>JACEVL010000140.1:557500-840000 GCA_020284085.1 Aporrectodea caliginosa
GTATGTATGTATGCACGTACATGTTTCTATGTACTTACATATATATACATATGTGCATACATACATATATATACATATACATATATACATATATACATATATATATATACATATATACACATATATACATACATATATACATATATACATATATATACATATATATATATACCTGGTACATATATACATATATATACATATATATATGCATGCATACATACATACATACATATATACATGTATGTATATATATACATATATATATACATATATATATACATACATGCATATATACATACATATACATATATATATATACATATATATACACATATACATATATATATATACAATGTACATACATATATACATATACATATATACATATTTATTCATATATATATATATATATAATCATATATATACATATATATAAATATATATACATATATACATACATATATACATATATATATACATATATACGTACATATATACATAATTATATACATATATACATATATACATACATATATACATACATATATATACATACATATATATACATATATACATACATACATACATATATACATACATACATACATACATACATACATACATACATACATACATACATTCATTGGACCTTGATAAGTTAGACAGTGAGTATGTTGTTACGTCGTATTTACTACAATTTTATTCGGAGCTGGAGGGGCTGGCACGGAAAAATATTAGGAGTGGTAAAGGTTAAACTGGATATGCGCCATTTTGCCAGTAAAATAGCCAGTAGAATACAAGTTTTGTGTTTCACTAGCTGATCACCTTTAAGTACTTTCTAAACGCTGTTTAGATTCCAAACACAACCAATTCTTAACTGCAAGCTGTTTCTGGGAGGAGACAACAATTGAAGTTTTACAGTTTATATTTTGTTTGGATTGAGCTCAGTATCACCAGGCAGTTTGTAATCAATTTAGACAACGCTAGGTCCAAAATGTCTTCATTACAATGTCTACAAACAATTATAGCTGGCTACAGATCTGGATGTTCCGAGTGTGTTGGCAATATTCTACTGTCTCCATGCGACAAAGTCAAACGTCCATGCAGTCTTGATCAGAGAGTTGAGGTCGGGAGTTGGGGCGTTCGACGCCTTTGAATAACGTGATTTTCAATCCTAACTTACGACTCCCGGCCAATATTTCACAAATCTAACACTAGACCGACTAACTCCAAGTCTGTTTAATATCATGTTAAATATATAATTTCCATTATATGTATGCATGTGTTTCTGTATACTATGCAGAGAAACACTAGAACAACCCTACCTCGTAGGGTGTGTAGACGTTCAGGAACAGACAGTCCTCGCTCTGGTACTTCTTAGCCGCGTAGAACCGATACGGTTCTCCGTCAATCTGAGGGCATGCTGGACCGTAACGGAAGGCGGTTCGCGCTGCTGGACTCCACGGTTCAGGTGATTCTGGCCTCTGTCAATGAATTATACGCACATGTATATAGGCCTACAGACGAAAATTTACAGAACGTTGCACGTGACGAACTACTTCTAGGGTGTGACTTATAAGAGAAGAGCAGAAGATAAGAGCAGTCTCTTAAGCGGGACCTAAGAGGCTGCCATGGGTATGAAGTGTTAGTGACTTCATTTATCTGAGCCTCGACATAGGGCCTATAATAGAAGCGCAACCTTTCCGCTATTGCACAAGCGTGGGTTTACAAAACCTTACTGCAGATGACTCATCGCCTCCATGAAGCGCCAGCCAACATCACGTTCACAGTTGGAAAAATAGTGGGCTTTGAACTTGAATGGGTGCCCAGACCCAGCAGTTTGACAGCGGCCTGTCTTTGAGATGAAATCAGAGCCCTCGGAATTTTTCAACCTTAAAGTTTCGAAGGCCTCTAGGATGAAGTTGTATACGAGGAGTGGAGACTTAATTGCTTGGCGTAGGCTCTATGGATATTTGTTAATTGCCGATGTCATCTGGAATCGCGATATGACTGAATTATGGGCTTTTCGTATGTGCCAAGCCACATACTTTCTTGCCGACCATGGCATCAGTATTGCTCCGTCTGGTTGCAATACTTCAGATTGGAAGAGGCCAGCTGTTCTTCGAACTTTGGAATGCCCTCCCGCCTCAGTGCCCGTCAGATCATAGGCCCATGCATCATTCACAGCGTTACGCCGAGTTCGGCATACATAATATATAGCCTATACATATATATATGTATATACACATGCATTCATGCCTAGGCCTACATGCATACATATTTATATACATACATTCAAGGAATGGATGCTTCAAGAAAATGCTATAACAGAAGCCAGTAATAATTTTAGACTATATAACTATGTCAAATTTGCAAAAGTCTGTAGAAATTGAGGTTAATCTGTGTCTGTAAACCCTACAGAATGTGTTTTACTACCTCTATACCTTAAGCCACTATAGGGTCCAGAACACAGAGAGAAACATACGCATAACAGCATCCCATTAAATGAATAACCCTAGGTTACTTACTATAATAGGCCTACACTATAGATAGGTGCTGACTTATGGAAAGGCCAACTACCAAATATTGTCCGTATAGTAATTATGGATAGGTCAATAATAGTTGCTGCTTGAAATATCAACTATGGAAAGATCAATTACTGACTATTGCTTGCAATAATTATTATGGAAAATCATCTACTAATTAGGCCCTGTTTCTCAAGATATTGACACTGGAAAGGTTTACTACTAACTATTCCCTATACTAACTATTGCTCGAAATACAAATTATGGAAAAGGTCAACTACTTACTATTGCTCGATATACATGTATAGGCTTTTGAAAGATCAACTCTGCTGGAAATATAGATTAAGGAAAAGTCAGCTACTAACTATTGCTCGATATTTAGGCTATTGAATTGAAAGGTCATTATAGTATGAGCTAAACATTGAGCTTAACTATGGAAATGCTGTGGACTAGTTGTTTTTCTACAAAATGTTAACTAGAGAAAGGTGAACTATTAATTATTGCTCAAAATATCGACATCTGACGTGACTAACGAAGCCTTGCAATTGTTGAGTATGTCTTGCAGTATAATAATTATTGTGTTGTGATGTGTAGGCTATTTGCTTTCGTAATACTTATGTTCTCCTACGTAAAATGCGCTCTAAATTCTGAAGAATAATAAACCAGCAGAAAATTTACAGAATTAGTGAATGAACAAAATAACAGGCTGCTTAATATGTGGTGGATAGATTCCATGTTCTGCCTACTAAGTGCTTGGCGCTTATCGCTGAAACCACTACTTTGTGAGCCAATAAAAGCTCGTACAGTTGACAGAAATTGCCCAAGTGTAGAATTAATTGAATTAACGTGCCTTGAATCTGAGTTTTCCGACTGGTGGCTTAGCGTATGGAATACCAAGGAACCAGTCTACAGTCGTAGTGGCGCCACCTGCCAACAAAAATTACGAGTGCTCTTAGTCAACCTAGATAGATAGAAAAAACATATATTATATATTCATACAGTTTACAGGTTTAAACGACTTTCCACATCGCCGTACGGTATAGGCCGACATAAAAAAAACCGCAGGCATGTGTGTACCGAGTGAATACTATTCATATAATGCTGACGATCTGATGGCCTTAGCTATTCTAGAATTGTCGAATTACATTACATGTGTGTTGATGCATGCAAGTATGTATGCATGTATGTGTGTATGTATGTATGTATGTATGTATGTATGTATGTATGTATGTATGTATGTATGTATGTATGTATGTATGTATGCATGATTGCATGAATTGCGTCTTGAGCTCCTCAGCCTTTCTCTTCCTCTGTTTCGGAAACGCCTGAAGACTATCTTATTTGTTAGAGCCCTGGGTCGGGAGCGCCTCTGAATATCTGAATGGCGCTATACAAATGTTCAATTACAATTACAATTATAATTACACTTACAATTACAATATGTATGTATGTATGTATGTATGTATGTATGTATGTATGTATGTATGTATGTATGTATGTATGTATGTATGTATGTATGTATCTATATATGTATGCATGTTGGTATATATGCATGTACTGTATGTATGTATGTATGTATGTATGTATGTATGTATGTATGTATGTATGTATGTATGTATGTATGTATGTATGTATGTATGTATGTATGTATGTATGTATGTATGTATGTATGTATGCATGAATTGCGTCTTGAGCTCCTCAGCCTTTCTCTTCCTCTGTTTCGGAATCGCCTGAAGACTATCTTATTTGTTAGAGCTCTGGGTCGGGAGCGCCTCTGAATCTCTGAGTGGCGCTATACAAATGTTCAATTACAATTACAATTACAATATGTATGTATGTATGTATGTATGTATCTATATATGTATGCATGTTTGTATATATGTATGTACTGTATGCATGTATGTATGTATGTATGTATGTATGTATGTATGTATGTATGTATGTATGTATGTATGTATGTATGTATGTATGTATGTATGTATGTATGTATGTATGTATGTATGTATGTATGTATGTATGTATATATGTATAGATGTATGTATGTATATATGTATGTATGCATGCATTTGTGTATGTATTCATGCATGTATATAATTATGTACTTATGTATGCATGCGTGTATGAATGCATGTATGTATGAATGCATGTATGTATGTATGTATGTATGTATGTATGTACGTATGTATGTATGTATGTATGTATGTACATGTATGTATGTATGCTTGAACGTTTTCTTTGACTGACTGACTGACTGACTGACTGACTGACTGACTGACTGACTGACTGACTGACTGACTGACTGACTGACTGACTGACTGACTGACTGACTGACTGACTGACTGACTGACTGACTGACTGACTGATTGACTGACTGACTGTGGGATAACTCGTCACAATTCTCAATTCGAATGTAGAATATGTATCTAGACAAAAAGAACCTTGACTACTTTTAAACATTGAGTATTGATTAGACGCTCATGTTGACAAAGTCGATCATTGTCAGCCAAACAGTGGTTCAATCAATCAGCCAGTCAGCCAGTCAGCCACGACAGTCAAAGGCAACATTATTTCTGACATGCACGCCCTCCATGATAAACTACAGATCCATCATAATTTTACCTGCTCTGACGTCACCCTGTCTCCGTTTTCCTCGAACGACACCAGCGTCCGTGGACGCGATGACGTCATGGCCATCGATGTCAATTAAGAATCCGGGAGGCTCATTTGCATCATCCTCCCCTTCCTCCTCCGCAACAGCGCTCACCTTCCACATCACCATGGTAACAAGGAAAGCCGTCGTCAGGCACAGCCTTACCAGGCTTCCGGTTGAAACTGCGGAGATGCCTGGATGTCGCTTCGGGGACTGTAGAAGAATACAAAGCATTGTTGTAGCCGGGTGTTCTCTTGTGGGCTTTCACTCTAGAGATGGACGAGACGTATGTCATCAGCGCAGAGAACGAAGCATGCGACCCTTGTATTATAGTCCTACTATCGCTTCTTCAGCCTCTAAGTCTTTGCGACGGTGAATGCAGGCGACGTTGGTTTCTCAACGCAGCCGCTCTCCACGAGTTCAACGGTGAAAACATCGCCCTGGATAATCGCAGTTTATCCTTTCAAAGCCCAGATAGGTCCGCCTATATATAGTCACTGGTCTATCCAGGGTAAATCTGGCCATAAACCCGTTTGTTCTGAATGCTTCAACAGTGTCGCCGTTAGCGAAAGTGCGTGCATATTTGTGTTAACTCTGCAATTGATCATAAGCTGTGCCTACATAATTATTTGTACATGTGTATAATAAATATATATAATCACACTTAACCTTTCAGCCAGGTTTATTGAAAGTGTGATCATGATCCGTCATCTATTATAGTCACATCAGTGCAAGTCTCTGTTGAACTGGACAGCCACATAGTGCTTCGACATCACACCATGGGGTGCGCGATAGAGTAGTGGTTAGCGCGCTGGACTGTCAATCGAGAGGGCGGGGGTTCAAATTCCCGCCAGGACTGAAATTTGGTTCTAGATTTCTGCTCTAACTGCGCCTCCAACCAACTCAGTTATAACGAGTATACTGACCGTACACTGTCGGTGGGAAGATGATACGGCGAGGTATAGAGAACTGGCCACGTGCCCTCATATGCCAAGGCTAAGAAAATGAAGTCGCTAACACTTTATCCCCATGGCTGCCTCTCAGGCTAGCTTAAGAGACTGCTCTTCTTCTTCTTCTTTCTCCTCTTCTTCTTAACGCCATGCACGACCTAGGCCTATCCTGAGTTTCTCTTGGCGATGCCAGAAGCGGTTTAGCTGCTTATTTTAGTTATATTTAAAGCATCTGTTACGCGCGCAAAGTCAGTAAACTGAATCTGACCCAGCGTCGTTCAGTTGCCTCGCGTAGCCTACATAACAAAATGACTGATATTCATCAGTTTAGTTAGTGATAGAACGGAACCTTCGTCTGTTTTCAGCTGCCCTTGAAGCTGCTCACGAAAATCCCGTTTTAGAGATTTGTTAAGGCATGCAGACGGCAGTGTCTTCTTCCTTAATGTACGACTGCCAATGAGGTGTATCCAATGAGGTATTATTATCATCGCTAGAGGGAACATGGCGTATCTTCCCTTCGCTAATTTTTGAAGCCACAACCATAGATATAATAACACCTTAATATCACGAGCTCCGCAGTTAATTTAAATTGAAATGACGCGTTTTGATTGGTTGAAATTCATGGACGCAGTCAAGCTTAAGCGAGACTTTAATTTCTTTTCAAAGCTTACGACTTGCAAAAAGTACAACACACAAAATAACAACTTATCGATTAAATAATATTCCAGCGGCCTCGTTTTCGGGCTTTAATAAGTTGCTAAATCCACACACTACACAATTTAACTTTCGATCGTGTCGCCATTTTGTATACCTCAAGGGTCAAGGCCTTTTGAATCGGCGGCCTCAAAAAAATGGCCGATCAGCCCTCTAGTGATATATTTATATATTATACATCTCTATGGTGTATCATAACTTTGGGGGGGGGACAGATTCTACGAGGGCCGGATTTTTGGGGGGGGGACAGAACGTCTTAAGTCAAAACTTTGGGGGGGACAGTCCCCCTCTGTCCCCCTCCTCATGATTTACGCCACTGGGTGACTACAGAGTAGCCCTTCTTCTTACGTTTTTAAGCGTAGATAAAATTAGCTTTAGCCTATGTTGGATGATGATGATGAGTTTTCTTCCCGAAGGCAGGTCCATTGGGGATGAAATGAGTGAAGTGGTTTCCCGTTGCCTTCCTCACTTTATACGTATATATTGGATTATTGGTCGTTTATTCGTTCATTCGTTAGTTCATTCGCGTAGTCATTCTACTTCTTTCATTCATTCCACGATGGTCCAACGGAAGTGATCACGAAAGTCTCGAGCGAAGCTAAAGAAGCGCATTCGGAACAAACGGTCGTAAAAATTGATTAAATGACGCCGAGGCAATTTAAACTGACTGTCACGCTAACGTACGAAACCCTCTTCGCAACCTATTCTATTCTATTATATATATATATATAATATAGCCTATATTATTATATGTATATATATATATATGCACACAGGTATATGCATACGTACATAAGTACGTGCATATGTACAGTAATATGTATACGTACAAACGCATATGTGGCTCACTGGGAGAGAAAGTACCAACACTGTGACGTGTATTTACTCATTAGGCTATAGGCCTAATAATCAAGTTTGAATGTATCTTTATAATAGGCTACACATTATAATTATGTGCCTAAACTGCCTGAACATTATGCTGCTTACCCCCATCAGTGATATGATGATATCGACAGAGCTACGAGATTGTGGGGAGCGGGCAAGGCAGGGAAGCTGAAGAAAGGTATGAAGCTGGCGATTTTCCATTGGTAGGCCTAGCTATTATCTCTGGGAGGTAATATAATTACATTGCTGGATATAATTATTCACGCAACGTGTACGCCCTTGTGTTATACCGAGCATGATCTTGAATTCCCATGGCGGAACCATGCACATGCTGTGAGACCAAAGATCTAAGGTAACGTTGAAAATATTTTAAATCTTCCTACGCACATGCACTCGTGTGTTCCGCTGTTGACTTGAGGTATAATTAGGATGGCACCAGAAACCGACAGCTGCAACTAATTTGAAGAGAAAAAAGTAAATGGCTTTCATGACACGTGTCAGATTTTTAACCCGCTGGCAAGTGTTTTTCGTTTAAGTTGATGAATGATCTTATTTTAGGCCACCAAGCGACTTAACAGAAACGTAAACAACTCTCTGTCTCTCGCTGTCTCTGTCTGTCTCTCTGTCTCTGTCTCTCTGTCTGTCTGTCTCTGTCTGTCTGTATCTGTCTGTCTCTGTCTGTCTCTGTCTGTGTCTGTCTGTCTATCTGTCTGTCTGTCTGTCTGTCTCACTCTCATTTGGGGAGGGATTTAGGTGAATGGTAACACTCTGCAGGGCGCGAAGAGCAGAAGATCAGCATAGACCAAGGATCGATTCCTGCTACCCTCCCAAAGATTGACTCAGCCTTTCATTCGCCAGATGGCGTTGATAAAATGAGCAATAGGACATGGTGGACGCCTTGCATGGCTGTCGTATATAATATTATATGGTTAAATGCGACTCCTGTAATAACTTAAGTGTCATCATCTGTTCATATTATGACCTGGAATCATACTGCGGTGTTTCAGTTTGAATAATAAACACGAAAATGCTAAAGCTATCAGTTGAGGAATGATGTGAGGCCGTCGATGTTTTGCGATCGGAATTACATTATATATCTATGGCGCTCCGTTAGTTGAGGTTTATTATATCTATGGTGGAGTTTCTCTAGCAACGTTTAAAAATGGCGGAAGAGCTTGGTTCTATTTTGGAAGATGTTCAGAAACTTCTGCAGAATGTCAATATCCGCGAAAATACCTCAATCTCTGCCATGTCTCGGCTCGCAAATAATACGGCAAATAATGACGAATAATTACTTTGTTTATTGTTGAGTTTGTAAATCTAGTAACCCTTGACTACAGGCTTTACATTGATATGAATGTCTGCTCTAAGAGCTGCGTCGTATAAATGTTGAAGTTATGGGGAGAATAGGATAGTATCCACGTATGGGCTTCGTATGCCCTGTTTGTAGGACACGTAAAACCCATGTGGAGATATTGGTAAATTCTCGCCATATCGTCAACATATGTGAGGTGCTCCATCAAAACTATGCACATGTCGCATTTAAAAAAATTAGATTCTTTCATTTTATTTTACAATGTGAAGTCATGTTTCTAACAATGCAAAAATTATTAACATATCTTCAGTAGAACCTGAAATATGCTAATTTAAAGTGTTATAGCACATTGGATAACATCTGGTGTAGAGAGCGAGAGGTACCGAGTTCAAGCCCCGTAGGGCGGATTTGCTTTGTAGGCTGCTATTAGTGCCGTGTATTGCAGGCTGTCTGTTCTGTTACTAGTTAAGATTGTTTCAATTGCATAACATGTAAATGTACAGCGCAGTGCGTTTGTCAGGCGCTTGATTAAAGAAAGGATATTATTATTATTATTATATTTTGAGAATACCAATATCGAGAAAATCGCAATCATTGTATGCACTGTATAGATTTTTATGCTAATTGGCCTACAGGGTCTTTCAGGGCTCCTAAGATGCACTTTACAAAAGTCCAGATATATGCATACATACATGTATGCATGCAGTGGCGTAACTAGGGGTTCGTGCGCCCGGGGGCAAAAATTTTTTCTCAGTTCCGCCAAAATTTCTGATGACCTTTTTTTTTTGCTTTTCCCTCTGTTTTTCAACAAGAAACTTGTCAAATATCATTTTGCGCCCCCCCTTGCCCGCGCGCCCCACACTCACCTACAAAAAGTTACTGTTTTACTATTTTTCTATTTTACCTGATTTCTTTAACAAAAACACATTTTCAGACCTAATTTTGCGCCCCCCGTCCTGCGCCCCCCGGCCCCCCCACTGTATGCATGTATCTGGAGTCTTCATTTCATTTTCTCGTTTATCTGTCTTTGAACTCGTCATTTGCTGCTTGGAACAAGGAAATGAGTGTCTTCAAAGCATTTAGCAGACTAAGACTAAGTGAAATCAGTTTAAAATGGCTGCTTCACTCTACTTTTTTGGACACTACGTTTGAAGTTAATGTGATATGATTTAAAATGCATTCACTGAAACAGCTTGTGGAGAAGTTTCTAATGGAGAGCATTACAATGAGGCCATCTGGAAAAGTGCAGTCAGCAGAAGACAGAAGTGAATTACTGCACAACCACATCTATACATGTATGTAAATTTGTTTACATAATTTAATCCTTTTGTATTCTGTAAGTTGAGAGCTGTCCTGGAAATGCCTGAAAACATCTGTGTAAAATTGGTTAGGTGTGAGAGAGAAGTTCTCTGCTGTGCCATATCTGGCTGTCAGCCCTATTTAATTGCATACATTTATTTCCTGTCATATATTTATGGCTTGTCATTTATTCAACTTTGTTTACATGTTTGCTTGCCTGTTTGTCCTGTTATATCTACCAGATCATTAAAGTTGTAAATATTTTAAATTCAAATTTGAATCTGCTGTAATCGCTGATTATTATATAAATTTAACAATGTGACTAAATATATATGTAGTGCCTTTTAGTATTTTTTAAAAGCATTACTCAGATAGTTGAGTATTAATTTTATTAGCTGCCATAAACATCTTCTTCGCCATTTAATTTATTGACGAGTAGTGAAATTATTGAATTTTAATTAATTGAATGGTTTTCATCATTGTTAGGCTGTTTTTGGGGTTATCGAGATCTCATCAAAAGAATCCTAGACTTAGCAAAGTCTCTTGAATTTCGTAAGTTCACATTGATTGTGATGTGTCTGATTGAATTGAATTTCATTTAGATAAATTAATCAAATGGAAAGCATGACTCATAGTTTCATTTAAAAAAAATTGAATTGAATTGATAGCAGCCAAAGAAACAAGGCAACAGCTTTGATACTGATGAATAAATTTGCACAGAAATTGTATTTTCCGTCCAAGTGCTGTAGTGCAGATTGAAACCGTATATAGTACTAATTCTACAAAAACTGAAAAAGTCTTAAATATAGATTAACTAATCATGAATGATTTGAGGCGTAATGTCTTTCAGGAGGACATACGGTCGCTATATAAAAACATATGCATTTACATGTCTACATTTCAGTGTGTGTAAACAGAACTTAGTGTTGCACAGTTTAGGATTAAACTGGTGGCTTTAGCATAGACTTAGTTTTGCTGTTCTTTTGCAGTTCTTTAGAATTAATATTGCTATTATTTTTTTTAGCAATCGACTTAAATCGAAAAAACAAAGGTACACAGTGGACACCATTACACGCTGCAACATTTCAGGAACATGGACCAGTGAGTTTCAGCTTTACAAAATTTATTATGTTAACCATTTATTATTTTGTTCAGAGTAGTTCTCTATATCCATAGGCTATGGATAAGGAAGGTAATTGCTCATTTGTTATCTGTCTTTTATCAGCGTTAGTCCTCAGAAGCAAGGCCCTACTGTTAAAGGAGATGTTGGTTGATGTATAGACACAACACCAGTAACATCCGTGGTCTGGATGACATTTCCTATATTTGTTATACAGTGTTACAATAGATTGTCAATTTCATGTGATATACTAAGGGGGACACGGTGACATAGCGGTATGTTCTGTGCCTTATAACCGGAGGGGTCACAGGTTCGAATCTATCTCAAGCCACTGCGTAGCGACCCTGGACAAGTTGCTCACCCACAATTGTCTGTGAGGAAGGCAATTGCAAACCACCTCACTCATCTCATCCCCGGGTGGCATAAAAGCCAATGTACCTGCCTTCGAGCAGAGAACTCATCGTCATCATCATTCTAAGATTTGAAGACTTGCAGCTAAATGGCTAATAAATGTAAATGTGCAATCTCTTGCAGTGCAGTTTAATGGCTTTTATATAGCAGGGTCAAGAATCACTTGAATGACCTTGTGTCTTATCTTGAACACTGAACAGTCTTAAATTTGCATATCAATATGGAATTTTTGTAAAGTTATTTACAACATAATATGACATGTTAAAAGTAACATAAAGTAACATGTTATTTTATTGCATTCATTATGAATTCACACAGTATAAGCTCCTTGAGTTAGAATAACTTATTTGTATGAGTATTAAACATAAAAAATGAATGTTTCAACAACAATAACAAATTAGTAATAGTAGTAGCAGGAGTAAAAATGATGATGTTAATTAATATGTATTGATAATATTTATAATAATAATAATGACAATAGCAGTAATAAAACATAATTTAAATTAGTGACAAAAAATAGTAGTCAGAGGTAATCAAATACAGTTATGTAACAAACAATTGTTAGCCATCCATAGTATTGTATTTCAGCAGTAAATCTTAATTTTCTTGTAACGCTATTTAAACTATTTTTATTTCTAATTTAATCTGATAAAGAGTTCCATAAGTAAGCATTAGCAGTTTCAACAATGGAATTGACAGATGTTGTGTGCATAAGGAATGGCACACTTATTCAAGCATCATGTGTTAAAAGCTTCAATATTAGATACAGAACAGAATTAGTTTTTAAAAGGAAATAATGTCTAAACTTTATTATGGAGGTCACTGCATTTGTGAAAGAAAAATCATATAACTTTAGTTTGTGTATCTTGTTGATGCTGTAAAAGCCATTTCTGAAAGCATTATAAAATCGAAGGTTTGAGAACAATCACAGACGTTGTTAGTCATAAATTGTATTTACGAGTGTTGCAGTTTTTCAGTGAACAAAGTTTTGTTCAAATATTCGGCATGATATTGTAATTTCTTTACATCTGTGTTGTTATGTTACATCAGGTGATAATGTTACTTCTTGAAAATGGTGCTGATCCTCATTCCTGTGACTCAGATGGATGGTAAATTGGTTCTTATCTTCTCATTCTTCATGCATAACGACATTATGCAAAGCAGTGTTGTAGGGTTATCTTCTGCGCTAGAATAAAGTAGTTGTGTGTAGTAACTTAAATGTCGTTCAGAGATTAGATTGATTTACATAAATTCAAATTATGGCACAGAGGTTACATGTGAAACAAAGTTTCTGTTATGAAGCATCCTGATAAACTTGAAATAAGTAAGTAAGTAAGTAAGTAAGAATGTTCTTTATTGAACGCAAGCAAACGCTCAGCGCTTTACATACAAAGTCAGAAATAATTTATGTACAAAGAAAACGATAATTAGAAGAAAATTAGGTCAACTAGAAAACATATGTCTAACTGTACAACATCCTAGCTAAGAATCCAGACAGCGAAACTGCATAATTATGGACTTACAGTTTGATAGCTATCACAGCATGGAATGTAACAGAATGCAATTTGTTCCATTATGTGCCTACTTGCCTTCAGAGCTCATTTGCACAAATTAACTTTTCCTGCTTTGTGAACGTTTTCTCAGGTGCAATCCCGTATATGTGCAAAAAGAAACTCTTCATCACTTTTGGTTTATAGATAAGAAGACCCTTGAATATTCAGTTGAATGCAATTAGAAAGCAGTGTTTTTGTTTCAGGACTCCAGTACATTTTGCTTCTGTATCTGATAAAATCTGGGCACACTTTGCTGCACAAGGACTGAAGAGGATTCCTATGAACCTGCTTATGGAGAACGGCCTGGTTTCAAGGGTAAGATAAAGGCATAATTAATATGATTCATTTCTTCATTGTGTGCAGGATTGTTATTATAGTTTGTCATTTCAAAGGCACAATTCAGAATTTATAGAAAAAGCTTTGTTTTTGGATTGCTATAGTAGCATCTGCTTGAAGCGTTTTCATCACCAGCATCATGCCTCTGATGAGTAATGTTAACAAGGACATGTTATAAACAAGCTATAGTTTAAATTACCAACTCTTCCAGTAGCTTATGGCATGTTCTTTCTGCCTAGATTTGGTCATTGATTTTCCATTGTCACACCCTGCAGCACTGTTAAATGCGGCAGCTATCTTCGATCAGCATCTGCTGTATAGTATGTTCGTAGTTCTCATCTTGTCTTTGGCTGGCATTCAGTCACAGTTTCTGGTCCCTCCATCTGGAACTCTGTGCCTTCTTATGTTCGCAACTCTCCTACCAAGACTGTGTTTTGCTCTAAGGGGCCGTCCATAAATGACGTCACGCTATTTTGGCCGATTTTTAACCCCCTCCCCCTCGTCACACTTCGTCACAAAAAGTCAGACCCCCTCTGAAAATGACGTCACAAAGCTCTGACCCCCCTAAAACCAATTTCCATGGCGAAGCAAAATGCTCCTTCATGGAACAAATAGCGAAAAGCATAAATATTTTAAAATCTAATGGTGACCAAATATTGAAATAATTAGAAAATTATTAATAATGGTACCCGTATACATTAAAATAATTAACAAAATAATGAAAATTTAATCCTCAAAATTAGTGCTGTTATTATTAAAATTAAATTGTTGTTAATTGTTAAATTTAATAACATAGACCTGGTGTGACGTCACACTACCTCAGACCCCCCACCCCCATGTCACACATCGTCACAAATTTCCGACCCCCCTCCCCCCTAGGTGCGTGACGTCATTTATGGACGGCCCCTAAACTGAAAATGACCTCTTTCAGTCTACTTATGGTTCTTAATGGTAAGAAGTGCATTATCAGATTACAGTTGTATTGTTTTATATAACCAAAGCATGGTAATCTCATTTTCATACCCTAAAGGCTTCAATAACATTCTGATTAGTGATGAAATTACATGCATTTTATGGCAGTGTTCTATATTGACCCAGTTCTAAATTGAAGCACTATTGCTTTCAAGGATTCATCTCTGAGCCATGACGATATCATACCAGCAGACTTTTTCAGACTTTCCCGAACTGACCACAGCAGTACAGCTTGGAGAAAATGGGTGATTGATTTCTGTGGTTGTGCAACCAAATTCCCAGCAGAGAAGCAGTGCAATCAGTTAATTAATCAATGAACTCCAGATGTAATCAGTTGAATGGCAAATATTCACCATTATTTATAGACAACTGCTATGAAAGGTAGTTCTTTATTCTGCTTTTAGGTTTTCCTATTTACTAATTTAGTAAATTTGAAGTTGTTGTGATTTATTTCCATTATAGTTGCCTGACTCTCCTCCTTCCAGAAACAATTCTGCCAAGATTCCTGGTCAAGGAATCCAGCTGGTATGTCTCTATATTCCTTAGTTGTAGACTTTCCAAGTACAAAATATTTTAATGTGAAAATATGGAGTATCGGTTTATATCTTTTCTCTTGTTGGTAATTAAGCAGAAACGTAAATTGTATTGTATTGTATTTGATCATTTATAAAGCGCTTCTCACAGCATAGGCCCTTCAGAAGCGCTCCCAGTGCGAGGTACTCTGAGAGAAGAGGAAGGTTTTAACCGTTTTAAGGTGAGAGAAAGCGGTGGAGATGCCATCTCTAAATTACCTCTACCTGGGTGTAAAAATAAGAGATCTTTATTTTAATGTTACTTTGTCTTCTGTCTACAAACGAATACTCATTAGGTATCTTTTTTGACTTGGCTAAGGCCTTCGACACTGTCGATCATGGGATTCTACTAAGTAAATTGGAAAGGTATGGAATACGAGGCAACCAACTCCAATGGTTTAAAAGTTATTTAGAAAACCGTTCGCAATGTGTCTATTGCAATGGCTCCCTCTCTAATCTAAAAACTATCAAATTTGGTGTACCACAAGGGTCTAACTTAGGGCCCCTGCTATTTCTAATTTATATAAATGACCTCCCCAATGTTTCTTCTAAATTGTACTTTATATTGTTTGCAGACGACACAAATGTCTTTTATACCCACAGTTCTCTGGAAACCCTGTTTCAAATAGTAAATGAGGAACTCACACTAGCAGCAAATTGGTTCTGTGCCAATAAACTTACCCTGAACCTTGATAAAACGAATTATATCTCATTCAAGTCTCATAGGAAACCTTGTCCCTCGCAGTACCCTATACTAAGCATTAATGGAACTCCCCTCTCCAGAGTCGAGTCCACAAAATTTCTGGGAGTCTATGTAGACCAGCATCTAACATGGAAGGACCACATAAAATGTATCTCTTCAAAAATTGCTAAAAATACTGGGATCATAGCACGCACTGCATACCTCTTACCACCCTCTGTTCGCATAAAATTATACTATACACTTGTATATCCATACTTAGCATACTGTAATCTGATATGGGCATCGACCTACACCACTAGATTGCATAGACTGATAATACTGCAAAAAAGGGTAATTCGCATAGTGGCTGGTGCTGCATATGGATCACATACTGCCCCACTATTCTACAAGTTTAACATACTAAAATTTGAACAAATCAAGCTTTATCAAACTGGTGAATTCATGTACCGTTATGACCATGGCTTGCTTCCTGCTGTTTATAAGGGCTTTTTAGTCTTGCTTCAGAAATACATTCCCATTCTACAAGAAACTCTAGGAATTATAGATACATCTTTGCTCGTACTAACTCCCGTCTGTTCTCAGTTAGAGCTACTGGACCTTCAATCTGGAATAACATTCCACAAGGAATTAGGCAATCTCCGTCATTAGTATTGTTTAAAAAAAAAGCTATGAACGTATTTGATTGGTGTTAATAATAATGTTTCTGGATGAATCCTAATGTCTGTGCATAATACTTACCTCCCACGCTGCCACGCATGTTTTCTTCTGCAATGATTCATTTATTTTTTTGTTGGTTTTTTTGGTTTTCCTAATTTAGTTAAGATTCTGATTTGCCTAATTTGGTTAAGGTTCTATCAAGTAATAGAAACTACCTACTGTCATACTTAGTAAACATTTCTAGGCCGTTGCATCTTTTTGTTTAACTTGTACATAGGTGGTCCTACTTAGTGGGATTAATGATCTCTTCAGGGCCTTTCCTTGTGGCCATCTCCTATCGTTTGTGTACTTTGTAACTCTGTAATTGTAAGATGATTGTTTGGTTTGGTTACAAAATAAAATGATTTGATTTGATTTTGATTTACATTATTAACCTGATATTTTTGTGAGAAATGGAGTTTATTATATGATGTCAATGACTGCGCTTAACATAAAATAACAAGGGTTTTAAGTGGTTCAGAAGAAGTTTAGTCTGTGTTAGAGCCACTGGAAATTAGCCTGGAATGCTTAATAGCCCATTTGCACTAGCTTCGTCTTAAAAGCCGTCACAGTGTCCACTGAGACAGTACTATCATCCAAGCCATTCCAAGAATCTACAAGTCTTGCACTGAAGAATTTCTGCACCAATTTTCATTTTGGCTTCTTAAATAAACCTGTGTCCTCGAGTTGCCTTGCCACATTTGAGAGATCCTCCAAAGGCGTTGTATATGGCCAGCTGCAAATATACCTTGGGTGTCCATTATCCATTGTACTTAGTGTCGTAAAAGTTAGACCAGCAATTATTGGCCCTTGCATATAAAACATGTAATTGAATGGCTAGTAGTAGTAAAGATGAAAGTGTTTGAAGCAACTATCAATTGCTTTGCACTGATGAAGTCTTGTAGAAAACAATTCATATAAAATGCTTAATAAATCTGCAACAACATTTTGTCCCAGAATGATTCGTCACTCTGAAACAGTTTCATATAGGATAGTATAAACTATAGTGGTCTACTACACATATGGCATTATTTCAAATATACTATCATCTAAAGTTTATTACCATTTTTGCCATAGAACTTGGCACCCCTCAGACAAAATCCTTCCCCCCCATGAAAGCAATCCTGGATCCACCACTGTTAAAGTTTGCTATATTTGACTGCTTGTGTTTGGCTTTGGGCTTGAGTTTTGTGCTGAATTGTTTTAGGTTGACTATGATGGCCAAGGTGCTCAACGTGGGAGAGATTCATCCATTGGAGCTGCTCTGGCTGGTGACGTCTTGGCTGGCGACCAGCAGAGACCAACTTCACAAAGACCCACATCGCAGAGACCTATTGCCCACAGACCAATCTCACAGATACCATTCTGATCAAACATCTCTATTTCATTCAGTCCAGCCATAAGTTCTTCCTCATAACTCAAAAGAACTACAAGCAAGAGAAATTTCAGATACAGTTTCGACTAGCATTGTTTCAAAATCTTGCATGGTAGAACCTGCTAGCAGTCACACAGATTAAAAATTACACTTTAGTAATGTACCTACCGTATCACCATTTTTAGCAATCTGGACACTTGCTGAACAACACTTTATCAGTGGCTGAAACTGTTTCCGGCATCTAGATGTTCCTCACTTTCCTCTGTTTGGCAGTTTGTAAATATTCGTTGCCATATCAAACAAGTATTTATAATGATCTTGGCATTATAGAAGTCAAACAGTAGATCTCACATTTTTTGCATAATTGTGTAACATCTGCTTATTAAAACATATGATGGTTAACAGACTGAAATTTCCCTATATATATTACTTACCGTAATTTCCTATTACCTGGGTACTCTAAATTTGGCAATGCATTGTGCTGATTTCATTAATACTGTTGTAAATTAGTTAACTTATGTGCATTTTTTGTTATAAATGATTCTGTTTAACTGCAAGTCTTTGTATCTACCAATAGCTGCAGACAAGGTTTATCGAAATTCTGCTGTTCTGTAATTAGACTGCACAAGTACTTATGACTATTGCAAATTGTAGAACCCCTATAGCAAGTGATTATCTATTCTCTCGAGAAGCGCACGTTGCTGATCCATACATTGGAACAATCATTGGGTTGAAGTCATCAAAGTCGACTCTTTTTCAATATGGAAACTTAGGTCTTGAATGACAAGCACTCCTTTTGAAATAATAGCCGATATACAGGGGCACAGTGGTGTAGAAGGGATTCGGTGGTGCAGCGGTATGCTCTGTGCCTTGTAACAGGAGGATCACGGGTTTGAATCTACCAAAAGCCACTGCATAGCGACCTTGGACAAGTTGTTCACCCATAATTGTTGGTGAGGAAGGCAACAGGAAACCACCTCACTCATCACTTCACCGGGTGGCATAAGAGCCAATGGACCTGCTTTTGAGCAGGGGAGAACTCCTCATCATTATACAGTTAATCTTTGACCGAGCTCCAGGCGCACCATGGCCATCTGGCGGTTAACCATATCCCATATCATATGGTACAGACACTTTCCAACGCTCCTAGAGGCACAATATACTAACCGATAGCTACGATAGGTGACAAGTAAGTAAGTAAGTAGCCTTTTATTTGCATCTTAACAGCGCACATGATTGCATCTGACAAGCACATAGGAGACATACAGACGTCATGCAAGAATCCATTCCGAAGAGATACCTTAATTACCAATGCCAACGCCTTAACGGAGAAGAGGAGATAAAAGTAATCTGGTATGATTTTATGATGTACCTCACTCTCTTGCTGATCAGGCTGGGTCCCGAGTAGACGTGCTGTACGTGACCAGGCACATAGCGAGACTTAAATTCAAGAGGAGGCAACTTCACAGACGATTGGCAAAATCCTGGTCATTGGAGTCATTAGTCAATGGAAGTTCCAGTATATAAAAAAGCAAGAGTAGGCAACTGAGATCCTGAGTGGCCGAGTGGGTTGGTAGCCCGCTCTCCACGCCGGCGGCCCGGGTTCGATTCCTGGTCGGTCGGTTTATCAGAGATTAATTTCTCGGATCTTTACTGCGGGTGGCTCGGTCGCAATATAAACGTGGAGTACGAGGTTGTACTCTGCCTCCGACACTAATCATCTTCGATATGAAAAAGTGTCGTTAAGCCGAAGTACTACTGCAACTGCCTCCTCGTGCCTCCATGTAGCTACCGTTATATACATGTATATTAGGTCGTTGGTAGCTACGCCTATGTACGTACGTGACACTCCATTAGGCACGTAACGCAAAGAGCGAATGGTAAGTGACCCAGTACATGGACATAGGAATTAAGATACGTGAGCGCTTACGGCGATGACGTAAGACAATAGGTTACCATAGAAACACGCGAACTCCATAGCAACGTATCTAAATTGTAAATGCATTGTTTAATGTCGCCTATGTAGCCTATGCTATTCGAAATGGCGAGAATGTGTCGCCATTACGTGGATTCTTAATGCCAGAACTGGTTAGAGTAAGCGTTGTACGGCGTAGATCTTTGCGCCGATGTCTGACGACTTTCTCGCTGACGAGTACACAGAGCTCGGCTACGTCGTAACATGGCATGGCAATAAAATGGGACAAATTCTGTCCGAGCTGCAGCGAGTCTTTTTCGCCGAAAAGAGTTGCCGTTTATATTTCGATCATTCTCCTCTTGCCGATTGTATTCTTCTTGGTCTACGACGTTGTGAATGTCTTTGCCGTCCAGAAACCCGACAGAACTTCACAGTCGTTTTCGGTGGTTGTTCTGGTAAGCAAGTCTTGACGTAATAATAACATAGGCGTAGCTACATGGAGGCACGAGGAGGCAGTTGCCTCCTCTTGCTTTCTTTATATAGGCTACTAGAACTTCTATTGACCAATGACCCCAATAACCAGGATTTTGCCAATGGTCTGTGAAGTTGCCTCCTCTTGAATTTCAGTCTGGCTACGCTCCTGAATAATAATATTAATATTTTCGTTTATTGAAACAATCTGGTTGACAAACCGCAAGTCCGCAACCGGTTACAGTGTACAATATTATGCAATTGAAACAATTCACAAGAACACATGACAGAAGACATAAATCTTAACTACTAACAGAACAGACAGCCTGCAATACACGGCGCTAATAGCAGCCTACAAAGCATGTCCGCCCTACGGGACTCGAACTCGGTATCTCTCGCTCTCCATGCCAGTGTGTTATCCAATGCGCTATCTCCATGCCAGTGTGTTATCCAATGCGCTATCGCCCCCCCCAACTAATACATCCGATGATCCGAGAGAACAAACTATATAGGTCGTAGGCGCTCGAAACTTATTGTAGGCTTTAGATTATCACTAACAGGCAGACTGGACAGTGGACAAGTGTTTTGTCGAATTATTTCATAAACCGGATTATTATTTAGGCCTAACTGCTCCATAAACACTGGCATATTGCCTGCTGCTCTGAAAACAGCTAAGGTTATCCCGGTATACAAACAGGGGCCAAATGATAACATTGCTAGCTATAGACCCATCTCTCTCTTGAACTACTTCTCCCAAGATCCTTGAAAAGATTATGTATGTACGCTTATATGACTACATAGATAAAAAATCCTTTGCCCTACCAGCATGGTTTCAGCCAGGCCATTCTACTATGATGTCACTATTACATCTTCAGGACAGTATATCTGCTGCTATTGACCAAAACGAATGCTCTCTTGGTGTGTTTATTGACATATCAAAAGCCTTTGATACGGTTAACCATCATATACTATTATCCAAACTAGGAAACATTGGTATAAGAGGGGTAGCACTTGATTGGTTTCAGAGCTACTTAAGTAACAGGTACCAACAGGTGTTATGCAACGGCTCTCTATCTACACTAAGACTTATTAAGCATGGTGTACCCCAAGGCTCTATCCTTAGTCCTCTCCTCTTCTTACTCTTCATAAATGACCTCCCCAATGCCTCTAATCCTTCACATCCATATAACACTATTATGACAGTTAAAATAGCTTTATTAAGCAGGCTGAAGCACAGCCAGTGTTCTGATGACAACCGTTAAAAAGCCTATAAGAGAATGACGTTCGTGTTATTGTAGGGTATTCACGCTTTTGCTTTTTTCCTCGGTTTACTCGGATTCACGTTCTTCAATATCTCGCTACCAAAAGACAGGACGATGGTCCGACTGTCGGCTGCTGTCATCGGTAAGAAAAAAACTGCATCAAGTTTTTCTAGCACATTTCTCAAAATAAGCAAATTCGAGTAAGGTAGGCCTATACATACCGGTACCTAATAATCAAAAGATGATTATCATAATTATACCTCACACTGCTGTATGTATAAGGGGTCGTCCATTAATTATGTCAACAAATTTTAGGCAGTTTTTGACCCCCTCTCCCCTTGTCAACAACCGTCAAACATTGACGGATCCCCCTAAAAAATTATGTCAACAATCCCAGAACCCTCCCCCTACAAAAAGAAACACAATGGCTCAATACATGTAGAATCATTTTTTTTAAAATTTACACTAAAAAATGCAATCTCGAATTTTAAAATATGTGAGTTTAGTTTATTACCAGCTTTTTAGTAGTATTAAACAGCAAGCACTTTATACATGTTTAGCATTACTTAATGTTTTCACTACCATTTTGAAGGGTCTGTGTTGATTCACTGGGAAAAAATTTGAGGTCAAATTGTACCGACCCCCCTCCCCCTTGTCAACAACTGTCAAACTTTTCCAAACCCCCTCCCCCATTTTGTTGACATAATTAATGGACGACCCCTAAACACAAACTGCCAACACTCTGATTATTTGCATCTTGTTTCAATTTCTGTGAAATAGCACTTGGCCAGACAGTATGCTACATGTATATTAATTTCGAATTTCGGAACTCTTATGTAACAACTCTTTCCATTGCAACTGCTATGCTCCAAAACATTTTCTTCCAGTTTCTTGCTAAATGATAGGGTTATAGGTCTACAACTCTTAGTGAAGGAAGCATTATTCTTCCTAATGTGAATAATCGTACATCTGCCTAGCACAGACTGGACTGTGCAACATTAAGACCTTTAATTAGTATGCCTGCACTCTTGATGAAAGTATGGAATTAAAGTATGGAATATGGAATTAAAATTCCACAGTAATTGTACATACCCATATATGCCTATTAGGCCTATGGTATTACATATAATATTAATATTATAATGTTACACTGGCCTATAAATATACAGGTAAATACTAGAATATAGTCAGAATACACATTGGAGGAAAAGAAATAGAACAGGTGAAAGAATTCTGCTACCTAGGTCCTATAGGGAGTATTATTACGACAGATGCCAAGTGCCACAGGGAAATTACAAGGAGGATAGCACTAGGGAAAGAGGCGTTCTCAAAGAGGAGCGAACTACTGAGAGGAAAAATTTAACAGGAATCTGAAGAAACAGATGATAAAGACACTGATATGGTGTTAACTCCGCCACAGGCTACCTCCGCTGAGGAAGCCTGTGCCTGTCCCAAGCCAGGATAAAGGAGGAGGGTTCTGCGGTGGGCTTGCAACCCACCCAGGTAAAAAAACAGCTAGCAACAGAAACAATGCAGAAGATTCATTCACCTCGTCGACAGGGAAGAGTGCACGGGAAGGACTAAGGTCAAAGATAAGGATATGGCGTGTGGTGCTACATGGATCAGAGACATGGACCACGAGAAAAGATATAAAAAGACTGGAGGCTTCTGAAATGTGGACATGGAGAAGAATGGAGAAAATCAGCTGGAAGGAACATAAAATAAACGAAGAAGTGATGGGAACAATTGGAGAAGAAGCTCTGATATGCACAATAAGAGAGAAACAAAGGAAATGGATCGGACACATGATGAGAGGAGACTCGCTGCTAAGAACAATATCTAATGAAAAATGGAGGAAGGCAAACAAAAGGAAGTCCAAGAGTCCAAGACAGATGATGCTGGATTGGATGATGGCAGATGGATACGGAAAGATCAGAGACCCAACAGTGAGTGGACATAATTATACATGTGGGTCTATCTATGGAGATGCGAGGCTTCAATATTTTAGTGTATCTGAGTTTTGTGTGTTTTTTTAGTTTTCACGCTGTGGTTGTCAATTGCTCGGATACTTCTTGAAATGCTGACGCTTGGATTTCGAGAAGAAGCCTTTTCAAGTCTAACAGACGACTTGATTTAAAATGATAATAGACATTGATCAAGGCCAACATTGAACTGAGAGTTTCTCTTCTACTTGTGCTCTGCTGCTCTTCACTTCTATTGTTGCCCTTCTTTCAGCCCCTTTACCTCCGTAGGTCATCTTACCTCCGCAGCTTTCATATGCTCCATTCAAAACTTCTGCTCACCCTCATGTCTTCCAAACATCATAGTCTTTTTCTTCCATTGCTTCTATTTTCTGTTCCTATTTCTCTGTTTCCCCGGACCGCTCCTGCCACTCCGTACCAGGGATTTATAGACTGGCGACAAATCTCCATCGTGTGATAAACTGTGATAAAGTCATCAAAAGGCCAATAATGTTGAAGACTTCGAACTGCAAGTTGCAACAGAATTTTGAAACTTCCTTTTACGTGCATAATAAAACACCAATAGTGCACATAAAGCAAATGTTTGTACAGATCACATTATGATCCCAGCTAATTGTTGCCTACATCAGTCCTCAAGTCAATTCTTAAGCCTATTTATAAATAATTATAGCCTCTACCCATACAAAGTGTGCCGTTGACATTGTCAAATGTGCAGGTAGCTTGTCTGGAGTGTGCAGTATGAATTTTTTAGGTTAGCTCAAGTTGACTACTGATTCTTACTTACAAGTACCGTTAGACAGGTTTAGGAAGTGTGCAGTTGACGTTTCAGAGGATTTTAGGCACTGCCTCTACCAACCGGGCAGCATGCCCACACAGAACCCATATAAGACCCGTATTGGACCATATAAAGCCCAGATGAGTGTCATCTAATGACCATGGAGATGCTTGCATAGGAGCAGAGCATCTGCACACTATTTTTACAAATGTGCCTTCTGGGAAAATTACCTAGTCAGCTGCTCCTGTTATCAACGATGATCGGGGTTAGACTCGATGTGACAGCCTGGTAAACATTGACAATGGCCTAGTTCACATCAAGCAGAAGTGGGGGAACCTCCTAAATTATCTGCTCCAAAAAATGAGCCCAACCACTCTGTATTGCTTTGAGTTACTGCAAACTGCTCAATGCACCGTAACTGCTAGTGGTTCTCATAACCATCTACTGATGAGAGTTTCTTGAATTTGAAAATAGTTTAGTTTGTAAATCAAGTTGAAGCTCAAGTCAATGAATGATAATGTACCGTTTCTTCTGGAAACAAATACATGAAGTGCACTCTGAGCAGCAAAAGACTTTTCACATTGTCACAAGCATTTCAATAGCAGAAAACAATTAAGCAGCATGGTCAAAATGCAGGAACAAAACTGATTATATATATATATTGTTACAATGCATACAACCAAATTCAGGTAAAACCATTTTCTTCGCACAGACTGAAAACCAAACTTCTACAGGTTCAACTGTTCTTGAGAAGTTCATATTTAACGTAACATAACATCATATTTATTGCACCTGGAAATAAAAAAGCATCGAACACAATCTGACAGGAAAAGCACAGCAGGAGCCAGATAAAAAGCTAAACGCTTATACGGGACTTGGCCACTGTATCAAATTTTCGTATGTAACAGTTCACACAATGTACTACTTTTCAGTAACTACCCAAGCCCAACATTGAACGATTTTACTTTGCAACTGCAACTGTCTACTTTTACCTTTTATACATATCAGACACTCTTTCTATTCATCCAGCCAACATCTAAAATTCCTCAAACGTAACAATATATATATATGTATGCATATAAATGATTGTACTTGTATAGACATCTGCAGAAGTCATTCAACTTATTTAGCAAGCAGAATCAAAGCAAACAACAACAGTTAAACAGTATCTATGTTCAAAGCTCTAAGATCAGCAAACCATTCTTATCAAAACTTGAGAATGCAGACAAATTTATATAGTGCCTCTTCTAGAGACTCGTCAACCATTTTGGTTGACGAGTGGTAGTTGGGAGTAGTGCATGCAAATAAAAAAAAAAGTAATTTGTGACAAATGTGGATATAACAAATGTAACTCTCCACTGTGGAATTTAGTCAAATTCCAGGTTTATAACTCAAATCCTTGAAACGACACATGCATTTATGGTGTCATTCCACACTGCCATTTTTGATCCAGAAGGATATTTTATGAGCTTCCAGTATCTAGTGTTCGTAATATATTGATAAATTGCCTTCTCTGAGGTTTTCACAGCATTTTGCTGTGGCAACTGTGTCCACAATGATCAGTGGTGAACGACACCCTACAAGGTGGTGTTGCAGGGTAAGTAGACTGCAATTCTTCAGAGGAATGTTTTTAATCGGGTGTAATTGGAGGCTAGTGCAAAGGTTGGAAATATCAGTGGTGGGGTCACATGTAGAATTTGTGAATTTCATCATGGCCCCAATGAGGAATTGTATAGTGCTGACATAATAATAAATAAGGCATCATTTAAATGCCATGCCAGCTGAAGAAATAGTAAAACAGGTAATCTGATGAATTGTAGTTGAAATCTAGTAGGTCAGTGAAACCAGAAGTCAGTCTAGGTAGGATGGTAAGCAAGTTTTGATGCTTTTGTAGTTTCACAAATTTGTATAAACATCAAAATAAATAAATAAATATCAGTTAGAAGTGCCACATGTATCCATAAACATAATAATAATAATCTTTCAATTTCCATCTTACAAAAGCTGCCAAAGTTTCTATCAACTCTAGGCTTCATTCAAAACCCTTTTGGCCATTTATTTATTTTACGTTATTTATGTATTTTACATTATAAGAGTTAATTTAGGTCTTAATCACTTATAATGCTAGAAGCCAAAAAACCACTCAATACAATCAATTACCATAAGTTTAAAATACATAAACAAAAGCTATATTTGAATGTTACCTGCTGATTCACCCTAGAACACAACACGACCGGCTGCTAGAGGTAACACAATAATGCCGGTAATATGTATGCCTCATAAACTAGGATGGCTCTGTCCCAAAAAGAAACCATCATCACCACCTAACCTAAGTGTTGGGAAACAAAAGAGATTTAATTCACATGTCGTTTGTGACCATCCAGTGCTTCAATGCAACTGCTTTCAACAGCACCTTCATCAAGCCTCACACAAGCAACGATTTCTATTTTTGATTACTGAAGTCTCTCTGATACTAGATTTCATCTTTAATGTTATCCATTGGGTTAGAAAAGACAATAAATAAAAACTTGCAGGAACATCTAAAGGTAAAAACATGAGAAGTTCTCCATTTATACAGATATGAAAAGTTGCAATGGACTAGACTTAAACTGATTCCAGTCCACAAAAGTTCAGACAACAACTAAACTTTCACATAAGCAAATCACACCCAGATTAAATCAAATATCACATAATATAAAAAGCAGTAGCATGCAATTTAAAATATACAACTAAAGCATACAGTTGTAAAAAGCTACTTTACTGTGGTTAAATGAGAAAGGTGCTATCTATGTGTTGTGGTCAAAACCGATTGCAAATTACCCCCAGTAGTTGCATTTAAACCTGAGTTTTGGTAGAGTAAAAACGTTTGAGCACTCTTGATCAAAGTCAGGAAGACGCAACACTCCAAAATACACTAAACGGTAGGAGATACCTGTGCAATGGAATGCACGAATGACAATTGAACATACAGTCATTATCACCGGTAGCCATTCATGTTTTACTCGATAAAGGTCCAGGAATGGGATCAGAGTGTCAACAGACAACTTATGCTACATCACTGCAACAGTCTTGCTCTAAAATCTATCACTATGAATAGCTCAGTGCACCAAAACAGTTCTAGTAGCACACAACCATGACCAGACTGAACATAGTCATGCATTATGAAAGCACCATGTTGCTTAAAATACTTCACAACATATTTCTAGGTTAGTTACATCATAGAGGGCATTCTAACATTTTAAGCAGAAAACACATTCCGAATATCTACATTTTAATTTCAAAAACAACAACTGCAAACTGACTACTAGTCAAACTGTAACAAAAAGCAATCAAATAAACACCTACATCTTAACCAAGTACCATTTTCAGGTTCACTCATATAAAACCTGTAGGCAAAAAAGCAGCACAATTTCAGTGGCTCAATCTCCACCACCAACCCTTCCCATGAGTCAGTTCGCCACAATTAAACAAAACACAACAATGAGTATAAAAGACAACAACTGCAAATAAAACAATGAAAATAATTACACTTAACAATAACAAGTAATACTTTATTAATATATCATAAGTAATAGGACATAGCTAAAATGAAAGACAAAAGGTAGGCTCAGTCCACAACACAATAACAAATTAACAATACATTCATTAGTGAGATCCAATTGCACTTTTGATTCCTCGCCAACAAAAGTCACAACAGATATTTATGCATAGACTGTACAGGTTGAGTAATTTCTTTTCTGAGAATGATCAACTAAGAAACTTTTGCACTACTCTGTAAGGCAGGCAAGTATGCCTTTGTTCAAATGGGAAGTATGCTAACAACAGTCGAAATGTAACAAAGCTGCCACGACCCGTGGAATGATCAAGTGACGTTGGTCTGCTACACCTCTATTGCTGCATCCAGAGGTTAATCATATGGCAAAAAAGAATGGACTGTTCATTACATGATTAACTCCTGATTTGTAAAGCCACTAAAAATAATACTGATAACAGTAACAGTAGAAATAGCTAAAGTAACAACTTTACAGACTAAAAATACCAAAGATTATTATATCAATAACATATTTATCACTATTAGTTTATTGGAATAATGGTATCTTTATAACTTTTAAAACACTAATAAAAAAAACCACTACTATCACTACTACTACCACTACTACTACTATACTACTACTAAAATAATAATATATTAATAGTAGCAGTAGTAATACTAATTACAAAATGATTTCATTTGGGAAGTTGTCACCGTATGTCAGTTGTAAGGCCAAAACAAAATAATGGTGTGTTTCCGGTAACCCGACCGACTCACTTTTTTGCCGCGACTCGGAAAATTTTGTAACAAAATTTTTTTTTACCGAAAATTTTGTAAAAATTTTTTCCGGAAAATTTTAAAAAAAATTTTTTTTCTACCTCACATACATTAAGCCTTTGCATGCCGGTGATGCAGAATCGCAACATTATAGGTGCATTCACTGAAGCAGAGACGTTCGGAAACTAGCGGTCTTTCAATGGAAATAATGGTGCCGTAAATTACAGCAATAAAAGGGCTAAAGTGTGGAGTTTGGGAGAGGGAGGTAATAGACTCGAAAGTGGTGGATTTTCTCAGGGTAATTTGACAGGGTTATTTCACAAATCTGACCGCCATATTCATTGTATCAGAAATACCTATTATCGTACGTGCCATTATAAAAGTAAAGCCTCCTAATAGCAATCAGCCTACTTAACAACCTCCATAGCATTCTACTTTTGTAGCAAACAGCCTTCTTAGCAACCAAGCTTTGTAGCAAGCAGCCTCTATGTCAGCCTCATTAGCAACCAGTTTCAAAGTCAGACTTGGCCCCTTTAGCAACCGCCTTCCTTAGCAACAGTTATCCTTAGAAACTGTCCTGCTTAGCAACTGCCTTCATTAGCAACTAGTCTCCTTAACAACCAGTCTTCATAGCATCCAATCTTCGTAGCAAGCAGTCTCCTTAGCAGACGACGTTGGGAACCATATTTCTTTCTATGCAGCGTTAATAATATTATAACAATAAATGGGCTCAATGTTTCCCATGGACAATTTACACACATGTATGATGTTGAGGAGATAACAGACACAGAAAAAGTCAGCAATTTTCTCACGTTACCACCCATGCATATTTCCTAAAGAGCCGTTGTCTGCTACACGTTTATTGTTTAATGTACATAATCCATAATTCCTTCCCCACCCCTGCCCCTTCCATTTCACCTTGCAAGAAAACGATGTCAGCAAAAATGAAATAAATAAGATTGTTTTCTACAGCAGTTTGTAGGTACATTCTGCAAAAAGGCATTTTTAATACTCACATAGAAAATATATACTTTGGTACAGCATGTACCGCTGTGCATAAATGGGCAGTGGCGTAATTTTGGGAAATCACTGCATAAAATTATTTTACCAAAATAAAATTATTTTCCTACCTACCTACCCAGTTTTTTTAACTCTGTTACCGGAAACACACCATTATTTTTTTTTCCCCTAAGTGATAAACCTCATGAGATAAATAGTCTTTCCCAAATTTTCTTTCCATCTGTGTACAGCACTTTAGTGCTGTCACATTTAAAAAGACCTTCCTGGACACTTCTGAAGACCATGCCTAATTTTCAAGGCATTACCCTGTTGCTCCTAGTTTTTTTAAATCCAGAGGGTCAAATACATATATACATTGGGACTGAAAATGTAATACGGTAATAATAAAGTCATTTTTTCTATAAATTAATAATGTCATTTATGATAATGTTAGTTTTACTATTACTTGGATTAACCTTAAATCCTTACTTGAGAACAAATTTATGCCTTTTAGTACTTTCTAAATCATGAATTGCAAAATTAAAAATATTTACATAGTAACATTAACAGAAATGACAAGAAGAAAGCACTTTAATGCTGTCACATTACATTACTCTCTACAATACCCCCGGTCCAAGTACGTTTGTGAACTTAAAAGTTGTGAAAAAATATGCACAATACATTGCCAACACAGACAGTGGATGATGAGCCACAACAGACCATGATAAAATTTTAACAACATCTAAGAAAGAAGTTCACTGCAGAAATGCAGTCGTTTGAACACATTGCCATCATTTGCAATAAATAACGCATGGCATGCAGAAGTCTGTTATAAGCACAAAACAACTGCATTTCTTTAGCATTTACATTACACGGTGTGTCATGTACATTTGGATCTCGTAAAATGGTCAAACAAAACTAAGAAGTACACAATATTTAACATTTCAATGCATAACTATTTTGCCTCTGCAACTCATCCAAAATGCACTTGTCTGAACTGCTACCACAACAACCCAACTTCACCATATCACTTTACATTCTAGAATCACTCCAGTGGTCGAAAATCCTCAACTGCATACACTTCACAGTTCTATCTTTAACCTATAACCCTCTACAATACCCCTACTCCAAGTTACTTTGTGAACTTTTCAACATCCAGACACCCCCACAATACCAATGGTCATCTCAAGGTCTCCAACTGATCCAAATACCATGCTACATCTAAACTTCGGAACAATCTCCCTCCTGAATTCCACAAATTCTTCATTATTCCTCAACCAATATCACTCACTCACAATCACCTGCCTCAAGGTCCTCTATCACTATTCATGTAATCCACTACAAATGAAGTCTTACCACTTCAATAATTCATATCCTGATACATCCACTCCTCCCCTCCATCTTCTAATTTTCCTCATCCTAAACAAAACCAACCTTGGCAGTTCCGCTGTTTTCTTCTCTCCCTGGTCTTCTGGCAACCAGACTTGGTTCTTCACCTGGTATCTCTGGACAACCCTTCTGACATGACGTGGCACTCATGAATACACTGGTGCCCTGCACTTTGCTTTCAAATAGCACTTTAGAAATTTAGAGTTTACAATTATGATTTACTATTACGAATTAAAGTATACTACAACAAGGAACCAAAATTTGAAATGGCATAAAGAAGTCATTTGACTTATTTAGCCTCAGAAAGTCAATCAACCTCACTCTGGGTACATTAAACATATTATTGTTAATTAACTTGTGCATGGCTACATGATACAAGAACAGTAATTATGCTTGTGGCCCATACAATGTATTAAAAAAATATGCAATCCATTAGAAACCTGCTAACAATAGCTTTGCATATTCATTGTGCAAGTAATTAAGTAATGGAAGCATAACAATACAGACGATGGCACTCAACTTGCTTTTCACAGCATAGTGTTTTGCATGGACAGTGGATCTCATAAATATAGACAGAATGAGCACAAGTGCATTTATTTCAAAGGAATTTACTGCTACTTATTACCAAATACCTGTGAAAAGCACCAATGCGGTATGATCGTCCATGGCGCCAAAAGCAGCTCTTTCAACACTGCTGCCAAATGCCCAGCGTTTAAAGTGGGTGGGAACATATTGGAACTTGAAATTCTTGCACTGCTCACCATGCGATGAACCCTGGTAACACAAGCGTTCAAATAAAACTCTTCTTCGGAGTTCCCACTGCTCACCCAAACCACTTTAACCCCTGTAAAAGCCTATATTACCCAAAACTACAATGTGCCAGCCACTTCTACTGAACGTTGTGCACATACTAACACACCACAGTAAAACATACCAGTATAGCAGTAATCAGCTAATTAGCTTAAGCAGTTAATGAATGCAGGAATGATGCAGCAGGAAGCATTAGACAGCAGCAGCAGTGCCATTAGGCACAACAGTCCGCGTTGGCATTGTTTACATCGGTAAGAAAGACTGTACTCAAGAAAGCTTTGATAAATACTTTACAAAACTAAAATCACAGTAGGCTTAGCCTATAGCGAGTGATGCTGCTGTCTAACTTGCAGTAGTAATTAATGAAATTCAGATGGCAACACAACTGTGTCTAGCGACACCTATTCAGTTTCTCAGGAAGCAAATGACTCCCATTGCATTGCGCTAATCAGTACAGTTCCCTTGCAATCACACTAGTTAACGTAATGATTGCACTGTGTGATCAGAATGCTAATAAAATGAATTATGTTATAAATTACAAAACCAATAAACAATATGAAAAACACCGTTAGCAAATATCTGTGACCATGCTTGAGAAAGCCAGACAAAGTCAGAAAAATCAATAAGCAAGAAATCCAATCAGCTCAATTTTAACAAGATTTAACTTGCAATTTTCCCTAACTTTTGTGCAGCTATGTACATAATAAACAGTTGTAACTTATTTTGATAAGAACTGAGCAGTTTTCACCCAAATATCCAGTATTTCCAGCCCATTCCAATGTAATATTACACCGAGTATCAAAATTTTCCAACTTTGGCTAGATTCTCTCAGATATGGTCACATGTAAGACATGCACTCCTGGAGTCCCATAATTTGGCATATTTGACATGATCACAGACTTTAAAGTGCAAGATTCTTTCTAGCACCATAACTGAAACCTGGATGCACTGAAACAAACCTCAGTCATAGCACAATGACTCTGTCTAATAAATCATCAGTGATGGGTAATTAATTCATTTGCAGTTACTTACGTAAATTTGTCTTCTAAGTTAATTAGATCAGCCTTCCTAATCATGCTCATTATAACTAATTCTAATAAAACACCTGAACAATTAGTTCTCACTTGAAGGCACTGTCTTCAACCACCTCACCTGCACAGCACCCACTCAAGATAGCTTTCCAGAAGCACTCAACCCGATCAAAACAAGACAATTTTCAAATGTCGACTAAAGCTTAAGCCTGTGACAAGATTTTCCTCTTGTGTAAACCATAAAATCGAAAAGCTGTTGATTGGCAACCAAAAAATAGCACTTCCAATAAATCATTGTGACAGCCAAGTACAGAGTGGACTACAGCTGTCCAAATTAACACAATGGCCTGCATAGGTAGAGTTCCAAGAGTTCATACTTCTAAAAATAGAAGCAGGAATCAACAATGCTGAACCTAAGCAGCTACGAAGTAACCTGCAACTGGTACACCCAACGAAAATGAGATCAAAGTATGAGGCCTATATGCTGAGCAAAGAGTAACCTTGAGATCCTGTAGCATACAAGAGATTAAGTAATCGAGTAAGTAGATATTGAGCTAAAGACTTTACTCGATCCATTAATTAGATAAGAATTCACTTTGCTCTAATCATCTTCTTTTATGCAGCATTTTACTATGAGCCAATAGGATTCACCCACTTTGGAGACCTGTTCCATATTCTGTAACCGAAAAGGGATGCTACCAATAAGTTGTTTATGAGTTTCCAAAATCCAACTGCAAAATTCAGCTGCTTAAAAAAATGCAAAGTTGTAAATGTATGTTAATAATGATAACAACACAACCACTACTGAATTTGATCCTTAAAACTAATTATCCATCACTGAAAATCATGTTCAAAGTAAGCCAACTGCATGTATTTCACCAGCAGGACTGCATGAAGCTTCTGCAGAAAACAGAAATTAATCTCTGTCAGTATTTACATTTCGTTATAAACAGAAAATATGTAATTGCCTATCTGAAGAGAAATTCTCATCTTCACCAGTCACTACTCATCACAAGTGCGCTCCTGCAAAACTCGTAAACATTTCGAATACACAACCAAAGTGACAGCATTAGTCGGAAAGGCACGAACGCATGTTATTGCTAGGCCGCGAAATAGAACGCGAAATCCCTCCTCACGGCAGCTCTTGACAAAACAATCTAGTATGCCACTATACCTCGGTGATGACAGACTGTCTGACTGTATCCTTGTCTTGACAACGTCCACTGGAATGTTGACCATCCAGGAAAACACGCCAGCTAGTCCGCCCGCCAGCAGCTCGCCAGGTAGGGAGGGCTCATTGTAACCATCCAGCCTCATTCGGTGACAGAGGCACTCGTAAGTTGTCATGTACGTAGCCAGTGCAGGAACTTCACGCAGAATGGTGACTTTAAAGCCTTTGAAGATGCCACGCACACCGTAGCTTGAATACAGCTTTCGCAGGCAGTCAACTGGGCCACTGTATAGGTTTGACCCTAACATGACCAACAAACATAATGTGTCATCTACCCAAGATATTACAATTAATAATTAAACGTTTGACAAGGTTGAATTTTACACAGAGCTAAGTGGTAACCCCTAAGATTTGTTGCAATCTCAAGTGTTCATCTAGTTATCATTTAACACTGACAAGTGAGCTACAATGCATCCGCAATCACACCATCCAGATCATATCTGGCAAATACAATTTTTCAGAAGTAATAGGACTACATGCGAGACATATTGCACCTGCTGCTATTTGAGAATAGGACTACATTCAGGAGCCTTGTACTGGGTTGGACCTAGGTAACGCAGCCTCAGATCACATCAGGGAGCTTGTTGTTCCTGTCTCAAAACAACTGGGTCACTGGTCTAAACTAATCCAATCTTTTATAGCACCATTATTATAATAAATAAGTAAAAGTAAGTAAGTACGTAAGTAAGTAAGTAAGTATATCCTTAATTGAAAAAGCAACTGCTATTACTGCCTTGTCTATTTCTCATTTAAAGTTACTTGAACTGGCTCATGTTCCCCTTCAAGTCCAATCAATTTGTCATATCATAGTGGGGAAGACTAGATAAGCCTCATGGGCTTCTTCTCCTCACAAATCGATTTTTACTACTTACCTGTTAGACTATGACCTCTTCAATTTCTGTCACCTATTAATGGCACTTACGAAATGAAAACTGTTATTGACTATTCATACGTGTACATTGTGTTCACTGTTAATGGAATCGATTCTACTAAAATCTGAATCTGAATTTTGAATTTGAATATTGGTATCACTGAGGGAAGTCTGCACAAACTACAAATGGTTTAGAAGTCTCTTGCCAGGGCCATAATGAAATCCCCAAAATGTCAGCATCTTATGCCCATATTGCATTCATTGAGCAAAGAATCCAAAATCTACTCTACAGTTAACAAGGAACTACATTTTAACTAACCTATCTCTGTTCCATGCTGACCCCTAACACAAATAGATACTGTATTCGATCAGTGGATGTTGTGACTACTGGTGTTCCCCGGCACTCGAATAGTGTTGGGCTCTTGGGATTCTCGGTCGCCGGTCCGAGGCTCTGGAATTCACTGCCAATTCAGTGCATTCTGTCAAATTCTTCTACGCCATTCAGGTCTAAACTTAAGCTCATCTCATTCAGCTTATATACCCACCATAGCCCAGCTTCTAGTTTCTCCGATCAGAATTTAAATTCAAACCAACTCTTCACCTAACTTCTGGCAACTTCCAGTTAGTTTCTAAGCTTAAACAAACAGAAGCCACCTACCATTCTGTGACTGTAGATTGACCTTGACCAGTTCAATGGGAGTGGCGGCCACTCCTTGGATTCCTCCGGCGATTCCAGCAGCCATAGCAATAGAAATGCAGCTCCGCTGGTCTGACGGTTTTTCCCTGCCAAGGATCTTTCCGTAGATTCCAAAAAAGAGACTGCTACGGAAACCTTCCGAAATAAGTGGAAAAGCCATTCCACGAAAGAAGACCTTTGGCTGAAAAAAACAAGAACTGATTTCAGAAAGTGATAATCAACTGCTCAACTCAGTGATGCCAGTTTTATACAAATCAATCTCATTTCATTATTTCTGTAAACAGCATTCAATATATTGCTAAAATATTAAACAGTTGTAATACTGACTGTGGGTGATGTAACAATTTACAAAACTTAATTATGTTGCAGTGGATTTTGCAGAAATTCCTGTTTGTATACTCTTCTTGTACTTGGTCGAAGACAAAATTGTGGTGTTTTCACGTTTTTCAGTTTTTCTGGTCAAGTATGGCCCCATTAGCAATGTCACTGAGAGCTATTCTGTGCCTCATTTCATTGACTATTCTTGGCCATTGTTTATGCACTATCTCAGTACCTCCTGTTAGTCAACCACTCGTATTTTGTCGTTTTTTCAACTTCTTTAGAAAATATCAATGATGCTGTTTCTTTTTGTAGTGTTTCCTCTTCTCAGTTATTGTTTACTGCCAAACTGATTCTCTTCCAAGACTTGACTGTCTGGCATGGTAAAATGTTGCAGTTATCATAGAAAAAACTCTAGGGAATACCAGTACACATCCACATTCTTATACTCTTTGCTGGTTCATCACCTTGTCACCTTAGACTCTGGAACCCTCTGTAGGCAAATATTCGCTCTTCAGAGTCTGTTCTGGCTACTGACCTTGGCTAAAAAATTCATCTTTTTCTGGATTCAGTTCCTCTGTTTCTCTGTCACCTCTGACTCCCTTCTTGGCTTTGACAGGAATTACCCTGGAATTTGGCATTCACAACGATTTTGCTTAGTAGTGCCTGACTGATACCTCGAGCATTATAAAAGAGGTACTATAGAAGTTCTTAGATTAGAAAAACAGACACTTACGCCTTCTTTTGCAAAAGCATCTGATGCAGTAATGAGAATAGTTGGCCTGAGCACGTATGACTGACATGTCTGTTGTCGAACCTACAACAAAATCAGAACCAATTTTCAGCAAACTCAGACAACGATGGTCGGTGCGGCCCCAGAGTACATCGGGAGCTTTGCCTCTGTTCCCATCAACACCCAGCTAGGTCGTCGATCCTTACGCTCTGCAGCTCTTGGGAACTTGATGGTCCCACGCTCCCATACATCGATGCCGGCACACCGTGCCTTCTCATGCATTGGACCATCATACTGGAACAGTCTTCCATTAACAATTTGTAGCATTGCACCACAAGCAGCTCAGGAAACATTTATGAAATTTCTTAATTCGCATCTGTTTAGATCTGTTGGGTAGCTACGTTTAACGCCTTCGTGAGGTTCTTGTAAGGCGCCATATAAATGGCCATATACATACATACATACATACAGTGTTCAATAAATTCTGCAGTTTCTTATAACACTCAGATCTGAGCAGACCAGTAACGAAATCATATAGCTTGCCAAGCATGCCATAAGCACTAAGAAGAAGAACAGTCCCTTAAGCTAGCTCTGAGACAGCCATGGGTATGAAGTGTTAGCAACTTCGTTTTCTTAGCCTTAGCCTTAGCATGAGTGCGGGTTCCAGTGCTCTCCCTCGCCGTCTCATCTTCCCACCGACAGTGTATGGTCAGTGTACTCAGTATAGCTGAGTTGGCTAGGGGGTAGAGGAGGAGCAGAAATCTTGATCCAAATTTCTACCCTGGCGGGGATCTGAACCCGAACTCTTGATTGACAGTGCAGCATGCTAATTACTACACTATCAAGCAACCCATAAGCACTAAACCAGGACATAATAGGAGCTGATCAAAGTTGGGCTTGGCACTGATCAAATGTCTGCCTAACTGCTCTTTGAAGTAGCATTAATTAGCTTGACAGGCATAATATACTTCTGACCTTAATTGTATCTAGTGGATAACCAGCAACAATACCAGCACTTCCTGAAAAGAAATCATTGAAACAGACTGAATTTCTGCAGGTAAGAATGACACTAACATTTTAATGTTTCTAACGGTTGTTAAACTGCCTCCTCAGACGACAACAACAGCATATTAAAATGTTATCATTATGCAAAATCTACACACGTGTGGTACTAGGAAATTAAGATTCCTATATCACAGATTTGAAAGGTATTCATGTTCCAGCAAAGGAAATAAGCACCCAGAAGTATGCTAAAAAAGCAGGTGTGAGAAGATGGGATAAGGCAAACATACCTTTTTACTATGCCCTAAGTGGTAGGTTATTGCAAAGCATTCATGTGCCCTATGATAATTTATGCTGTAATTGTGATGTTTTTAAATGTAACCATTGGCAGTCTATAAATGAGTATTATTGTTCCTTGGTTGACGCACTCTCCGATTCAGCTCATAGCACAATTCCAGTGTTACAGGAAAACTGTTTAAAATCTTATTGGAACCCAGAACTTGATGAACTGAAGCAGGCTTCAATTTATGCACATAACCTGTGGGAAACATGTGGTAAGCCCAATTCAGGGATATTATATGATTTGCGGCGAAACAGCAAGTATAAGTATAAACTAGCCATAAGGCAGGCTGCTGAGTTGAAGGATATGGATTTAGACGATGAAATATCACAACTTTATTTTGCTAAAGACATGAATAAATTCTGGAAGAAATGGAATAGTAAATTTTCAAAGCGCAATGATATACCACACAATATAAATGGAAGGGTAACTGATCCAGATATTGCAAATGTGTTTAGCAACAATTTTGCACAAGTGTGTTTTAACTCGTATAAGGACAGTGATCGAGTCATCAAGTTTTGGGATAGTCTTCACTCCAAGTTCCAGTCTGAATATGACGCCAGTGAAGGCCAACTTAACACATTTCATATTGATGACATCGAACTGAGTCTTAAATCCCTTAAAAATGGTAAAGCATGTGGACTGGATGGGTTAACCAAGGAACATATAATACACTGTCATCCAGCTGTTATAGTACACAGTTATTGTTTAACATGATGTATACTCACGGTTTTGTGCCAGACAATTTTGGAGTTGGAGTAACTGTACCCATTGTGAAAGATAAATGTGGCAATATAACATCAGCGGACAATTATAGACCTATCACTATCAGCCCAGTTTTTCAAAGTTGTTTGAATACTGTATCCTACATAAATTTGGTGATCAGTTAACATCTAGTGATTTACAGTTTGGGTTTAAAAACACTTAAGTTGTGCACATGCTATCTTTGCTTTAAGACAAGTTACTGACTACTTTGTGAGTCATGGTAGTAATGTATACATGGCAGCTCTGGATGCAAAGAAGGCTTTTGATCGAGTTAATCATGTGAAATTATTTGAATTGCTTATTAGCAAAGGGTTACCTGCAAGATTGGTTAAACTTGTTGTTGACTGGTATGGTAAGACTATCTCAGTGACAAAATGGAATAATAGTCTATCAGACCCAATCTCCATTAAAAGTGGAATTAGGCAAGGAGGTATTCTTTCTCCGATCCTTTTTAATATTTATATGGATGTGATTATAAATGCTCTGGAAAACTCAGACAATGGTTGCCACATTGGTCAAACCTATGTAGGGTGCATTGTATATGCAGATGACATTATACTTCTATCTGCCTCAATGTGTAGACTACAAGAAATGATGGATACATGTGTCAAGAAAGGTGCAGAACTTGATGTTATATTTAATGCCAACAAATCTAAGTTATTCTCTGTAGGTCCATCTTATAATAGCCAACATTGCAATCTTGTCCTTGGATCAGAATCTATTCAATGGGTAAAGGAATTGAAATATCTTGGATTATTCTTTATATCAGACAGAAAGTTTAAAATTGATATTTCGGTTGCAATTAAACATTTTTATGCTTCAGCTAATGCCATATTCTGTCATTCAAAATATGTATCCGAGCATGTGAAATTGAGATTGATGGAATCCTTTGTCCTCCCTCTGTTAACTTATTCCTTAGAGTCTATTAATTTACCAACAGCCCAGATGCGTCAGTTAAATGTGTGTTGGAATAACGTTTACAGAAAGATTTTTAACATGCATAAATGGGAATCTGTGAAGGACATCCAATTCTATTCTGGTCGGATAGACCTCTGTCATATGCTACACATGCGTAAACTAAATTTTTTTGGTAGATTGTTGTATGGAAGCCATAATAACAGTGTCCTCAGTGTTTGTGGCAAAGGCTATAGCTACAATATTGAACTTGTGCCACTTTGTCATCAGTATGATATTGACATATCTACGTTAGGTCGCAGAATTGATCATTTCATGTATGCTAGTTTTGCATCTGTATGCACTTAACGTTGTATTCTTACTTTTGTTTGTTTGTCTGTTATTGTGTTTTCTACCTTCGTGGTGAATAAACGTATGTATATTATTACACTGCATTTTTTTAGGTTTTACCAACTATGCTTCAGAGAAGCAACAATTATGAATTAATACAACAGACACAATCAAATTGTTATGACAACACACTGTTGATCTTTTCATTGCACAGTGCTATAAATAAAGCAGCTGGGATGAGTAGACAAAACAATACTAACTCGATGAATACACCTTTGTAAGCAATACTAAAATAGCTCTGCTCTCATGAAACAGCTTCGTTAGACGACGACAACAGCATATTAAATGTTATGACTGTGCAAAATTTATGCAAGCGTGGTACTAAGCGGACCCGACTAAATACAGGCCAATAGCCAATGTTTCTTTTCTATCAAAGATCATCGAAAAGATAGTGGTGTGTCAACTAATTGGCCACTTGGAGAAAAACAACCTCCTGCCATCGTGCCGGTCAGGATTCAGGAGGTTCCATTCAATGGAAACACTGCTGCTTCACCTCTTATCTGACATCTACGGGGCTATCGATCGTTCGGAGCTCACTTTGCTGGCACTCTTTGATGTCAGCGCCGCTTTTGATACTGTTGACCATGACATCCTACTTAAGCGGTTGCATGTTACATTTGGGCTGTGTGGGGGTTCCTTGAATGGCTTAGCTCCTTCCTCAGTGGGCGTATGCTTAGTGTGGTCCATGGCCCTACAAGGTCTAGATGGGTACCTGCCCGTATGGTCTCCCCCAGGGCTCTGTCCGTGGTCCGCTCTTGTATGTCATCTATACCTCTGGGCTTTCCACACTTCTGACAGAGTCGGGCCCAGGGCCAGCTTTATGCAGATGGTATACAGGCATATATTATGCTGCTTTAGAAATGGGTCACACCCTGGTCAGTTTGGAAACATAGATGTCATCTAATCACTTACGTCTCAATTCTGCTAAGACTAACTTCATGTGGCTAGGTACTAGGCAGCAGCTTGCCAAGCTTAACTTGGAAGACCTGGATATTAAATTCCCTACCTACAATTTTTCAGCTACAGCCCATGAACTCGGTATCCTGTTGGATCAGGAGCTTACCTTTGCACCACATCTGCATCGCCTTAGTCGTGATTGCTATTACCAGCTGTATCAGCTTTGTACTGTTGCACCTTCGCTTACAGTGAGCGCTGCAACTACTCTTGTTCATGCCTTCATTACGGCGTGACTTGATCACTGTTTAACCCTCTATTCTGGTCTGCCGTCCAGACGGTTGTCTTGTCTTGATCGTGTACTGCGAGCTGCAGCGCAACTCATTGGCCAAATACCAAAATATGATCATGTCACCACGTATATGTTGGAGGTTCTGCATTGGCTTCCTGTCTGACAGCGCATCGAATATAGAGTTGCCTCTCTGGTCTGGCGATGCCAACTTGGCCTTGCATCAGCCTACCTAATAGACCTCTGTCAGCCGGTATCGGGGGCTCAGGGTAGTCTCTGAGAGGGGGGTAGTGGTGCTCCCGTTTGCCCACACAGCAACTATGCAGAACCGTGCATTCTCTGTGGCAGGCCCTAGGGTTTGGAATACCCTCCCTCGGGAGCTACACCTGTTCCCTAGATCCTGTACTGATACTGTTTTTGCCCCGGCTGGAGTTGGAAGCGCTTCTGAGTAGTTACCTTGAAGGGGCGCTATATAAATTTTTGAATGAATGAATGAATGAAACTCACCTCCAATGCAACCGGCTATGAAGTCACTCCAAAACTTCAATGGTAGCTCCTGACCTTCCATAAGGACTGAACAATGGAAAATGCCTACTACCTCGTGCGGTTCTGAATCTGGCTGTAAAGGTACAGTGCAAATGATGCTGAAGTGGTTGATACATTTACAGGGTCTGAACAATAAACAGAACAATACTATAATCAAAAACGGTTCATTCCACACAGATTAACTGAAGAAATTTAAGAAAATAAGATAAGATACAAAGATAGTAATTTAAGAAAAATTTCAAATTTTTGGCATGCATGGCAAGTTATATGATGTCGCTATTCTGTAAGTAAATAAGTAAGTAAGTATATTACAATACAATACAATACAACTGATCTTTGATATCGCACTAATTACTAAGGTTGCCCCAAGCTCAGAAGTGCACACGCCTTGGCGGCAAAGAAGCAATTATACTGCAGAGAAATTGTGCGCTAAGGACTTGCTCAAGGTCCCTACGCGGCGGCTTGAGGTGGATTCGAACCTGCAACCCTTTGGCTGCAAGGCACCAAACATACCCCTACACCACCGCGCCCCATATTCTTTATTGTACCAACTTCATATCCACACTTTGGTGTGCATGCTGTGACCGTGGCCTGCTTAGACTTGAATGATATAAGAAACTGACAGTATACTGAGCACTACCCTACCTGTGGTAGTGCATCCCAAACCTGGAGAAAGAAAGAGGGTGATGCTAATCATTTTTGTTACGAGTCTTATGACACAGTGTCGTTAAACAACAAGTAACCAAACCAACCGATATCCTTGGGCACAGACAAGGCCATTACTTATTTCTTAAGCTCTTGTGGATCGTCCAAACTTTAAAGCAACACCACTACTCCAATAATTAATTAACTTTAAAATAACCCGATGAGAATAATTCTTTGCTTAAATCGAAGTTGTATCGATGAAAAATAATTTTTTTTAAATTAGAGGTTGGATTGATGGAGTCATTTTTTTCTTAAATAGCGCTCGTGAATAAGCTCAGCGCTCGTGAATAAGCTGGTGCCCTGCGCTTGGCTTTCGAGTGGCGCTTTAGAAGTTTGGAGATTACGATTACGATTACGATTACGAAGTTGGATTGATGAAGAAATTTTATTTGCTTAAATGGAAGCTGGATTGATGACAGTTATCATGAACATTGGTAAACTGCTTACCTGCCAACGTACAGCACGGCATTGAAGACATTTAAAAAATTAGCAACCTAAACTACGAGATAACCCTAGTTTGGATTGAATTACAACTCCACAAGGCACAATATACACTGAAACATGAGTTTCAGACGTCGGTAGTAATAAGTTAATACGCAATGTGAATGACGCCTGTAGACACACCTTCGTGAAAACAGCGAGGGGGTCCAAAGCCCATGGCCTTGGCACATGCAGACTCCTCCAGGAAAAGTCAGGTTAGTCTACACAAAGATCGAAAGGTCAGACGTTAGCAAGATATTTATCGTCGGCGTGCCAGAATGGCATTTGAATCTAAACTGAATCTTTACGTTAATTTCAACTACAATCCTACCGGTCCTGAAAATCTGCCGCTTTATATCGAACAAAACTTCGTCAGATCCAACGTGAACGACTTCCCGGAAAACCCGGCCAAAACCTCAGACTAAGGAGGGCTTGTTCGTTCACGGTACTCCTAGGCGGACTTTATTATTAGCCGCCGAATTCTGCCTCTCCGCTTTTCCATCCTACACGACGGCCTCCGCGCACCTATTCTGTCTGTGTCCTTGACTAGCGCTGAAGCCCGCCCACATGCATCTTCGCCGATCCCAGAAGAGGACAGCAAATATTACGAGACTAATCGGGGAAATCTAGCATTGCATTTATAATCAATGTCCAGGATAACTGAGCTCTCATCGGATTCAAGTTCAACCCGATTCCCCGAAACCCGAATCCCCGAAAACGCTAAAAATACACAAAAGCCCGATTTCCCCAAAACAGTACTGTTTTCTAGAAAGCAGCATATAGCCTACTGCCTATTTACATGTTTATTTGTTAATTAGGCCTAGGCCTATGTTCATTCGGGTCGGACTTAAAAAATCAATTTCGGGGATCCGGCCGACATTCGTTTGGGGATTCGGGCTTCGGTGATTCGGGCCGCACCTGTCGTCAATAGAACATCCAGGCCTAGGCCTATAGGCCTATTTACACAAGAAGCATTAATTTAATTTCCATCAATCCATCTTCTATTTATGCAAGAATTATTTTGATCAATCCAACTTCTATTAAGCAAGGATTATTGTCATCAATCCAACTTCTATTTAAAATTACCATACATAGGCGTATAATTTAGAACGCTAAAACGATTATTATCCTCAATAGTCCGATAATATTTGCTGTACTCTCCTGGGATCGGCGAAAATTTTGTCCGCATACCGTCCTAGCCAACACCCTCTGGAAATGATCTTGTGCCATTAGCGACTGTGCTGCCATCTGGAGAATGCGCTGTAACTCCATTCCAAGGTCATCAGTTCAAATGCGCCTTCTAGGCGACTAGGCCTATTTCTAGGATATCACGTAAGTAAGAGCGAGCGCGACGTCTCTTTCATTTCAACTGGCGTTTGACAAGTTTTGACAAATTTTATGAAATCATCGTTTGCGAAATCAAAATTCCAAACTACAAGTTATTATCATAGCCTATACATTGCATGGTTACGTATGCATAGGCCCCTAACAAGAATTTCAAACTGATTTTAATGCTAAAAATGCTATAGGCCTAATGCTACTGTGACTCTTGTGCATGCCTTTATCACTAGTAGAATAGATCACTGCAGTTTGGTACTTGTAGGTCTACCATTGGAGCTAATTGGGCGCCTTGATGAGTTCTGCGTTCAGCTGCTCGCCTCATTGGCCACCTTCCTAAATATGCTCCTGTGTCTGCCTATGCGCGTGATGTTCTTCACTGGCTTAATTCCTGCTTCTCATCGCATCTCCTATCGAGTTGCTGCACTTGTATGGAGGTGCCTTCTTGGCTGTGCTCCATCCTACTTGTCTGATCTTAGTCGACCTCCCAGCTCGTCGAACTCTGCGTTCTTCAGCAAGGGGAGCTTTTGGTCCCACGAGCTCACATGCACTTACAGTGTCGAGCCTTTTCGATTGTGGGTCCCTCTATCTGGAATGGCCTTTCACTAGACTTAATTGCGATTGATGCCTCGGCTAAATTCGCCTGCTTTTTTTAATAAATAGGCCTATCTCAAATCACACTTTTTTTAGCCGTGACTAGGCTGGGAGCGTCTCTGAGTAGGTCCATTGAAGAGGAGCTTATCAAATTCTCGGAATGAATGAATCAATGAATCAATTTTAAAATTACAGATACTTCTCATCTGAAACGATTTCGCTTCTGATTTAAAATTCTGCTCTTCCGCTTTAGCTGTTCCTCGCTCATCTTCACCTCATGCACGCACCTCTACGGCTCTAACATCTTTGCCTCTATTATGTTGTGTTGAATTAAATAGTTTCCACTCTAAACAAGTAGCTTTTCTCTTAACTCCGCCACTGCTCAAGCGTACTCTGGCAGTGCCTGTCCCAAGGCTGGATTAAGGAGAAGGGCGACGCTAATGATCTTTACTATCACACGTGTATATATATTATATAGGCTACAGCTAGTAGGCCTACGTACGTGTCGTTAAACTGAAACTACTATACAGTCGATAGGGCCTACTACTAACGCCTGTTAATGAAGTTCTTTTGGTGTATTATATCTCATTTTCTGCTTGCCTTTCGACAACCGAATCTAATTTTCATTCCTTTTTATGTTATTCGCATCTTATGGACTACAGCTTCGATTTGATACAGCTCTTGTAGCATGCATGTACCAGGCCTTTTCTTGGCATGAAGGAGCCAAGAGCTAAATTTTCTTTATGTAGCTCCACTTGCCTCAACCTTAGATATTACTTGGTCTTAGAAGTTAATTACTTTTTGTACATACTCTATGTACCAGTCTACCTCTACCAGATAGTCAGTGGCGGCGTCGTACATTTTTTTAACCAGAGCATAGCTAGGGCAATCAACAAGCAACCAGCGCAGGTGGTGATTTTTGCCCCAAATACATTCTCGGCAGAGGAAAAATCTGGTAGGGCAATGACCAGGGCAAAGGCTTTTTTACCAGGGCATTTGCCCTGGCTTGCCCTGGTGTAGTGCCGCCACTGCAGATAGTGGTGTGCCTATCTGTTTGTGTTCCAATAAATGAATATTATAATAATCATTTTGAGGTTGAGAGAACGAGTTTTGACTGCCTTACTAAACCGGGTGTCATCTTGTTCCCGTGCCTTCCTAAACATTGCTCCGCCATGTTGACTGAAAAATTGTCTTTTATTCTGTAAAAATTACTTTGTGATCATTGTTTATTGTGCATCTAATATAATACTACTCAAAAAATCTCGTACGGTAATAAATTATACTTTATATCCAGATCTAAGTAATTCGTGTACAAACATGACGGATTCTGGCGAGTTTTAATGCATGCTTTTGGGCGTCCTGTGCGTAGAGATCTGTGTCAGTGTAAAAGCTATTAATTTTTGTTCAGCTCTTCATTTTCCGATGCAGATTGTGTTGGCATTCCGATTTGTTTTAAAAAATAGCGCAATGATTAAAAATTTAGTTAATAAATTGAAATTTGGGTTCAATAGTGATTTTTGAAGGGTAATCCTTGAAAAATTGCCGCTTGCCGGCGACATACCTGTAAACAATATAATAATAATAATATCTTTTCTTTAATTGAGCGCCTGACAAACGCACTGCGCTGTACATTTACATGTTATAGCCAACTCAGGTTGCGAGGGTAAGCAGAGCGCTGCACCTACCAGAAGGACTATCGAGTTGATATATGAGAAATTCATCAAGGGTATTCTAAAGAAATTGCTGATTGCTGTTACCATACTTGTAGCCACCAAGACTGCATTTGGTTCATATCGGCTTCCCCGAATTCTTCGCTCTCAAAAATTATGTCCACAAGGTACTTTCCCAAAACTAGTTATGGGCAGGTAAGAGGAAACCAAAGTAACTTTGGTCTCCTCTTACCTGCCCATAACAATTTTTTTCATCAATAAAGAGCTGTGTTCTTTTGGCCAGTGAATGCCAGTGACCATAAGTCTATCTCAGAGTTCGGTTATTTGTCTGTTTTGAAATTTTTGTGACTGAAAAGAAACAATCTATCTTTCAAAGGCATTATAATTGTTATCCATAATTTTAATTTTATTGCCTTCTGCATCAGAAACATGATAATGCCACCACCTGGCAATCCCTCATTGGTCGACGATGACACTGCAGCTATCCCTCGAACCACCAGGTGCTTGCTGACCAGGCATTCATCACCTGCTGGTTGGTAGATCAAAGCACCACAAGTGACTAACGTTTGAGGTCACTCCAAAGACTAGCGATACTCCTCTTCCACTGAGGTAAAATTAACGGATGGACTACTGCTCTTCGCTCTACTGTGGACTTCCAGAGGTCTGTTTGCATCCTTTGGAAGGCGTTTTGTGGACGGCTGCTCGTTTAATTGGTGGTATCCCTAGGTTCAGCCACATCTCTGGTTTTATGCGTGATGCCCTTAACTGGCTCCAGGTCCAGATAGCGCATCCATTATAGCAGTGATGTCAAAGCGCAGGCCCGTGGGCCATTTCTGGCCCGCCGATGATTTTTTTCTGCCCGCGGCGCTTTGTCTAAAGACTATAAATTTGAGAATAAAAGTTCAAATTTTTAATTTTCACAGTCTATACCAAATACACCAAATGGTCAGCTGTAAGGCAAAGATATTAACATTGCTGAAGACTATGATTTGATAATTATGAGCTTTCAAAATAAAACTTCAGCTGTAGGCCTAAGCTTCGTAACTTGCGCAAGGGCATTGCGAGCACTTTGAACACATGAACGAAGCTAAGAATCATGCCGAAGCTTTAAATATCGTTTTCGACTCTGCTGAATATGCTACGAAGGTGACGGACACACCTGATGCATTAAGATAACGCTTCTCAGCATTCAGACAAAGGACCAATTTAAGCTGTTCAGCAATCAATTTGGCATCTATCCTCCGACTGTCCAAAGTTTTGTTACAAATGAAGCTGGTTGAAGTGCAGTGTAACACAGCATTGAAACCAAATTCACAAGTACAGAAATGCAGGTGTTTTATCAGCAACTGCCCAGAGAAACTCTTCCTCATTTACGAACTCAAGCTGCTCGAAAACTGTGTTGTTTGCCAGCTCATACCTATGCGAGCACGGATATTCAAAGATGACACTTGTTAAGACAAGGCTGACTGACTCAAATCTACATGCAAATCTCAGAGTAGCGTTGTCTGCAGTGTAGATATGCAGCCTGACTTCCCTCCTCTCGTAAAAAAAACAGTGTCGAGTTTCCAGTGCAACAACTACTAATCAGTAATTTTTTCCTTGATGTACACTGGAGAGACATTTTATTCAAATTTATCTTAGTAATTTTTTACTGCGAGCTTACTATGCGCTGGACAGGGGGGACTTGTTTTAATTTTTAAATATCGGAACAAGATAAATTTGAGTTATTGATGAACCATAGGCCTGCCTCTCAACTAGAAAACGTGACCTTAGGCTTTATGAGTTCAATGTGATGTTCGTGACTGATAATGAAGATGAAAATTTAGATTTTATAAGCTTACGTAATTTGACTTGGTTTGCTAAAAAAATCGTAATCGTAATCTCCAAACTTCTAAAGCGCCACTCGAAAGCCAAGCGCAGGGCACCATTTAACATTAAATTTTAGTTTTGCAAAGAAAAGCCCCTTCCAGATCCCTACCCCATTTAACTCAGGAGCCTTTGACACCCTGGCCCGCCATTTGCTGGAAAGTATTGCCCCTGGCCCGCCATTAAAAAAGGTTTGACACCCCTGCATTATAGGGTCTCCTCTATCGCCTGGCATTGTATTCTGGGCAGGGCACCTTTGTATCTCCGGAAGCTCTTTACTTTAACTTCGGCCTGCTCTGGTCGCCAGTCTCTGCGCTCGGCCTTTAGAGGTGACTTTATGGTTCCGCATGCTCACTCTGCCACTGGACAACGTCAGTCTTTTTTGGTCATGGGTTTTTCGTTTTTCTCTTTGGAATAACCTCCCCTCTGACCTGCATTCTCTCCCGCGAGACCTTTCTTGCTCTTTTTATGAACTTCTTAAGACCTTTCCTTTTTGACTGGGCCGGGGTCAGGAGTGCCTCTGAGTAGTTATTTTGAAGGGGCACTATATAAATTTCATACAAAGAGAGGTAGATAGATGGAGTAGACATGACAATAGATCAAGTTTTGGCTGTGCATGAGAATGCCCATCCCTCGTCATGCAGTCACATAATCCAGGATAAGATACAAAGATAGTAATATCCAAACATACAAATCCTCAACAGAAACGAAGGATATTTCTAACATGCAAACTCTGCAACAGTATACTCCAACATGTTAGAAATTAGATTCTGTATTTCGACAAATTATCTGCTAAAATGACTCAGAAGGCAAATCAGTGACCAACTTCACTGCAGAATACTACTTCACAGAAGATTACAGGATTTCTTAATTTTCTTACACCAATAAATATTTAGAAAAACTATATTACTCTGTTACATACTGGTTACTTATTTGCTATTCAATAATCCTTCCGGTAAAATACAGCGCTCTACTTTCTCTCACAATCTGGAGTGGCCATATCGTGTATAGTGAGCACCCTTAAGTGGTGTTTCATGAAAATTACCAATAGTAGCAGTTGTAATGTGTAATGTGACCATTTTTATTGTTTTGATGGCTAATTTGCATCTTGCTTCAGCTGTTCAAGGTTATGCAGCTTTTAAACTTTCATTGTTGAATAATTATAGTATTTTGCTAGTTTTCAAAAGTTGTATGGCACTCAATTTTCCTAGGTAGTGAATTTGCAGAGCAGTAAAAATATCTATCTTTATTTTTTGACAATTTCTGGTTTGGTTTTTGAATTCTTCAGTGACTGTTGTCTGACATTTGATGCTGTGCTGTTAACGACTTGAAATGATGTCGGTCAGCGACGAAGTTCCAGCAACCAGAGCACAAGACCTGTTGACCGATGGGAAATATTTAATCGCGGAGAACACTCTTGTCGAGCCAATGGAGATCGACGGACAGCGACCAGTTAGTTTGCAGATGTTCACCGAGGTTCCACCACATGGTCTTCAAGGAACTATTCTCACCCTGAAGGAGACTGAGCCAAATGAGGAGGTGTTTGAGTCTTACTTGGCTTCGAAGTCAACGCGAGTCAAAGGTGGGTCAGATGCAGATCCGCTTTCTGGTCAAGCATCCTCATCCCAAATGCAGCCGTGCTTTGTGAATTCTAATGTAATTCCACAAAAGGTTGTGTTGACTCTGCCAACCAGTGGTGTAGTTGATCCCCCGCGCAGCCAGGTTGGTCTTAGTGCTGCGAGACCGCCACTTGGCAATCAGTTTGCAGCGGATTTGCCTTCGTCAGCTCGTAAAGTGAAACCTGCTAGTGATTTGGCTGCTCAGAGCCGAGTTCCTGCTTCAGGGGTTGTGACTCTGATTGGCAAGTCTGGTGTTGTTTTGCCCAGTGAGACACGGCAAAATACTCATAAAGTTGGAGATGCCGTCCGCAAAATGCCAATTCAGGCAGGTTTACAGCCCAAGGGCGGACAATTGATATCAGGCTTGCCGAAAAATTCTGGTCTTCAGCCTAGCAGTGCTGGTAGTAAAGTCAGCCGAATGCCTAACATCGTTTCACGTGGCAAGGCTGCGAAGAAGCTGCAAAACACCTCTCAACCACTGTCGTTGACTGCAAGCTCTCAGGGTTCGCCAACCTTGCGTGCTTCTCCTGTTATCCAGGTAGCAATGACCATGGCACCTACAGTTGCCAAACCCAAGGTCACACCATCTATTATTAGATCACAGGTTGTTGCAAGTAGCTCTCAAGGTCTTATTGTTGCCAATCCACCAGCAACTGTTTCGTCTGCGACAATTATTCCATCTGTGTCCTCTTTTGGCTTTGATGTTGCTGCTGCTACTGGTAGCAAATACATTCGCATCGCCAGTCCTCGAAATGTCTCTCTGACACCTGTTGGCACTTTCACACTGTCAGGCGCCAGTCCAAAGGTTGCTGCTGGACCTGTACGATTTCCTGCACCATCTCTCTCTGGCACCACAATATCGTTACCAAGACCTTTGCTCGCCTCATCAGTTGCCATGACGATAATTCCTCCGCGAGCAATGAGTCCACTGACATCTTTCAGAATGCAGAATGTCAGGACTACTCTGAAGTCTGGACCTGGCTTCCCTTCTGTGCAAAATGCCATCCCTCAAGTACTAACAGAAACAGAAAGGCCATCACTAAAGCGGAAGGCACCTGCGATCGAAGATGAGCAGCCCAGAAAACGGCGAAAGCTGCTGCCAGGAAAAGTGTACAGCCTTGACCTTCCAGATGGCAAAAAAGTTACAGGGACTTGGGACAATGGCATGATTCGAAGTCTGGACTCTCCAACAGTATCAGGTGAGAATATGACCTTACCAATATTGTAGCATTGGCCTATTGTATGCTTTGTACATATTGTGTTTGATGGCTTTGTGGATCTGTGAAAATGCTGTGACCTGTCATTGCTGCATCTAGTATTCAAATCCAAATACCAGTAGCTAGTTATTGGTTATTGTGTAATAGCTATAGTTATTCATTTATAAAATTATTATTTCGTATGTTCACTTTTTCAGAATAAATTCATTAAATTATTGCTGCGGTTTCGTTTATATAAACTAAGCAGTATAACCTATAGTTAGTAATGTATTGTTCTAGTGACAGTTTGTGCACAATTTTCATTAAAGAGCCATTTTTGCTGAACTTTACTTGTCATTGTTTCAGTATGATTACTAAGATATTGAGCTTTTAATTGGAACCTTGCCTTGTCATAGGTGAACACTTGTTGAATTACATGAAAGTTTTCAGGTATGGTTTTGTTTGAAATTTAGTTATTGCTTTTTAATTTTTACTAGTACCGGTACTCTTTTTGTATTAATTCTGCTGTTGAATGTTGATTCTTATTTGAATATTGCAGATGGGAAAATGGTGGAAAATTCTGGTGTGGAAAAAGATGCTGTAACAGTTGTTGCACAGTTAAATGACGATAAAGCTTGCTCTAATGTTGGGTAAGACATGTGTTATTGTATTTTTTTTACGTGTTTTTAATGGCTTGAACATGTTGCAGGAAAGTTTTGTGGAATGAGAACTCCAGTCCCTGAGAACTGAAAAGTAGAACCAGTATCTTATGGAGATATGCCCAGCACAGGGGCGGATATGGGAGCATATGCACAGCGTGGAGGTGTGTTCAAACTAATGGATTGATGAGAAGGTAATAAATAAGTTGGTCAATTTAAGGAATGGAATGCCGTTTTGGTAGTCTGGAAGTTTTCAGATGTATTATTATATTAAGAGTCACTCTTACCAGTGCGACGCAGTGTTCTATAGATAACACAGCAGCCTCATGATCACGGATCATGAGGGTGCAGGTTCAACTCGGGGGTACGACCCTGGGCCAGTTGCTTGAGTACACGGGCCTTTGTCGCCAAGCAGTTTAATTTGGTACAAGTTTAAGCTGGGACGTAAATGGCAAGTCATGCGATGCACTTGCCCCATGTCCAGAACCAAGGGATTTGTCCATTGTTGGCTCAAGGGCCCAGTAAAAGCAAATGAGTGCCTCCCCCTATGTCGCACGTGGGATATGGAAGCCTTAGTTACACTTTCACCACCAGCCCCGCATAAGTTTATTTGGTTATGCACAGATTAGAGATCTATAACAATCAACCTGCAGCAACAGCACATACTCAAACTTAAAACAGAAGCTGTAGTCTTTTATTTGAAATGTTCATAAATAGTGTCTATTACTTTTGTACAATTTTAGCAAGTCAGCCAAGGTGTATTTAAATTATATAAGATACTAGAATTTTTTTACCCGGCTTTGCCCGGGTTTTCCCCATGCGTAATTTTTAAAGGCTGCAACTAAAGTCTACTTACTTACTTACTATATATGCTGAAGGCTTCAAATATTTGAACTGTCCACATATCTGAATGGCAACGATATTTAGAGGTGAAAACAAGCATTTCCGTAGGCTATATCGGAATTTAAAGTAAATAATGAGTTGAAAATTATAGTACCGCACAGGTTATCTCTACCTTATATAGGCCTATTATTTGTTCCCCGGGCTAAATAATATAATAGTAGACGAAGCTCGATCGTGTTCCATTACAGTGCTCGTAATTTTTCGGAACGGAGCCCGTGTTTTATTTCGATTGCGCCTAATTAATCCTCGCGTGACGTAAAACAACATTTCTCTTACGTCACGCCGCTCAAGCGAGGTTAAAATATGCATACTAATGGCCTCCGTTATTGGTATTAAGGTAGGCTAATAATTTTGAAGTTTAAAATGTCTATATGTCAGCGTTTAAATAAAATTGCGAGCTGAAAATAGTCGCGTTGAAATAGACGTGGCGTAATAACGTTTCGTGCGATTTTTCAAATCGCTAAAGCGTTCCGTTTCGGAGCCTTTAGAAACAGACAAACAAACATAAGAAAGGACAACGTAAACACACTAAGACTTATATTATAAGATTTAGAATAACGAATTGCAAAGTGGTTGTTGGTGTGCCACATGTGCAACACAATAATAAAAGCTTGAATTTTAAAATAAAAATGGACACTGTCTTTTCTGCATATTTAATAACTTAGGACTTGCCAATCTTCATTTTCATTATATTGTAACAAACTGTTCTTACAGTTGTCTGTTTACTTCAAACTGAAGATAGTGTACATGAGTTTGACCTAACCATATAATTTTGCCGTCTGGAGCCAGACAAATTTAAAAAACTACTGGTATAGACTGCTGATTCTGTTTCTTAAGCCAACAATTATGCTGCGTAATTTACTTCCTTGTGTTAAACTTGTGTCTATACCAGTAGATACATTGTAATCGGGTATATATGTGCTTGCTGATGTTTTAGTGGAGAGAGCTGTAAGTCAACTTCATCTTTGGATCTGAAATCAAAGATGATAGAATCAACTGAAGGGGTTAGTCTCAGCTTGCCAAAATTGTTGCCGTCTTTTTCTGAATGGTGTTGAAACAGTTTTCGATATCTGATGGTTGGATGGAGTGGAGGTATCTGACTCCACTGTCTTTCTATTCCTTCTTTGAGGACAAATCCAAACTCCTGACGAGCAGACTAGCAGAAAACATTTCCCAAACGGATGCTTGGGCAGGGTGATGGTTGAATGGTAATACACAGGCACAAAGAACAGAAAGACTCAGGTTCAATACCTGCTAGCCCCATAAGGTTGACCAAGCCTTCCACTCCGTAGGGGTGATGGTAATACGAGCCTGTACTCTTGTTTAACTTGTTATCATGTGTGTTCCTACTATTCATACTGCGGTTTGTCAGTTTGAATGAAAGTAAACGAATATATTTATATTTATTTAGTTTGCTTATAATTTCTTTTCAGGTTTCATGCAATTTTTTTGTCAAGGTCAACTAATTTGATTTTAAGAAAAGCACTGAAAAACATTTATATAGCACCTTTGTGGCATTTGGGTATGAAATAGCATAGGTTTTGGCTGGACTGTTTTTATCAACAGCGAATGGTAAGCAAAGTTTCAACAATAATATTCTCAGTTACAAAAAGGAATTTTAATCAATCCCTGGCTTCAGCTGAGCCTGCTTGCAAATCAGGGCCTACAAATAACATAAATTATACTAAACGTACTGACAAAATATATTTCTGGATCAGCACAAGACAAACGTTGTTAACTCCTATAATAACATAATGTTTCAACAATTGTCTTGGTGTTTTCAGGGTAACAGTCGTTTTTACATTTGCGTGACGTGCAAGACGCTGAGTGGCCAGAACGTTCCTTGTAGCACTTGCTCTGCAATGCCTCAGGCATGTGTCTTCAGATCAGTTCAGGACAAAACCAATAAGCTACTCGCTGCTGCTGCTTCTAATACAGTACACCTACAGACACCTACAGATGTCTTGTTACCTGCTATGCCACAACAGGTGGCAGTGAATGCCAGTCAACCAAAAGCATTGAATCGCATAGTCGTAATGCAAGGACCAGGCGGCACCACAAGACAGGTAACAGTCGTGACATGTTAATGTTTTTTTGTATTGTTACCTCAGAACTATGACAATACCTCTTGCTATATATTGCAAGTAAACTAAGCATCTAAGGATATATGGGTAGATGTAGTCATGGACACCTTAAACATTGTATTCTTACTCCACTTTACCTGTTGCCTGCCACAGGTGCAAATATGTGGTATTATGGTGTGCTTATTAAACCTGTTGACATATTGTAACAAGCATTTGCCCTATGTGACTAACTTTTTAGATAATTAGGTGAGCAAACATGCTATTATTTACGGTTGGTTGCTTACATGCAATGGCTTCTGAAATACTCGACATGAAATGTCTGCACACTTTTTCGTGTTTCATTTGTTTACGTGAGTGGCAAATGAAGATGATGTTTAGGGTGTAATATTTGGTAATTTGGATTGGGTAGCAGCGAATGTGACTAACCACTCCCTCGTCACTGACTTGTCTTTCTGTCCTTCAACTTACCTTCACTACTCTGGTCTGCACTAAACCAATTTTGGACTGGTCAGGGTTGTATGGGGACTAGCCACTGATTCTTTATCCAGCTGGGGAGCAGTGCAGAGAGTTATGTGTGACATACATTGTTGATGCCCTGTCCGCAAACTTGTTTAAATGGTGGAATCCTGGCTCATCATCTCGCTGATGATAATGCCTGCAACTGGATTGGCATGAACTGCACGCACTAGAAGAAGAGCACACTCTTAACCCCTTTTCTAATCCTTGAATTTGGACATCTGTTGATTTTTTCAGTTTCATGTCACTAGACGATTGCAGGACCCGACGACAATGTCGCCCGCTGTTCGCGTTGGCTTACCAACAATACAAGTTCACCCAACAATAGCAGCTCTTGGAACTGGAATTCAACGCACACCTACACCACGAATTATGCGTAAGAAAGCGGTGCAGAAGCGACCTGAACCTGGTAACTTGCTTATCCTTGGAAATAGTTATTTTTTCATTGGTTTTGGAGACTTTTTATCTAATAGACTTAATGTTGTAGTTTTCTGGTGAAATTGTAGCTTCAATGCATAGTATATGACAATATCCAAGTCAAGGTATATATGCTTAAAATTGGACAAAAATGAGTTGAGCAGCATTTGCTATGGAATATCTGCTGTAGTGTTATGCAGACCCAATTAGACTTTTAGTTACTGCTTTCTGACACAGAACAAGCTGTCAAATTATCTTTTTCTGACCTTGGTAATACAGTTGCGGCTTTCAAGGTTTTAGATCATTCTTGTTGTTAAAAGCTGTACTGTGCAAATATGTGTATGGGACTATGGTTGATAGGTTAGAGTTTATCTGTAATATTTTGTTAATGATAAAGAAAGGTTAACTGTCAGCAATGACAGGTTGCCGTCTGATTTGCCTTCTGTGTCATTTCAACAGGTTATTTTGTCTAAATGCATAATTGCTTGATAATTCTGGCAAGTATTGACTTTTTCTTGTTGCTGAATCCACGTGTTGGATTTCAGTTTCATCGTGGATTTACTGTGGTGCGGACGATTTATGTTGCATGTCATCGTGACTGTAATGGGCCACGTACAGAGAACGGGTTTCAAACTGGACGGTTACAGACCTCTGTATGCCATCTATGCTGGGAAACCTTTGATCCGGTAGAGTAAAGCAGAATGTCTTGACTACCTACCGACTGGTGGGCAACAAATGCCTGACCTGCACATATCTGGCAGTTCAAGAGATATCTGGTTGTCATGTCATCTTCCATCTATAAGGGACTGCTGTACAGATATCCTTCCATCTATAAGGGACTGCTGGATATCCTTCCATCTGTGACATATACAACTGTGAGCCATCGTTGGTGGATCAAATGCCTATTCCTCCTCCTCCTCAATTCTACATGCTTTAGAAACTGTGAATGTGGTGCCATCTGTCAACTGTGGGAATCTGTTGGTTGAGCAGTGCATGTGTGTGCAGGCCTGCCTTGCTATCTGAGCAATGTTTGGCAACTGATGAGTTTTCTGTTTTTAAGGACATTTAACATTAACAACAGCTAGTGCTGAGAGTGTCTCTGATCAGTCTCTGGCTCTCTGCTGTAGTGACACTGTACGAATTGCTGCTTACTCAATACAGTCACCATACAGTAATTGCTTGTGCGTTTGGGTAATGTAGAGTGACGTGATTTTAATAAGATAATTTTACTGCAGATGTGGTCCAGATTCTGTCTTCTGATGATGAAGATAACCATGCTTTGGAATCGGGTAACTGCTCACAGGCTGGTGCCCTGCCTTCTGTGAGCTCCTCATCAGTGACTGCCCAACCAGCAGTTACAACACAGGAGAGTCAGGAGAGTTGCACTGAGGTAAGAACATGTGTGCACATTTTCATGGAACTAATGCACTTGAATGTAGAACATCTAATCAAGAGCCTTTTAACCCTTTAACGACGAGCCGCTTATGGTTTCCCATACATTTTAGTACACGCTCGTTGTTAAAGTGTTAAACTGTTTGTATTATGGAATTTCTACACATACACACAGAATATCTGAGTAAGTGATTCTCAGAAGTGCTTTGTGCAGTTTGTACATAAAGTCAAGGATTTTTTTCCAAAGTTTAATGTCGTCATGTGACATCAAGGGCCGTTGACTACAAATTGAAATTTATATATACATTACAGTGAAAACAAAGAATATGCAGTGTCCAAAAGACATAAATCAAAGGTGTCAAAACAACACGCTACAATGTCACCAATGCTCATTGTTTAACAGCATAAAATAATATATTTAATGATGTCCATGAAACTCATTATTATGACGAGAGATCTTTGAGGCAAATTAAACAATATTTCACAGCAACTGTCATACACAGGAATTTTTAAATGGAAAAGGATTCTCGATAAACATTCAATATGTACATGAGATTCTTATCTAGTTATTCAAATTATGAAACAGCGTTGGTGGCAAGTTTGCAATACATGTAATTACGACATGAGATTTTTATTATGCTGTATGTCGAGGATCAGCACAAATATCCAATTTGTTCAGTTTGATTGAATCATGCTGTAGCAACCTCTGCTGAATACTTGCTGTTGAGATGACATAGAATGCTAATGGATGACTGACAAGCACAGAAGCCCAAAGTGGCAGGAGAATCGGCAGATTATTACTTCGGGTATTTGTAGCAGGGTTAGCCTTTGCCCCTTCAGCCTTTGCTGTTTAATAACCTCAATATGGTATTATTTTTCAGCCCATGAATACTAGTGAAGCACCTGCTTCGATTGAAAACCACCTGTTTACGATCAAGATTCGCCTAGTCCGCTTTGGGACACTGCAGAAGTCTAGCGTTGTCGAGAGTTCGTTTTATGTGGATGGAATTAAGATTGTCTTTTTCAAGGACGACATTATCGGTTGGTGGTAAAACGCTCATTGTAATTTTTATAATCTATGGTTAATCAGACTACTAATAATACTTATCTTCCTTTATTATTTAAAATTGACACTCCGCAGTATGATTACATTTCATAGTAGGAACGGATGATCACAAGGTAGTGCAGGAGTTGAATTTAACTGTTTGGCAGCCATGCAAGGCACCCATCACCTCCTACTGCTCATTTTACCAACGCCTTCTTGGAAATGAAAGGCTGAGGTGACCTTACTGTGTTTTGAAATGATGAAATTTTATTAGAAAGACATGCTGATTACATTTGAATGGAGCATGATGATCATATAAACTTCTTGGCAGTTGTGTTTAGGTTGTGAATCTTTCTTGATTAAGCGATATGATCTGTTTTCAATTATTTCTTTTTAGTACTAAGTGCATTTACAGTGTTCTTGTGAATACATATACAACTCAATAGTAAAAAACACAGTTTAAAAATGTTGGTTTTTATGTTATTGTTTTTTTTACAATTTGGCTTCCGTTTTAATGTACTGTAGATTCATCGAGCCTCTACATCCCCGTGGCTGACCTGCGAGTCATTCGTGTTCACTATGGTCCGTGTGGTCCCGTCTTTTTCCTGCATGCCACTTCTGGTGTCGCTGTCCGACTTCGAGAGATCTTTAGAATGTCTGTTCAGGGTCACATCTTTGATCCGGAGCATAAAGGTAATGTTATGAGCAGAATATTAAATGCCTTCTGTCTATACGTTTCTTACTTTTTGATGACGTTGTAGCTAATGTGATGTTCTTCCTGAAAATCATTCTAAGTAAATATGGTCAAAGTATTTATATTTGCTAGAAAAAATTTATATTAATGTCAACAAATGTATAATTACTCTGAATATGAGTAATATAAGTGTTGTAAATTGTAATGTAAGTATTTTAATTTGAAGTCATATGAATTCGTAGTTTTTTTATATGTGTTCAGTTATTTACAGTTACAGTTCTCTTGAATTATTCTGCTGGACTTGGCTTTCAATGATCCTAGGTTACAGCTTACTTATGAGTTTCACCATGACTATCAGGTGATGCATTTTGTTAAAGTTCTATAGAAATTATTCCAAAAAGATTTAAATGGGGTAATCCACCAGTTTTAGTGGTGGTCAATGGGTATGAGAATCGAAGTGTGATCTGCTAGTTTTAAATTAACACGTCATAGTCAGCATAACTTTTGTATAGGTCGAGTTAGGCTCCTAGTTTACTTGTCTAAGCATATTGCAACTAAGGCACTTGGATGTATGGTTGTTTTATATTGCAGGTGATGCCTGCTTTATGTTGTAGATGATGCCTGCCGGTTTATTACAATCATCCCAGACAAGAACCAGGTAGTGGCTGAAGCTTTTGTCACGGCCATGATTGAAAAGATGCAAGGTAGCTGTCTGCCTGGTCTCAAGTTTACAGTCCAGACGATTAATGGGGAACTGGCCAGCCAGTTGTTGAAGGCCAAATTAAGCACCCCAGCCACTGAGGTATCAACAACGACTATAAATGCGACCCAGAAGGTGATTTTCATCACAGCCAATGGCCAGATCATCCAAAGGCACATCATGGGTGCCGAGCTGGCCGGCCAGGCATTAATGGTCAGACCTATGGAGGGAGAAGAGGAGGAGGAATTGGCTGACCGAAGTCGCTCACCATCTCCACCGCATCCCATATTCATTGGACCAATTGTCAAGTAAGTATTGATTGGACTTGCTGAAATTGACAGTCATGCAGCTCGTCGAGCCTAATAAGATTCACTGTCTATGTTACAAATGTTTAGCTTGAATAACCGAATTGTGTCTTTAAAATTACCTTTCAGTATATGTGACACCATTGTCTTGACATAGGTGATGTCCTCCCCTTGAGTGGTAAGGAGTAGAATTTGCTTGGCTGGATGAAACACAGTGGGTTTCTCCCTCTCTCTACTCAGAGTGCCGAGGTAGTGTCAATCGCAGCAGATGACCGCTTATTCTCTGCCACAAGTTCAGACCCTATCCACATTCTTCTAAGCCTCTTTCCAGCAAAGAAACTACCTAAATATCACCTTCACACTCGACCATGTGATTTCAAACGTCCCCATAAAGACGAACGAAACTTTGTCTCTAGGGTTGTGTATCGGATTAATTAATCTAAATTGGCACCTTATCCAACCTTTTTTTAGCAACCTTGATGCCATGACATCGATTGTAAACATACTTGAAACCTTGTTAAACTAAGAATCAGTTTTCGTTGTAACAAAACGTCTGTGACAACTTGGTTATTGAGAATTTATTGATTGATATATATTGATTGATTGATTGATTTAAATGTTCACAAGAATAAGCAATTGTTACAGAGATTCATATCAAGGATTTTGAAAAGTTTTCAAATGTATTACACAGGTGTCCTCTCTTGGTCTCTAAATTTTCATTTGAATACAGCTGATGTGTTGTAGTTATTGAGTTACTGTGTAGCAATTATATTATCATTATTAAACATAATAATGATTAAAGTGGTATATTTAAAGAAATGGAAAACTAAATAATCTGTATTGTTGGTTATTTTTGGTGTGTTTCTGGTGCAGGCTGTTCACATATCCTCCTCCACCTGCAACTGGAGGAATAGCTGTAACTAACGAAGACTTCTTCTGTCTCAAGGATGGCGAATATCTTAACGATGTCATTATTGATTTCTATCTCAAGTAGGTCACCTGCCATTGCTAGTTGCAAGTTGCTTGTATTATTTCTGTTCGCATTGTTATTTGCAATTTTTTAGTTTTTGTGATTATATTTTGTTGTTAATATCTTTTTCATCTTTTTAAATTGCATTTTGTTGTGTTGATTTTGTAATTTTTACAACTATGATGCTGTTCATATGCCGAAAGATACTGCCATGTTCAGTTCACTGGTGTAAGTTGTTTTAATTGGATTAGATATCCACTATTTGGATTATGGTTGCCATGTTTATGCTTCAGCCTGGAATTAGTTAGTAAAACAAAAGCTATGTATCTTATGTGAGTTACTTTACCCATGTGGCAATTAAGTTTTTGTGAATTCTGCTGTTTGTTTAGGTATTTACTGCGTGAAGTGCTGAATAAAGACGATCGTGATAGAACTCATGTCTTCAGTTCCTTCTTTTATCGACGTCTAATGCAGAAACAAGCAGGAAAGCACAGTGACGAAGCTAACATGACGTCAGTGCCTAATATACATTTCTGTTAATCATATCGCAACACCTTTTGAGAAGTTCTCACAAGGCATATTGTGTCACATATGAATATCTGTTAAGTGTATCCTGACTGATATTTTGATTTGTTAAAGTGCCCTTGTAACAGCTCTTGCTGTGTTACAATGCTGTAGAAATTGTCGATATCATCATCATCTAGACACATGTATGCATCTTCGTTTTAGGGACTTGTACCCAGAGTTTTCATGCTTTTGATATAATTTGTTGGCAGGCTTTTGACTTGGTCTGATGTCTGAGTTATATAAATGCAAATTTTTCTTAGAAGTTCAAAGTTTTAAATGGTCTGTTTGCATCTTCCTCTGTTCAAAATTATTCCTACAATTTTGGTCTGCTATTAGGTAATTCCGTGTGCCAGGAAAATTGAAATATTCTTGTGTAAGGAATTAGACATTCATTGATTCTGAGAATTTATATAGCGCCTCTTCAAGAAACCTATTAACAGACTTGTATGTGTTGGTGTAAAGTCTACTTATAATGTAATGAATTTGCAGTTGCTTAGTATGTTCCATTGACTTGTTGTTCTTAGGCTGCAGCAGCTGAGACATTCCAGAGTTAGGACGTGGACACGTCATGTTGACCTCTTCTCTAAGGATTTCATCATTGTGCCAATCAATGAAAGGTAGGCAACAGAAAACACTCTCCTCAGAACGGCGGCAACATTCATTTTTCATCTCTTGCATGAGAAACTGTAAATGTGTATTATATATATGAGGAAGAGTTCACTGTCATTTGTCAAGTGCCAAATGATGTTTTTAAAAAAATTTATGTTTTTTTTTATTGCAGTGCACACTGGTACCTGGCCATCATCTGTTTCCCAGGATTGGGTGGAATTGTCTCTGCAGATTCAAAACAACAGGATACTAATTCTACTGTTGTAAGTAAAACTAAGGTCACTAGCCATTTGTTTATGTACAAACTATGTCAGCCTCCAAAACACATAGATGATCGAAGAATATTTGTTTCTTAAACTGTTTGTCTGATGATTGCTTACACAACGCAGAAGCATAAATATGCCAAAAAATCAGTGTGACCCTTTATATTACTTGCCTTTTGAACACGTTCAACATTTCATAAAGTAATTTTTCCAACCTTGTGAGGTTTCTCAGCCACAGTCTCATATATTATCCATTACTATCAATATTTTATCCATTACTATGAACATTGTAGAAAGCAAGCGTGATGTTTAGCATTCCAAAAAACAACCTTTTTCACAGTAGCTGGATCAGTTTGTTATTGTTTAATAGGGGGCTTGAACCTTAAGTATACTGGGGGACAAATTTATGAGTTTGACTGCTGTAGTGCATTTGGAAGTTTGTCATGTTTCATAGGAAGGTGATGTGGACTCTTCCAGTACTGCTGAAAACAGCAAAGCCACAGAAGAGATTTTGACAGCTAGCAATGACAGCAGCAAAGTGGCAACAGAGTTTCCAAAAAAAGAAGAGAAAAAGTTTGTTAACACTTTTGAAGAATTTCGAAAGCAGCAATGAAGGCATAGTTAGGCCTTTGATTTCTAAAGTAGTTAGGACACTCTAGATCCATGGGTAGTAATTCACTTTATCGTGTCTTGCCTGTAGCACTGGTTTCAATCAATCTATAAAAAAATTTATTCACTTGATCAAGCTGACAAGAACACAGCTTGTTACATTGATCAGTCAGATTACTGGTTTGTGTGGAGTTAGTTAATCACCTCTTGTGAGATATGGCAATTGTCATGCTTGATATAGCATGTTTCCAGATATTTAAAGTGTGTATATATGGAAATTTGCATAAGCTTTGTAAGAACCTTTCAAGCAGTAGTTAGGCATCGAAGCAAATTTGGTGGGATATCTGGATACATGCTATGTTGAAGAAATATTGTATAAGTGAAAGCACATTGTTGTATTTTGCCAATATTTTATCATTTGTAGACCGTGCATTCTGATATTTGACTCGCTTGCAATGCCAACCAGATATGGAGTTGTGCGTACCTTAAGAGAGTAAGTTACTTTTTAAGCCTTGATTTTTATTTGGTAAGCCTCTGTCTCCATGTTGACTGTTTATCCGTTTCCTTTTTCACATTAAAGAGAAGTACTCAGATACAGTAGATGTTTCATCACTAACTGGTGTCGATGTCCTGTGTGAGACTGATTTTGTAATTGTTGAACAGGAGTGGAAAAATGTCCCATTGTATGAATGAATGGTTTTGTCATGTTTGCACTTCAGTAATGATGATTACTTTCGTTGGAGGTGCATAATAAGTTATCGATAACATAACTTGGTTGTGCTGGTGTTTTACGTCCAATAGAGAGTTGTGAAAGATTTTAGCATTAGCAATCAGAAATACCTCCAAGATGGCTTTGTTTCAGATACCTACAGACTGAGTGGGACGTCAAGAAAAAGGCCCGGGAAGGCCTTCGCAACTTCAACAAGGACAATATGCAAGGTGCTTGTCCCAGATGTCCTCGACAGACAAATTACAGTGATTGTGGAGTCTATGTACTCCAATACGTAGAGAGTTTCTTCAAGGTAAGCTGCTTAACATATTATGATATGATCAAGAATTCAAAAATCAATGAGAGTCATGTTATCTTTTAAAAACGTATGTCTTGACTGTAATTTGAATGTCTCCAGAGATGATGCATTCTTCACTTGGTCGGGAAGACTGTTCCACGCAGTGTAACCATGGTCAGAGAAGGAACAGTCGCCAAACCTCGTGGAAGACCGCAGGACTTGCAGTTGATTTTTCTATGAGGATTATAGCCGACATCTGTTCCAATTGTCTGTGTAGTGTATTATTTTCTTTTAGGTTCGTCATGCTCTGTGGATACGATTTGCTTATTACGTTACTTAGAACGAGACATAGGTTTTGAAGAATATATATTAAATTACACAGAAACGTTGTCACAACTTCAATAAATATTTAATTTAGTCCTACCTAAGCGATACTGTTTAATCTGCATAAATATATGTTCTTATCTGAGATGCAGATGTGATCCTTCGTGGTTACTGCAATCCGTAGCTCATAGGTGTAAATCTGGAGATTCCTTTTCTCTTCTTTAGTACAAGTCCCTTAGGTTGACCTTTTTCTTTAGTTCACGTAGATTGTTTACTCCTCGAGTGCACGATGCCGAATGCATGATTTTAAAAGTCGCAGAATAAGATAAATCCATATAAACTTATAATCCATACAGATGTTCGTTCATTTAAATTTTCCATATTCATAAATCGTAGATCAGTGTGAGATCATCAACCACAGTTTTCGCTGAGGAACATGCAACCAGTATATGTTATCACGCAGGAAATCAGCGAGATGATTGGCTGGTTTTAGCCACAGATGAGACAGGCAGCATAGTTAAGCACCAACACACCAACTGTATCCACTGTAGTTGACAAGTCAGCAATAGACTATTGCAGTAGTCAGCCCTGGAGACTATGAAGCTGTTGACCACAATGACTGTCTTATAGTGCCATTTTTGCATCACCAAGTCTTATTGAAAGATACAATTTGTAGTCCAGAACAGTATTTAGTTGGAAACAAGTGCTAAATTTGTATTCATGTTTAAGATATCATTATGAATAGCCGACCAATTATTGCTGTTTTGTAATATTTCCAGGATCCGATTACTGATTTTACGCTGCCAATTACGACTCTGGCAAACTGGTTTTCAGAAGAAGTCATAGTCTCTAAGAGAGAGTCACTGCGTCAGCTCGTCTTGCGTCTCCAGAAGGGACTTAATCCGGACCTAGAATACGATCCACGTCAAAACTCTGTCGACTCACTCACGTCTGGCTCAAATCTTCAGCTGATGAGCTCATCAACAAATATGACTGTCGCAGAGAAGGTGCCCAGCGACTCAGGGTCAAATGCGACTCCAGCCATTAGCAGCACTTCTGAAAACCCCGAAAACTCTGCGTCTGACAAACAGAAAAATGGAGATCTGGGCGATGAAAGCGGTACGTGTGCAAATTCTCTCACGAGCACTGATGCCAACTTTACTGAACCTGCTAGCAATAACCATTCCGTTGTTGCATCCAGTTCATCTTCTCAAGAGAGCTTAGTTTCTAAGGTCTTGTCACAAACTGCGGTCACTGATTCAAAGGAAAACGTCTGCAATGACTACATGTCAAATCCACAAAGCAACACCGCCTCAACCGAATTTGAGAAAGCAAATTTATCAAATGAAGAGCAACTTAATACCGATTGTACCAACACAAACTCTGCAGTGACAGAAACAAGTTTAGACAGTGCTGTGGTAGGCTGTCAAGAATTTTCAGCACTGAAAATTTCAGGCCAGAACAATGTTAAGGCGAGAGAGTTTGGTTTCAATGCGCCCATTTTGCGTCAACAGCCACTGCCAGTAAATATTGGCAAAACTCCGAGCAAAGAGACAAGTTATGTATCTGCATTCAGTTCTTGGCTGTCAAAAAATCAACGCAAGTCAGCAGAGGACCATAATGAATCTAGTAATGCAGTCACTGGCCTTTCTGAGTCATGTACCGAGGAACGGATGTCAACTTCTGTCTCTGGTCTAAAGATGGGTCCTGAGAACAGTTGTCATCCGTCTCAAAATATGGGTTGTAGTGAGAAGATGGTCGTAGATTCGGATTCTTCGGCAGGCATTTCATCATCGTCAGCCTGTGAAAACTCTACAGTTCCATTGCGTGATGAGCATTTAGAAACTGACCTGTGCAACTCAATGAAACAATCAACCCAGAATGAACATGAACTTGCTGAAAGCAGTTGCACCAACGTGCTAAATGCCGAATGCGCCACAAACGATCAAATGCCATTGGAACACAGTCAGGTGTGAGCAAATTTGTTAGCGAGTCAAGTACTTGAAGGACCTTGTGATGCATGCATTCAAAGTCATCTCTTGTTTCATCGAAGCCCTCTTGTGTTTTAAATTCTAACCGGTTTCATCAGATGATGCATCGATTGTCATGTGAGGTGCCAGGACTTTGAATGTGCGTGTTGTATCTAGTTATGGATATTTCTGCGTAAGAAGGTTTATAATGGTCGAGTGTACAGTGACTTTTGCATGGACATTTGACGGACATCTTCTGCAGCATTGTCTAGATTACAAGCAGAAATTTACAATGTATTATGTTTTTGGAGAGTTGCTTGTTTGGTTACCAGTTGGTTCTGTTTACATCTATAGACAGATAGTATTCATGAAGTTTTAAATGAACCACACCTGTTGGCCATGAGTTAAGTCAGATTTGGATGTCATCTTCTTGAAATGATTACATTTGTCATAAAATAAATATGTAATTCTGTTTCTGATGGAGTTATGTAGGCAGATTGGATGTGCATTTTAATCTTTTTCCATCAGCAGGCCAGTGCATGTATTAGTGTATTATTTTTGCTAAAACTGTATAACCGATTCTTTTTGAAGTGTAAGGATGGTGGCTGTTAAGTCTAACTGATAAATTCCATTAAAGATATTTGCCACACAGGAACGGGACGTCATTGGGGGTGGGAGGAGGGTGGCAGTGGGTGCAAATGCCCTCTGAATTTGATGGAAAAATCAATTATTTATATGTATGTCAGTGCATTTGATGAAATAATATATCTTTATTCATCACTAGGAGTCTAGGACAGCAGAAAATCAAACATAGTAAGATATAAATAAGAACAAGAAGAAAACATGTTAGACTATTTTACCAGTTTTGCACATGTAGACTAAATACAAAACTTAACAAGCTCGTCAAGTTTTGCCCCCCACCCACTCAAAAAACTGAAATGACGTCCCTGGTGCCACACAGGAACACCATTATGTCACTAAAATCTGGCAAGAGATTTCACTTTTCCTGAAAATGTGGCATTTCACTTAAAAGGAGTTTATTTTCTACTTTCCGCACTTATGGTTCAGAAGCTAGGCGTAAAATGACAGTAAATTCTGGCATTTAGGTTATTGCTGTTATGGCACATAAAAGATATATATGGCACATGTATGTATGTATGAGCACTTGTTATAGCGCCCCTTTAAGATTTCTACTCAGAGGCGTTCCCAACTACAGTGCGGATACTGAATCGGAGTTTCACGCCGAAGCGCATGAGCAATTGCGAGTGAAGGACTTGCCCAGGGTCCGTACGCTGCGGCTTGAAGTGGATTCGAACCGGCAACCCTCCGGCTGCAAGGCACCGAACATACCCCTACACCACCGCGCCCCACGTGACCTATAACATATAGATTAGAAAAGTAAGCCACAAAATTGTCTTTAAAAGTTGTGCATCTATTTTAAATGCAGTGTATGTAGCAAATAGACATGGTAGGGAAAATTAATAAGGGTTAAAAAAGTTAACCCAAAATCAGTTTAAAGTATTTAACTGAAATCGGTTGGATTGGTAGTGAAATAAATTTGCATTCAGATACTGGTTGCTATTTTGACAGTATTTTGTAGTCGAGGTTTGGACGTGGTCCTCGGGTGTAGTAGGACCTGGACCATTATTCTTCTTGTAATAAGACCTGCCATCAAATTTCATCCAATTTTCTCAGCCACTGGCTGATATTAGGAGCCAACTATAAACTATAATATTCAGTCAAGTGTACCTGAGCTCATTCTGTAATGGCCATAAAGAAAGAAAGAAATAATGCTACACAAGAAGATATTTTGGCCAGTATTTGATCAGATCTGCTCTTGCTAATTCATGCTCTCACCTGTTCAGTATGAATTGTGTTGGTGTTGGCAAACTGACCTTTATTTCACGATGAATTTCTTTAGTGTTATTGCTAAGGAAGGTTTGAAAAACAAATGTGTATATAGTTATATTTATGTTAAACTCTGGTAATGTAATACCTTGTCCTTGCAGTTTCTTAGCATCATACAAGAGTGCTGTTGTAATGGGGGACTCTGTGAGCAGTTCCTTTAAGCGGCGATAGGCGTCGCCAGTATGTGATGTGGTCAAACTTTAGCGTAAATAAACCATAGACATCATATATTAAATGTAAGATGTCTATGAAATAAACCTACCGCACAACAGAGCACACATTTTACCTAGAGTAGCCAAACTATATCCCATCCTGGCGCCACCTATAGCAGCCATTTTTACAGAGTCCCCCATTGAAGGAGGAAGTGATGACTAAAAGACATCTTAGTGGTGCAGGGCCGTAAATCCGTTTCGATATGTGGGGAGGCAAAACTGTCTTGGAAAGTGTGTGTATAGGCATATACTTCCCTTAAGAAGCCCATATAACAGCATTGAGTAGGAATCATAAGTATTTAATTAATGAATTGCGCAAAACAATATTCCAAACTTTGACTAGCGGGTAATGACTGATTCCCACTGCTCATTTCCGGTATACACTAAGTTTTTACATTGTTTTAAGTTGTTTGCTCTGCTGCATTTAGGTTCAGACTGCCATGATTATTTACGACAGCTTAAAAAATATTTGGGGAGGGAATTTCTTCACTTTCCCTCCCCATGCCTAAAAGTGGGGAGGGAATTCTCACTCTCCCCTCCCCAGGATTTATGGCCGTGTAGTGGTGAATGGTGAACTGTTGGTCACTTTATGGAATGTTTACGTAATGAAGAGCATTGCAGTCTGACAGTGGGATAGCCATATGTTAAGACCTGTAGTTGTCCAGCTGACTGGTAGCCATACAATGGCTATTTTACACATCCAGCAACAACGAGGGAGACCATTTTGAATTTCATTCACTGAGGGTACTTCAGACAATGAAGAGACTAAATAAATGCTTGCTTATTGCCAGATGGATGAGCATTATGGATTGTTTAGGGTTGATTTAGTTGTCATCAGGCAATAATTTAAAAAAGTGAATTACAATCGTCCAAGCTGAGATTGTGCAGCCTAATTCTTCCATCCATATCAGTTTACACCTAGCAAGCTTTTGATTTCAATCGCTTAATGTACATGTAATGTAAATCCAAATATTTTGTGAGTACCGCAGAAAAACCATGGCATGTATACCAGGTTATTCGCCTGCACTATACGTAGAGCATCTAGTCGACAAGCACTACCTAGGGCATTTGGTCATATCTGGGCCAGTTCAGAATCAGAGTTGATGGTCAAGCTAGGAGACAACATGGTGTTTGGAAAATCATTGGTGATGCTGGTTATAGGGTGGTGCAGAAGCAGGATAGGTTGATCATTGTTGCAGTACTTGGTTACTTCAGTTTCTTCTTCAAAGGCCAATGTGCTTACATTCCCAGTTAGCATCTGATCTAGGGTTGGTTCTGTAGATGCTAGTTTGTGGCTTTTGTTACTTAGCAATGAATTGCTTTCAGTTGGAGGTGAGTCATACTGATACTGTGCGGATCTCACAAATGAACACTAGGCAACGGCCAGATTGCAGATTTGTAGTCATGAAATAATGAGTTCTTTTATTAAGATGCTTATGGACCATGTCAAAAAGCATAATTAGGGGCTGGCTTTGAGGGTAGTTGTAGGTTCATAATGTGATACAGATACAGATTCGGTCTGCTTTGAAAGATGTTGTCTGATAGGTTGTAAATACTGGCCTGGTTAGCTGCAGCATCAATTAGCACTTTAATGATGAGCTGCATTGGTGTCCCATATATTTTATTACACTCTCGTCATGAAAGTGTTAAAGCATGCTTCAAGGCACCTGCTTGCATGTGGCGCCGGTTCCTATATTGATAGATTGTGAGTCGTGACTTATTTCAGAGATTTTAATCTGGGGCTAGCCAGTGGTTAAATTCAGCCGGATCGGAGATCCGTACCCTGAACTATGAGATCCGCCACCTAACAGTGTAGGCCTATAGGCTACCCGTCACCTAAATGTGTCTCTGTTACAATGATCAACCGTATATTCATAGGGATAGAGACATTTTATACTTCTCCAAGTAGCGAATAGAAGAAGAGAAGAGCATGCAGTGCCCCTTCAGCTAGCCTGAGAGGCAGCCATGGGCATGAAGTGTTAGCGACATAAGGTTTGATTTGTAAAGATTTAGAGATCCGCCAGCTCTGGATGAGCAATTTAACCAATGGGATAGCATCCCGAAGGTGGCTTATTTCATTTAATCTCGGACTAGCACGGTCCGTACACTGGGACAGTCTGTTCAAACAGGCAGCGGTGGCAAATGATCTCCGATAAATTTTTTGAAAAATGAGAAGGGTCGAGGCCATGATACGGTCAATATTATATATCAAATCATATAGGCTATACTTGGCCTACTGCCACACACGGGAACCTCAACTTAAATGAGCAGCGGTAGGCCTACACTATATATTTTTATGGCTGTCACACACGAAGAGACCCTCGTCGACTCTTCGTGCGTGACAGCCAAATAGAGTTAGGCCCCTAAATATAAAAATATAAATTACCTACTCGATTAATAAAATGTACGTTTTCATTCGTTGAGGCACAGTCATGTTCAATATGATCAGGTATGGGCAGTAGAATTGAAATTATGTAGGCCCTATTTGAAATTACTTGAAATTGCGCAATTTGTAGGCCTAATTTGTTATTTTGTAATTCAATTACATTTCTCATGTATTTTTTAATTTGAAATTACATTTTCATGTCCCAAAATAATTTGTAATTCAATTACATTTTTCCAAGTAATTTGCCCATCCCTGAACATGATTAGCCCACACGTTTCAGTAACTCACGTGATTTTAAACAAGCCAACAACAAGCTTAGGTCGTAGGGTCACGGTTCAAAGCTCACCAGTTTGTATCATTGGTCCATTTAAACTCCGTGTCATGCGCGCACCTAGGCTTAAGGGTAGAGACACATACTATTACTAGAATGTTAGTAAACGAACATTTTGCAAGAATTCCCTCTCCGGAAATGGTGCAGAAATTTTCCATTAGACTACTTGTTTGTATTTCCTTGCAGTTGATGCCATCATAGGTAGTGTAGACTCAATATTTGAACTGTTCTTGATTCTGTGCATGTCAGTGCATCGATCCTCTCTCTAATCTCTCTGTCCTCTCTGACAACGGAACTTGAACTTCCATTGGACACGATCTGATACGACGCAGTGCTCGTGAATGAGCTGGTGTCCTGTGCTTTTTGGTTTAGAGTAGCGCTTTAGAAATTTAGAGATTACGATGAGGGCTACTTAGTAGAAACATTTCTAGAAAATACGAATCTGCTTACCTACCATGTAATTAGGCTACATTATATGCGCCAAGGTTAACTAGGTGTGAGTGATACATGTTTGCATGTTAGTAGCAATGACAACAATATTGTTGTACTCGCGTACTACCTGTTTCACATGACTTTGTTTAGCACACATTTTCTATTTGCTGCATATTTGACACTGCACGAGTTTCTTTTTTCCGGCAGATTAGTTAGATGTCCATGTGCACAGTGCTTTTATGAGATACTTGAAAACGCTATAGTGTGTTGCATAGGCCTACTATTCATGAAGAAACATGATGCCATTACACAATTGTATAATAAGTTTGATGACTTGTGTACACAGAGCTGAGCTTTTGTGGTCTATAATTGATGCTTTCTGGACTATAATTAATGCTAGATGTTGCAGTGTGATTCTCCTTACAGATTTTATTTTAGTTATAGTTACAGTTATAGTTAATGGTTTCTTATTTTAGTTATAGTTATAGTTAGTATTATTTTTTAGTTATAGTTATAGTTATAGTTAATGGATTTTTATTTTAGTTAATTTTAGTTACTACTTAGTTGCAATAGTTAAGGCTATAAGCAAAATTGTGCGTATTATCACGTTGTTTCACAATTTGCTTAGAGCTTTGAAAGCCTTTGAAGCATGGGTGCATTCAGCTTCATGAATACACGAGTTTCCAAAGTAACTGACAAATTGCATAATAAAAATGTCGCATTTTTCGTTCTCATTTATGTCGAGTCGTCTATTTTGCACTTCCTATATTAATTTTTTCTATTAACGAAAATAAAGATGACTTTTCGTTATTGTTATTTTCGTTATAGTTATAGTTAATTATATTTTTTAGTTATAGTTATAGTTATCGTTAACGAAATCATTTTATTTTCGTTAACGAACATTTTCGTTATCGTTATCGTTAACGAGAATCACACTGAGATGTTGCTTTTCTTTTTCTCATTTTTGTATCGTTTAGTTATTGTTCTGCCTCTGTGGCGAAATAAAGTGTGCATTGGGCTACAGATTAAATCTAGTTTGTCTAAAATATCTAGGCTTAAGTGGAACCATAAACAATTTCAGTCTCAAATTAAAATGCGTGTACACGGCATTCCGTGTAATTAATTTGGACACTCCGGAAGTACATAAGATAAGGTTACGCAAAATCTAGTATTTTAAAATACATCTATCCTAGAGATTGCACACCGACTTTGCCCGTGTGATGACGACGCAGAAGGAGTGTTGCACACGACACGTTGCGATCGATTGTGTACGGAGATGTGCAAACCGTCTGCAGACCAATCGGATTGCTGTATTGCGAGGAGGAACCAGGACAACCAATAAAAATTAAGTAGGGCAAACTTGTCTGGCCAATAGAAATGATGCTCAGTTTCTATTTAATGACCACAGACAACAGACGGTAACTGGTAATCGTGAGTGTCATCAGAGTCTACTAGAAACCGATTCCAAGAACTGAAGATGGCTGATTCTGGAACCAAGGCTGGAACGTGCAATACTAGTAAGTATGCTAGCGTGAGAGGGTCAGAAATTTTTAAAATTTTACATATGGATGGAAGAGTATCGAAGCATATTTTACGTTTTATGAGCGTATGGCATGGCCGTGGCTAGGTCTTATAATTTTTATGTAATGAGCACCGTGTATAATTAACGACATATGCGCATTATATTCATTTTGCGCAATTACTATTAACGGAATTACACAACGAATAAAGGAAAGTTTTTGAGTAACTGCCATTTACTGGTTTCATTACCAGTTTTCATTTGTTTGTAAAATTCATTTATGTAGTTAGCAGACCTTTATTAAAAAGTTTTGACGTCTATTGTTACAGAGTGCTGTGGAAAGCCTTCTTGCCCAAGTAAGAATTTTTTCATTTTTCTGGAGCTGCCTTGTAATTGCTCAAAAAGAGTGCATTCTGCTTGCTCTTTTATCATTTTGTTGCTTACTCTTTGATCTGTGATAACAAATACCAATTTTTGCGACATTCTTCACTGGCTCCCCCTTAGGCAGCGAATCGAGTATAGGATAGCTGCCTTAGTTTAACGCTCCCTGCTAGGCCTCGTTCCTGTCTACCTTATCGAGCTTTGTAGCCCCTCCCTCAGTGCTCGTGCTTGCTATGTTTGGCTGAACATGGTCATCTTTCTGTCCCTTTTGCTGTCGCGTCCACCAGGCAGAGCTTTCCCTTCTCTGTGGTTGGCCCCTCGACCTGGAATGGCCTCCCTCTGGCACTCCGCTCCATTCCTAGAATCCCTTCTCAAGCTTTCCTCACTCGACTTGAAATGGTCCTATATGGCCGTGCTGGGGTTGGGAGCACCTCTGAGTAGTTCCCTTGAAGAAGCGCTTTACAAATTCAAGTAATGAATGATTAATTGAATGAACAATTTAAGTTATACTGATTGAAAATTGTTTAGTCATCAGTGTTTTCAATCATCATCACTGTGACTCTTCATCATCATCATATTATAATCTTGCCATTACTTACACGCAACTTGATCCTATTAATTTTCGTCACCATCAAAATAATCCTTGGGGTGTTGCTATCATTATCATCTGTATCCATCATCTTTGCCAGAAAGTCTTGTAGAAGTATGTATTGGTACTATACAATTATTATGAGGAAAAGAAAATCCTGAGAAATGCAAAACAGTAGAAATTGCTTTATCTCTGTAGGAGAGGGATCAAAGTGCATTTGCACCAACTGCAAGTGTGCACAAGGCGAATGTCTGCCAAATTGTGATAAGAATTGCTGTGGTGCAACGGAGCAGTGTACCTCAAAGTGTGGAAGTGAGTTTTCTGTTGCACAGAATTTATCATAATTTCATAATATATCATAACATAATCATGAACTATAGTGCTTATTTAATAAAATGAATAACTTTTTACATGAGCGAGAGTGATCTTTCAGGAATTAAGATGTTAAGAGTGGAAATAATTGATCTCTGAAAACTTCAGTGACGTAACTAGAAATTTTCGTTTGGGGGGGCTTTAAGCCTTGAGCATAGCCCGAGCCTGTAGTGGAGCCGGGGGCTTCACTCATTTTTAGGAGGGCTTTAGCTTCGTTTGGGGGGGCTTAAGCCCCCCCAAGCCCAACGCTAGTTACGTCCCTGGAAAACTTAGGGATCTAACCAGTTTTCAATCAATTACTTGTGTTAATTTATTGCAACCAAGATTGTTAATTAGTATTGGCTTTATTCGACCCTCAGCTGGCATCATTCTTACAAGTGAGCTGTTGCAAAGCATTTATCCAGTCGAGTTCATTTCTCTCTCATTTATGTTGCTCTTTGCTGTCCTTCCAGCACCAACCTGGAAAATAGTTCCTTCTTTGAATCTGTCTTCATTACTAATTTTCCCCAAACTTACATTTTGAATATCTCTAGGCTTTCAACTTCTGCCTTCCTTAGACTCCATGTCTGCTACCCATCGAGTGCTATGCCCAATATGAGACAATGCATCATGCATTTCTTTTGATTTAGGTTCATTTAAATTTCTCTTAGGAGCTCTTCTATACATAAACACCTATGTTTCCTTTGCTCTTTCATCTTTGATCTTAGCTTGGTCCTCTCCATAGCATTCATCAGATTTGCAAGCTGTTATCAGTCTGTTGCTTAATTTCTCCAGTGCCTTCTCAATCAGCATCAGTAAAATTATGTCTTAGACAACAGGCTGCCCTGTCAGTGGCGGCACTAGGGGGAATAAGGGGGCTTAGTCCCCCCCCTAACTGCGGGTCAGCCCCCAAAAAAGTGGGAAATCACAAGCACTTTCAAAAGTTTCAACCAAGATACAAGTAAAAAATGGAATCTTTAACACTTTAACAACGAGAGTGTAACTAAAAGCAACTGTGAAACCAATTCAGCTCAATTTGAGTTATAGTTGTTCTAGTCGTCATTGTTGCAATTGTCATCACTGTGCCACTTGCCATTACTAACAAGCAACTTGATCCTGTTAATTTTCATTGCCATCAAAATAATCATTAAAAATAATTAAAGTGTTAATTTATTAGTAAACATATTATTCATATTGTGTATGTTATAAAATGTTTAAAGTTAGCAATTAAATTTTCAGATCCAAACTGCAAGTGTGGAGCTGACTGCAAGTGTGAAGCTGGTCAGTGTACCACAGAGTGCAAGAAGGGATGCTGTAGTGAATGTAAGCCTGACTTTCATTACTTTTAAGTTTATGTAAATGTAAACATCGGATTACTGTGCAATTCTATTATTTGAATGTCATTAATGCCTGTCATTAATATGCAGACCATTTTCACTCGAATGAAGTGTATTGTAACTATTGCAATGCGGTTCTTCCAAATTCTGCTTCACAAGTTGTCACTACTGCTAAAACCATCTCTTGCATAGAGGGATCACTACTTTTCGTTAGTGCTATTTGATGGGAGTGTCTCAAAAATGTCTGTGACTTGTTAATAGACTCAACATTTGACTTTTTACCACTTTCTTTCCAAACACTGCATCAAATGATATGATTATGAAATGGTTAAGAACAGTATTATGCTTAATGTGGAATACTGCTGTAGTTTAAATTGTTTAATCCTTTAACAACAGAAATATTATTTTCCAAGTAGCTTAAGAACACTCTCATCTTTAAAGTGTTAAATTTCTTCGATGTGATCTGGTACTTCATGTTGTTGTGTACCATGCATAATAAAAAAAGCTCTTAGCTGCATATAGATTGCTAGTTTGCATGTAAACTGAGCTGATATGCTTTGGCAGTATGTAATAGCTGGATCTTATCTCACTAGTTACAGATTTCATTGGCAATTTCTTATGTGCTATTAATCACTAACTTGGACTTCTACATTACAGTATTTGCTGGGTTACTGACATAACTCAATAGAGTTGCATCTTGATAGCAACGCTGTAACAGTTAATTTTAAAAAATTGTTGTTGCTATTACTGTTTTTTTTATTTATTAAAAGGTATTATTATTATTATTAGGGCTGTTAGTCATTTCTGTATTAGTATTGACTATTGATATGATATGCCAATGATGAAAGTGTATATTGCAAGCTGAATAGTATTTTCTATCATTATTAATTTGGAACTTCTTTAGTGCTGGTGTCTAATGCACAAGGCATCAACTGATGGCACACCAAATCAAGCCATGACCAGGCCAACATCCATGTCAGACTTGTCAGTCGTTTGAGCCTATAGTGGATAAGCATTTTGAACAAGATAAATTTTAAGTTTGGAACAGATTGACTAAGCAGAATGTACAGGCAAGTCGAGAACAAGTGTTGTCACCTTGCCCTGTTCTTGGAGCTCACGATACCATCGTTAACAGCAAGAAATGCAGATTCCCTGAGTGAAACTTAATGATGTGTGGACTGCAAGGAGGATATATGGCGAATTTGAAAAAATTGAGATTGCATGCAGATCAAGACCACCTGTTCAGGAATTTTCTATAAAAAAATGTAAAGTTGAGATGGGCATGTAAGTAGGGAACGGGGCTTTTTTAGCATGCAGTTCTACACAAAATGTGCAGTTCTAAATCAATTTGTGCAACTGTAAAAGCATTTTTGTGCAGTGAAAAATTGCTAAAAAAGGTCATTGTCATCGAATTGGGAAAAATTGACCATAGGTTTTTGAAAAAGAGAGAAGAGGTTGTGCACAGACATGTAATTCTGTACAGAAAGTGTGGTGAAATTTAAGGATAACAATAATTCCCCTCTCAGCAGGATTGAGAGGAATATTTTGTTTGAAAACTCTCATTACTACCCCCCTCGAATTCTTGGAAATCTCTTGTTACTACCCCCCCCCTGGTCGTCAACTTTTCAAATATGTTGGATACCCCTGAGAACCCTCAATTTCCCTCCGACAGCAAGGGGAGTAGATTAAACACTGGGTTCTGCAGTTGTAAAATTTCCTTAAAAAAAGCCCTGGTAGGAAAGTCGCTAGGCTTAAAAGGTTTCTTTGGTAGAGGATGACCTTTTGGTAGACAATATTAAGTGTAATGTTTTTGCTATACTAGTAGTGGTTTTTTTTAAATTTTCACGACAAAATATCTGCTGTAATCTTGAACAAGTGTACATTTTTCCTTGTTTTATCTGTAGAGAGACGGACATATCCAGAGGGTGATGAGATGTGGAATTCCGTCGTTGATTCATCCATGTAACAGCAGGACTGTGAAGAACATTCTGTAGTTTCTCATAAACATTCTTATTTACTCAGTATTCCCACTTTTGTGTTCTTGTATTTGAAAACTGGAAGCAGCATATAGCAGTTGGAATTGGCCAAGAAGTTGGAAAGAACTTCTGCATGAATGAAGTGTTCAAATGCACAGCATTTTTGTAAATGAAATGTTCATTTAGTAACAACCTTCTTTATTCATAGCAAACGGCTTCAAGATGTGGTGTGTATTGAAACTGAGGGGACATTTTTCCAGCCACTTTTATAGCTCATTCATGTTTTCCTGTGTGTTGTACTCGATCTACTTAACTTTACACACTACTGCTTGTCCATTAGTCTGCTCCTCTTCTGTAGGGTCCACACATATTTGTGCGGCAGTCAAGTTGTAAACATGTATCCTTCTTTACGTTGCTAAACCTTCTAAGCAAAAATTCTACATAGTATTTCATACTGGTAAATTTTCTTGAGCAATATTTCTCATTGAATGATACTAAGAATTCTTTGCTTATCATTCATAACCTTTACATATCATTCGTCCTACACACTATTATATGGAATGTTGTATTAGAATTACAGTATTTTTTTGAACTGTTTAAAGTGTTTATTCTTCAGTGAAGAATATACTATTTTATAAATTTCCGTTATTCATGGCGTATAGTTTCATGTCCACTTCCCCTCAGTTTATTAATTCCTTTGGATGCAGCAAAGTTGGACAGAATATATGCATGCATGAAGTGCTCAGAGCTGAGTTGAAATGCTTAACATGTTTTTGTGAAAAACGTTCTGTTTAATTTTATTTTGGAGAAATTGTAGAGCTAATATAATTGTATAATAGCAAAAAGCTGTTTGTTTTATAATTATGTAGTCTAATTCTTTGTTTGGAGACTAGTGCAGTAGTTTTGTACATATAGCAAGAATTTTTTTAGACCGTTCACAATTCTCGAGATGCAGTTGAGGCAGGACAAAATGCAGCTGGGGTATCCAGAACTGTGTAGCCTGCAAGATAGCGTTGCAGTAGTCTAACACATCCGTGTGAATCTTAGATTGAGGATCAGACGGCAGCCAAACAATAAAATTGCATGGTTACGAGGTACAGGGAAGTTGATAAAAAGCAGGACCTAGATGCAAAGGTGGCCGATTTGGTTCACATTGGAAAGGTCTTCCAGGGAGAGGACACTAATACCTGAGACAGGAATTCCATCCCTGACGTTTCATTGTCTCTCTTCTCGTACCGGTCAAGTGCCCAATAACGTAAACAACCAGAGTTGGCCCTCAAAATATGAGCCCTGCTAGAAACAGCCGAGTACGATCCACTTTAACAACTCGCGATGAATATTCGTGCCAATATACACGTACATGTAGTTATCCTCATGACCACACTCCATAGTGAATAATGTAGCTATAAGGGTTAAACCCAAGTTTATGCTTGTTTAGCTGTCGCCCAAACGTCCAAGCATCATCACATCACTCCCATCCTCAAATCACTCCCTTGGTTAAAAATCCCAGAGCGAATTCACTTCAAAGTCCTCTCACTAACCTGCAACTTCCTACAATAGGCCTACTCCCAGCCCAGATATCTCCGCGAACTCCACCATCCAGCAAGCCCGCTCTATCCGATCATCCTCCGTTCTCTCTTCCCGGTCACTACTCATCTCAAGTTCTCCAGCCGAGCAATATCCAACAGTGGACCACGTCTCTGGAACGATCTACCCTCTGAATTCCGCCCCTTTCCGGTTCCTCCACCATCAGTGCCAATCATACACCATCATCTGCTTCAGGCAACTCTATCCATCACCCCCACGGCTTTCCACTCGAAACTAGTCTCCTTCTCAAGAACTGATACCATGACCAGTGGCGTAAATCATGGGGGGGGGACAGAGGGGACTGTCCCCCCAAAGTTTTGACTTAAGCCCTTCTGTCCCCCGAAATCCTGCCCTCGTAGGTACTCTGTCCCCCCAAAGTTAAGTATAGATTTTCGCCTCTGACCATGACTCGCCTGATCCTGTATACCTTCCAATGCTCAACCTAAGAGTGACTAATTAAGACACCATCTGCTGTGTCCTCTCTGATCCTCTGGAAATCAGACTCCGACCTCCCTCGGACTACTCATTTGGACAACCCCTCTGAATAGAAACAGCGCTCGTGAATAAGCTGGTGCCCTGCGCTTGGCTTTCGAGTGTCGGTTTAGAAGTTTGGAGATTACGATTAGGCTACGTTGCCAAATTATTCCAATGTAGGCCTATAGGCCTATTCAATTACGTAGGCCTACTTTACGTTGGTAGCCTAAGTAGGCAATCTACCAATGTTTACGATAACTCATCAATAGGCCTACAGCTTCCATTTCAGCAAAAACATTATTTTCAGCAATCCAGCTCCATTTTAAATTAACCATATAAAATAATTTGGCAACGTGAACTACGGTTTTACCGCCATACGAAGTTGCAACCGGTTTTCAGACACTATACTACGCTATTTTTTTTAAACGCAGATATCCAGTTACAAGCGCCTAGCCCAGAGATTTTAAGGAAATCTGTGGCCTAGAAGCCCTAGAGCCCTGGCCTAGACTGTCTATGATAAACAAACACGACATTGTTCTCGGACTTTAAACTGCTAAGCTGGCCCAGTTACCTACATTGCTTAGAGCGTAGGCTGCCGAGTCCCATAAACCTCTGTGTAATAGAGCGTGAGGATCGCGGTTCGCTTCCCGAAGGTGGCGTATTACAGTCCGTGCACGGGGACTTCAAATGGCGTGGCGCCTATTCAGACGGGCAACGGTGGTGATTGGCGAAGGACAGGTTTGCCAGGTCATCACAAGGAATGCCTCTAAACTTGGAAAAATCTAGATCCTCCGTCGAAAAAAACATAGAACACATGGACAGGTTTTATCTTAAGGAATACATAGAAATTAGCTCAAATTACTAATGAAACACATCAGTAGGCCTACTACACGTCTGCTACATAAATTGAATAGCCAGAAATCAAAAACAAATGAAGCAAAAATATTACTAAAAACAATGAAAATAAAAAAATTGCAAGAAGTTCAAGAACTAACAAAAATCAGATCACCCATAGATGATAGATTCTATTATTATCGGCGGTTTATCGCCAATATAGGCCTAGACTGCATTTGAATGTAATTTTAAATGTAACGGCCTCCAGACGATTTCTACTCCTGCGAATTTTGCTAACATAATCACTTTTGCGTCCCTTATTAGGCCTATTTAAGCTACGTATTATAAAATATCGTGTTGCTCTTAATTCTAACTTAACTATAAGCCTACTAACGTTTTATCCATAGTGTAATAAGTGCTGCGCGGACGAGTAGGCTAGGCCTAAAATTAGTTTTAGTGATGTGCAGAGTGTGGAGCGCCTATTTTGTGAAAATGCCTAAAATAAATGTAAGTAATGTTTTAGAAACTGCTGAAAACGTACGTTTTTCAACACGCACAACTTCCATGAAAAACCTAGATTTCGGACCAGAAAACATAGAAACATAGACTAGAACGAAAAAACACAGATCTTGATGGAAAACATAGGAGTGGTAACACTGGTTGTCACAAAAAGTGCGAGTTGAAATACTTTTCAATGCGCTTGCGCCTGAAAATTTCGATATTTGGGCTACTTTTGTATTGTCCCGCGGTCGCTTAGTCGCGTTGACATTATGAATTCTCATAAATTGACTACAGTAGGTTACTAGGTTACTGTATACTAGCTACTAGTCAAGTGTGGTGTTGCTTACATAATAATAAAATAAATAATAAAATAAATACACGTTGTACGGAGTAGGCCTACGGATTAGTCTACAGTAAGCACAAAACAGTCTGCCATCTAAATTTTTACGTCAGTGGTGTCTTGTGACGCGCCTGACGAAACCAATAAAGTATGTACATTAGGCCTAATGTAGCTTGCCTAGAACAAATTTTATTAATATCTCCATGTAGATGGTCATCTCGCGACTTTTTGACGTGATTTGGCGACCAAGCATTTCCGAAATCTGGCAACCCTGGTCCAGAACCTCACCAGATCAATATATTCACTGGAAAATGCACGATGTTTTACTTTGAACTTCATAAGACCAGCGTAGTGAGAACTGCAACTACGATAGGCCTATTAATTCTTACGGCCAAAACATCCCCAATGTCAGGGGCGGCGCTGGCCAGGGGGGTCCAGGGGTCCGGACCCCCCCAGCTGTCGTTCAGACCATTTATCCAATTCGTGTAAATCCGAATAGATTTTTTTGGGGGGGGTCTGGTTTCGCTGACATTTTTAAGCTATAAATGTTTAGTTCAGAGTGGCTGAAATGAGCTCCATATGGCAACATTATACTCCAAAAAGCGTAGGCGGCTGGGGCTCCGCCCCAGACCCCGCTGGGGAGCTTACGACGCTCCCCCAGACCCCCTAATCGTGGGCAGCTTCGCGCCTTCGGCGCTCGCAGTGCCTCACAAGTTAATTTCATTTTCGTGGACCCCCCCACAACTAAAAACCCAGCGCCGCCCCTGATCCCCATAGCACGAAAGTGAATAAAATCTACACATAATTATGACTCCAAAGATAAGCGATGAAAGTAGATGTCGTCATCTAGTCGTGTCCACAGGCGGATCCGAGCAGCGACAGAATGACAGGCGATGATTTGGCGCCAATCATGAACTCGACTCCAGAGAGACGTTCGTCTCCGTCTTTGTCCAGGTCCTTGAACATCTTGTCAACGGCCTGTCTCGGAGAGAGGTCGCTCCTTGGCACGCCCAGGTTTCCACCTCGCATTCTGAAAATTGCCTAGCAACAAAATGGATAGGGCATTATGCGAGACCCACGTGGGCTCTGTAGGCCTATGGGTCATATAAGTTTATAGGAATATGGGTCATATACAGGAATATGAGTCCTATATTGTCTCCATGTGGGCATGCTGGCGGAGTGAGAGTGGACAGCAGGGAGTTACGGTACATAAGGTTGTTAGGTAGGCTATGACAAGTTAGAGCTGATGCACACTAAAAATATCAGAAATATTGCTGCAGCTATAGACCATTGGCGTCTCTATCAACCTGGGTCACATATGCACACTATCACTACAGATCGTCATGCAAACATAATATCAGCACTTCAAGAAATGTAGGCATAAGGGCATTATACTCTTTCGCCAGGGCTGCATCGTAACCCCTGAAGCATGAAGGAGCGCTTGTGTATACATACGTATGACGCCAATTGACAGAGGCGTCAACTCTTTTTTAATGGTGCGTCAATAGCAATAATTATGTTCCAAGTTGCGGCCATGGTCCGAAGGGTGAGCAACACGGGTTAGGCTAGAGGTCTGGGGTCTGGGAGGGGGCTCGGCGAGTCCGTCTTTAGAACATTTTTGAAAAACGTAATCTTAGATGGTGCATTTTTTTTAGCATACAAGCAGTCAAAGCAGGCTTTAAAAATCTTAATTTTGAACTTCATTCTCAGTCACGAACATCACATAACTTTTATTCTCAAATTGCGTTGTCCTTAGGTAACGCTCCGCGGGTCAGAAAACTTGAGAAAAGAATCGGCTGTTTTGACACCTCTGATGCATGAGAACACCTAATATATATAGCGCATTTTTAGAATTAACAATGCGCAACGTGGGGGCCGATATATAGCATCCAATGTGGGGGGGGGGGCGATAGCGCACTAGATAACACACTGGCATAGAGAGCGAGAGGTACCGAGTTCGAGTTCCGTAGGGCAGAGATGCTTTGTATGCTGCTATTAGCGCCGTGTATTGCAGGCTGTCTGTTCTGTTAGTAGTTAAGATTTATGTCTTCTGTCATTTGTGTTCTTGTGAATTGTTTCAATTGCATAACTGTACACTGTAACCGGTTGCGGTTTGTCAACCGGATTGTTTCAATTAACGAAAATATTATTATTATTATTCAACTGAGCCACCTTCCTTCTCCTGTTTCATTAATTATCCTTCAACTGAGCCACCTTCCTCCTCCTGTTTCATTAATTATCCTTCAACTGAGCCACCTTCCTTCTCTTGTTTCATTAATTATCCTTCAACTGAGCCACCTTCCTCCTCCTCCTGTTTCATTAATTATCCTTCAACTGAGCCACCTTCCTCCTCCTGTTTCATTAATTATCCTTCAACTGAGCCACCTTCCTCCTCTTGTTTCATTACTTATCCTTCAACTGAGCCAACTTTCTCCTCCTGTTTCATTAATTATCCTTCAACTGAGCCACCTTCCTCCTCCTGTTTCATTAATCATCCTTCCGATAACGCATTGGATAACACACTGGCATGGAGAGCGAGAGGTACCGAGTTCGAGTTCCGTAGGGCAGAGATGCTTTGTAGGCTGCTATTAGCGCCGTGTATTGCAGGCTGTCTGTTCTGTTAGTAGTTAAGATTTATGTCTTCTGTCATTTGTGTTCTTGTGAATTGTTTCAATTGCATAATTGTACACTGTAACCGGTTGCGGTTTGTCAACCGGATTCTTTCAATAAACGAAACATATAATATAAATATAAACCAGAAAGCTCGACTACTCAAAGGCGCTGAGGTTTTGAGGTTGTTTAGGTTGCCTACTGTGAATATGTCGAGGACTTCCTGTTTCGTCACGTATCCGTTTCCGTCCAGATCGTAGAGCGTGAAGGCCCAGCGCAGTTTGTCGTCAATGGTGCCACGAGATGTGATGCTTAACGAACACAGAAACTCCTGCATTTCAAAACAACGACCTACCTAAGTTATTCAGAATCGAAGAATCAGAACTTACTAGGCCTACCGCAGAGCGCAGTTGTTGTGGCATGTAGGGGATTGTAGGCCTACACCCAGGGGCTTCAACTTGCGCCCACCCTATACAAGTTGAACCCAGTGAAAAACAGAGGAATTGTTTCTTTTCAATTTTTATCACACTTTCTACAAGTTACAGAGTCTTAACTCACAGTCCTGTGGAAGACCCACTTTCTTGAATAAATTAGTGTGAACCAGTGACATCGTCCGATTAAATCGCTTGAATAAATTTAATCAGAAATGAGTTAACACTTATGTCGGCAATATTGGATCTGGGAGAGAGGAGAGCCCGGCCCGGAAAAGGGAGGGATGAAATTGAGCCCGGTTGTTTGGGGGGGGGATAGAAGCCACTGCCTACACCTACAGTATAATGTGCATGGTATACGCCTATATAATATGGCAGTGTTTCCAAAACGTTTTGCATCAAGGGACAGAACGTAGGCTACTGTTGTGTAACTGTGTAACTCCCAGCGGGCCACACATCTTTATTACAAAAATGTTTCCATAGAATAGATAAAATATTAAGAAAAAGTTCTTAAAATATAAAAAATTGTGTTGTTACTGAAAATTTTCAATGTAATGATAACATTCATGTAGACCTAATATTTATAAATTTTTAAATAAATCCACCGAACAGACTGTTTGGTGCGTAGGCCTATGGTATGTATCGAGCCTTAAACTCAGCTGTGAATTAAAATTAAGATAGGCCTATAGGTTTTATATATAACCAATATCTGAATTTGGTACTTGTCGGTTAATTCACCGCATTTCATTTTTCCCATGCTAATGTATTACATGACTTTCCCACGTAAAATTAATTCACCGCATTAAACTGGTGTCGAAAACACAGCACAATGGTCTAGAAAGACATCTTTTAATTAGAACTATTCTCATGAAAGCGAATTTAAGAAACATTTGTACCATGCAGATGTGTGTACTTCCGAGCCAAATTAAGCTGGTGGCCAAAAGACAGCAATATCTTGCAGGATGGTATTGAAAATTTGAAAGCGTTCAGCTTACGAACTTTGATTCGATTGCGCCACATGAATTCGCACATGATGTACGAATCGAGCATGTTGGTTCAATCGGGTTAATTAACCGACAAGACGAGACCCCTGTACAGGAATGTCTTCGCGACAGTTAATATATGTCTTCTAATGACGACACTAACCCTAACCCTGACCCTAACCGACCCTCACGACTTGAAGTTTTATAGTCCATATCGGTTACGTTGAGGTTATGCGTCGTTACGCGCCGTGAGGGTCGGTTAGGGTCAGGGTTTGGGTTTGTGTCGTCCATGTTTTCTAATGACGAAACGGTACTTAAAATTTAAGAAACGAGTAGGCCCTAAAAATTTATTCCGGTGCATGAACAGGCAAGGTAGACGCAAGAATTGAATGCGGTGAATTAACCGACAAGGTACACGAGAAAATTAAATGCGGTGAATTAACCGACAAGTACCCTGAATTTTAATTATATATATACATGATATATATATATAAGATTGATTTTGTTCCTGTCGGAAATGTTCCCGCAATACTCCGTTTCCTCTGCATGGGTATATTACGCCAGATAGCTCCCTTTCTTTTAAAGACCGTATCTCTAACCCTACACGTTCTTCGTATTTTCATTTAAGGCATCTTAGGGTTGTTCGGACTTCGGAGTTCTGTCTCGTCTTCTGTTTGGCCACGCTGAGTCACGCTTTCAAATGCTACCGAATTGATTACTGTAATTCCTACTAATTGGTTTTCCAAGGTTCGTCTTTCATCTCTGCAGTCCGTCCTAAATTCGGTCGCCTGATTAATTGCACGCCTGCCACGCTATAGATGTCTGCCTTTATGTTTGAACAACTACACTGACTTCCTCGCTGCACGCATTAAATTCAAAATCTTCATTCTGGTCTTCAAGGCACAACGGGGTCTTGCCCCGAAATACCTATAGCTGATGTAATACGCCAGCCTCATTCAACCTCCTCGCATCGTCCACTCCGCTCTTCAAACAGACTTGATCTTTATAGTTCCTCATATACTATAGAACAGCTATGACTCGGTCCCGGTCCTTTTCTCAATTGGTACTTCTCTTTGGAATGCGCTGTCTCCAGCTACTCGCTCTCAAATTCCAGCTGGTAACCCATCCTCCTCCTTTACTTTTCTCAAACCTATATAAATTCTCTTCTCTTGTGGCCTTGAGCACTGGGAGCGCCTCTGAACGGTTCACCCTGCTAGAAGCGCTTTATAACTGTTTGAATACAATACTATACAAAGGCCAACTCCCGGAGTTTACAGAAAAAAAATAAAATGGCCAGAAATTTTTCAGCAGTGAGAAAGGTTTGACGGGCACCTAAAACAGCTGGCAGGCCACTTTTGACTCACGGACCACGGTTTGGGAACCACTGGCATATGACAAAGCATATATATATATATATATATATATATATATATATATATATATATATATATATATATATATATATATATATATATATATATATATATATATATATATATATATAGGTATAGGTATAGGGGTATGTTCGGTGCCTTGCAGCCGGAGGGTTGCGGGTTCGAATCCACCTCAAGCCACCGCGTAGGGACCCTGGGCAAGTCCTTCACTCGCAATTGTTCATGCGCTTCGGCGTGAAACTCCGATTCAGTGTACGCGCTGTAGTCGGAAGCGCCTCTGAGTAGAAATCTTGGAGGGGCGCTATAACAAGTGCTCATACACACACATATATATATATACACACACACACACGGTATACTGTATCATCTAGACGCTTTGAGGAGCGTATCGAAGGACGGATCGAGAATTTGAAATTACGGGTGACGAATTAAGTCGTGCATCGGAGTCGATCCCAAGAGACAGAAGAGACATAGGCCCATCTCACCCAAATGTTTAATTTGGAACGCCTATACGCAGAGTTGTATTGTCTCGAGACACTGTCTCGGTCTCGAGACGTCTCGAGACAGGTTTTTGATGTCTCGGTCTCGGTCTCGGTCTCGGACCCCACTGTCTCGGTCTCGGTCACGAGATCATTTCTTGACTTTTTGGAAACTGTCTCGAAGCGAAAGTCTTGTCTTTTTGGAAACTGTCTCGAAGCGAAAGTCTTGTTCTTTTGTAGAAGCGGTCTCCAAAATTCTCGTACAAACTGTATTTTGTTCAGAACTTCGTACAGTATTGCGCTATAAAATTGTCTTGTGCCGAACGGATAACTAGTTAATCGGAAGTGCCAAACAGACAGGAAGTTTTAAAAAGCGGTGTTTCTGGTATTAAGATTTAGCCTAAGAGTATTGAAAAAGCAGTCTTAAGTTTGCACTTTCAGTCCAAAATTTCTAAATATCTTAAATGTCTCATAAGAAACCTGAAATTTGCATTCACGCAGTTTGAAATCAATGAAAAGCAAAATAAATGGCATGCCGTTCGTCGTTTGTGTAAAGCCAACATAGGGGCCGTCCATAAATGACGTCACGCACCTAGGGGAGGGGGTCGGAAATTTGTGACGATGTGTGACATGGGGTGGGGGTCTGAGTAGTGTGACGTCACACCAGGTCTATGTTACTAAATTTAACAACTAACAACAATTTAATTTTAATAATAACAACACTAATTTTGAGGATTAAATTTTCATTATTTTTTAATTATTTTAATGTATACGGGCACCATTATTAATAAATTTCTAATTATTTCAAATATTTGGTCACCGTTAGATCTTAAAATATTCAAGCTTTCGCTATTTGTTCCATAAAGGAGCATTTTGCTTCGCCATGGAAATTGGTTTTAGGGGGGTCAGAGCTTTGTGACGTCATTTTCAGAGGGGGGTCTTACTTTTTGTGACGAAGTGTGACGAGGGGGAGGGGGTTAAAAATCGGCCAAAATAGCGTGACGTCATTTATGGACGGCCCCATAAGCGAAACGCTTGGCACACCATGCATCTAGTTTCTCAAGGTGAGTGATGTGACTTATGTCGCTAAATCGCTAATAAGCCTAGGGCCTATACGGAATTTTGTTGGTTTAAATTTTAGAATCATTTAGAAGATTTCAGAATGGCTGAAATATTTAATTTCTTTTATAGTTTATACAATTCAGGTGATCGGCTGATTTCAGTGAATTGACCCTTGTATTAGACTTCAAAAGTTGAGAAATATTGTTTCGGGACTTGGGTCCAATGTGCATTTCACTCGTTTTGAACTGTCTCGAACTGTCTCGGACCTGATGTCTCGTCTCGGTCTCGGTCTCGGAACCCACTGTCTCGGTCTCGGTCTCGGACCCCACTGTCTCGGTCTCGGTCTCGAGTTTTATGTCTCGTATACAAGTCTGCCTATACGTGGCTAGTTAGTATGGATTTTTGTCAGAAAGTCATATTAAAGTACTAGCAAAGGCCTACTGATCGATGGAGAAAGAAAATGTACGGGATTCAGAAGGGAACTCATCAAATTAAGGGGTATGCGTCCATGCAGTAGACTTATTAGATTTAGTTGTGTCGAAGTTTATTATTTTATTTGAGGAGTCAAGTTGAGGGTGCGAAGGGTGTCCAAGCGTCGTTCTTTTTTGCTCTTCTTGCGGGGAACGGGGCTTTCCTCTGTCGTTAATAAAACCTAAATGCAGAAATTAGTGCACTTGCAGCAGCCAGCAGTATATCTAGGAGCAGTAGTGTTGGTGGTAGTGTTGGTGGTGGTGGTGGTGGTGGTGGTGATGGGGTTCTGGTGGAGGTGGTAAAGGTGGTGGTGGTGGTGGTGGTAATCTGATGTCTTACTCTGAAATCGATGTATCCGTTGCTGTCGGAGTCGTAGAGACGGAAGACGTGATCGGCGAATAGTTTCGAGTCTCCCTTCGGAAAGATCGTTCCATACAAGCGCAGGAACTCGCTCTTCGTCATCCGTCCGGTGGGCGAACACTCGTAGAACTTTCTCGACCATTGGCGGATCTCGTTCGTCGAGAAGGACGTCTGCCTCGCCAACTCCTCCACCTCCAACGAACTCAGACGACGGCTGCTATCGTTCCCCATGATAACGCCGTTGCTATGGAAACCGGCTACTTTCAATGGCTTTTATAGTCCGCTGTTTGTAACGATATACGTACAGGAAGAGCGTGCGCACCTATGCACCGTTTTTGGTTGTTACCACAGTATAAATAATTACAATATGTAATTATTTATACTGTGTTGTTACTGAGACGAGATTTTGAATCCGTTAAAGTACTTGAAATCAGATTTCAGACCTTCCGCCCGTTTTCTGTGTTATTTGCTTATATATATACAGTGACTCAGATCGAAGGCTTTGACTGTTAACTTAAAGAAATCGGATTCTTTGTCGTCTGCCTCTTATTACGAAAAAGAGTTACTATGGAACCTTTTTCCTATTCCAAGGTAGTCGGTCTTTGAGACGTTGATTCTAGGTGTACATAGACGACATCTATCGAGCATCTATAACATATGAGCGTTGTCCAGAATTGGAGCTACTGCTTTCGTCGTTATCGGCTACCGACCGATCGACCGACCGACCGAGCGAGCGATTGATCGAAGGTCTGTTCTCTCTCTACCAGATCACCACCACACCGTCTGTTCCTATGAAGATTTCGTCGCGTGACGCTGCACTGAGCCAATACGTCCACCACTGGCATTAAAATCTAAGTTAAGCTTATGGACAGTTTCTGTAGTCCTTACTTCCGTGTCTTGTTCGCTAATTGCCTTAATTGCCCGGGGCCTGATCAAAGGAAGACAAACATGCATGGACATGACGTGGAAAGGAAATGATGAAGATGATGATGATGATGATGATGATGCTGACATTTGCAGACATTGGCAATTCGCCAAATTAAGAGTGCAGCTTCTTAGTGAACCGTAGAAACAGCTGTGTCCATCACTAAACATGCAGACGAATAGGTGGCCTCATTTATATACACGCTGTTTTATCTGTAAATCTATAGACATACACGCACGCACACACACACACACACACACACACACACACACACACACACACACACACATGTGTATACTATATGTATATAAGCTGAAAAAATATAAATTCGTCGTATAAGCTATAAGCCTATACGATTGTATGAATCGATATCAGATATCAGACTTAATATAGGCCTATGCATATGTGTGCGCGTGTGTATGAGTGAGTGCGTGTGTGAGAGAGACAGACAGAGACAGAGACAGAGACAGAGACAGAGTTATAGTTTCAGACGTTGTGAACCCTACACATGTATAATCGTCTGAATCAATAAGAGAAAGATGACCATATAATTATTATATATTTATGTATACTATAGATGTACACGCCATCCATTACAAACGTATATTTATTTAGGTTATATATCACCATATGCATGTATAAATATATTGTAGCATTCACGATGCTATAATGATCTCCATACAGGTAAGATCTGCAGGAAGAAAGTCCAGGTACTTATAAGGACAATTTTAACCTATGTAATTACGCGTGTGATCCTCCTGTTTCGTTTTAGCAGTCTTAATGACTTCCTATATATATACACATAGATATACATATATATACATATATATATACATACATATATATATAATATGTAATGTATATATATATGTATTTATATATATTTAGGCCCTATATTATGGTGCACTTATATCTTAATGACTTCCTATACATATATATATATATATATATATATATATATATATATATAAATTCAAAGGCAATTGTTGAAATCTTTGAGGCAAGACTACGAGAGTTGATATGCATAAGAGATGTCAATTCCCTGTTAGAAGAAAATACTGTCTCTAAGGCCGAGGGAGTGCTATATTTGGAGACCAAGGGACGATTAATGAAGTAGTTGTCAGGTGGTATCCCCTCCCACAAAGTGCACATACCACTGCCCTGTGCTCACCAATTATACGATGCAGACACACACTACACTTAACTAAGTTCGTTACAGAAAAAGAAAAGTCCCTATGTTCGGACATACATGCGCCTTCACTCGGCGATCAAGCAACATCCAAATCAAAATTAAAACAACAAAAATAAAGCAAAAGGGAGGCCAATTCATCACAGTACATCAATTAATCATCCTTGTTGAGTATGACTGCTTAATAAATCAGTCAGGGCTGAGGTTGGACCTCATATAATAACAAGTCCACATCTGTCACATACAATTAAATGGACGAAGACTGAAGTTGAGCATGAAAGAAGAGCATTGATTAGATGCACTTCCGAAAACACAAATTCATTCTCTGCGAGGGCACTAAAGTTCTTGCCAACTTATACCACCAGTGAAGCAGAACGGTGACCTAGTACCATAACATTGTAATTACAGTGAGAGTCATGTTTACACTCAAAAGGTCATTGGATGCAATGCTCAAGAATTCAGCTATGAGACAGATTGGTATCCATTTGTGTTCCCTGCTACCACACAGTCGACATACTAAAACATAAGATATAAACATAACTAATTTTTTCCAGACCTTAACTAGGTTCAAAGTCAGATGCACAAAAATCATTGGACAAATGTCTTTGAGCATGATACATAAACATCACTAGATGCAAATGAACAAGAGTTCCATACTACCTTCACAACAATAATATACCAGTCATATAGTCAAGTGACATTGCTTTTGAATACCACTTTCAAATGCCATATGATATCAATTCTATGAGGTTGACATGTTTCAACACAAACCATCATGACTGAAACATAATATATAAAAGGCAACTTTAGATTACCCTCAAGCACTAAACTAGGTTAATGTAAAAGCAACAAGAGGTCATATAATGTACATGTGAGTTGAAAACATGAGACCTAAGCCTCGAATTGTTTGTTTGTAACATAACTAGTACCGTTGAAAATACTCAAAAGTGTAAAATGAAACTAAACATGTTACTTATTTCTGTTTCTGCAAAACATGGTGCATAAACACAAAAACATGAACCTGGGATGCTGATTCCATCCAAGTTCCATTCAATGCCTCAAAGCTAGAGTTTGGACATAAAACTTAAATGTCATTTTACTCAGAGCATGAGCTCCAACCATCAGTGCTGTGAAGTAAAAATGATGCACATGACCATACATGTAACATGCTATCTATATCAACAAACTGTGTTTCAAGCAACGAGAAGGAAACCATTGCTCGTTTACGATGGATAAGATATGAGAGTGAGACAGACACAACATTTAGCTAGGCTCCATTCAAAACATGAGTGGCCATTGCATGTCGCAGTGCACAGTACTTAACTAGGTTCAGATCCTCAAAAGTGAAGTTAGGGCATGAGACATAACCTTCACCTAACAAGTAGGCATGTTTCAAATGCACAAAACATGAGTCATACCGGACCCTTTCAAGTATCAATTCAATTGCCCCAAAAAATTATTGCTCATTTTAAAGCAGGAACCAATTGTCCATTGATATTCTCGCAATTACTGAGACCTGGCTTGAGGAACCTACAACACATTCTACACAAATCACAGGCTATAGTTTAATTCATAAGGTTAGGAGTTCGGGTCGAGGAGGTGGTGTAGGCTTTGCCATTAAAAATCACATAAAGTATAATGAAATGGAAATTCCAGCAAACTGTCGTTCACATCACACTTATGAGGCGCTACTGCTTCGGTTTCCTCAAACTGATGGATCATACTTTGTCATTGGTGTAGTGTATAGGCCCCCTGGTCTTGATGTAGGTGCTTTTAATGACGAATTTATGCAATTGTTATCCATGTTAACATCTAAAACTAGAGATATATATATTTTAGGTGACTTTAATATTGATCTATTAAAAGTCCAGGACCATCTTCCAACTTCCAATTTCCTCGATATCATGTCCTCTCACCACTTCTTACCCACTATAACCCAACCCACAAGAATCACTACAACCTCCTCAACCCTAATAGACAACATCTTTTCAAACAGAACTTCTAAACTAGTGGACTCATACATACTTGCATCAGACATATCTGACCACCTTCCTATTCTGGCTAGAATTAATCTCACTCCAATTACAGAGGATACCACAATGAACCTAATTACTCGTAACATAAATGCAGCCTCCTGTGAGCACTTTAAAATGCTTCTGTCCCAAGTTGATTGGTCTGTTGTATCTGACTCTTGTGCAGGGAATGATCCCGATAGCTCCTATGATTTATTTTTATCTCTATTTAAGACAGCATACAACACAGCCTTTCCTCTCAAAAAACAAAAACTCAAGGCACACGGGGGCTGTAAACAACCTTGGATGACACCTGGTTTACTCAAATCATGCAGGAAGAAATCGAAGTTATACTTGAAATTTATTAAAAATCCTTCCCATGATAATAAATCCAAATTTGTTACTTATAGAAATAAATTCAAAACCATCCGTATAAGAGCTGAAAGAAAGTACTATGAGTCTGAATTTTTAAAATATAGTCATGATCTTAAAAAACTTGGCAGGTTATAAGAACTATAATTAATACCAAGGATAAGAATAGAATTATTAGCAACTTATGCATAAATAGCAATTCTATATCTGACGCTGATGTTATGTCAGAGAAATTCAATAACTATTTTGCTAATGTTGCTCAGGATCTTGTCGAGAAGATACCAGCTTCAAACAACACTATTCAAACATATCTAGAAACACCCCTACCAACCTCCTTTGCCATTTATCCTACATCTCCTGCTGAGTTAATATCTATAAATCATACTCTAAAAATTTCACATAGTGCAGGATTCGATGAGATCGATCCAACTGTTGTGAGTCCTGTGTTTGACCTTATTGCTGCTCCCTTGTCGGATATTATTAACTGCTCTTTATCTTCAGGTATTGTTCCATCTGCTCTGAAAATAGCCAAAGTTATACCAATATATAAACAGGGTCAAGAGGAGGAACTAACTAATTACAGACCAATTTCCATTTTACCGTTTTTCTCAAAATTTCTTGAAAAGGTTATGTATTCTCGACTATATGACTACATTAATAAAATGAACATTCTACATACTTCACAACATGGTTTCCAGCCAGGTCATTCAACCTCAATGTCGCTTTTGAGTATCCAGGATAATATATCATCTGTTATTGACCGGGGTGAATTTGCATTAGGAATTTTTATTGACATTGCAAAAGCTTTTGATACGGTCAATCACGACATACTCACCAGTAAATTACAAAATATTGGTGTGCGTGGAATTGCTTTGGATTGGTTCAGAAATTACCTAGACAATAGAATGCAGCAAGTTTTATGTAATGGCTCTTTATCGAAAATGAAACTAATCAAATTTGGGGTGCCACAAGGGTCTATTCTTGGACCACTTCTGTTTTTACTCTTTATTAATGACCTTCCCAATGCTTCCCCGATATTACGCTTTGTACTCTTTGCCGATGATACAAACATCTTTGCTTCTCACAAATCTTATGACATACTTTTTCAAACAGTGAATCAGGAACTTAAGCATGTGGTCGATTGGTTTCGAGTGAACAAGTTATCTCTGAACCTCAATAAAACTAATTATGTTTTATTTTGTTCACATCGAAAGCCTATTCCGGAAGTAAAAGGAACAGTTTTTATGGATAACAAACCATTACCTCAAGTAACTTCGGTCAAATTCCTGGGAGTATATGTAGATCAATTTTTAACTTGGAAGGTCCATATAGAAAATATTTCTAAGAAAATGGCGAAAAGTGTAGGTATCTTGGCCCGTACTGCCCACCTTCTACCGACTAGAATTAGACTTAGCCTATATTACTTCTTAGTTCACCCTTATCTATCTTACTGTAATGTAGTTTGGGCCTCTAATTACCCTTCTCGATTGGTTAGGTTAAATTTATTGCAAAAAAGAGCAGCCAGAATTATCTTGGGTAACTTGAGCTCCCTGTCCTCTCAGGTCATGTTACAGAAATTAAACATTTGTAATATAGAACAGATTAGAATTAAACAGACCTCAGAGTTTATGTTTAAACACACGCATAAGCTCTTGCCTGCAGCTTTTACTGACTTCTTTAGCTTGATATGCCAATCTAATCCTTACAATGTTAGGACATCTTCCAATTATAGAGGAATTGCCACTAGAACGAATACACGGAAATTCTCGATCAAAAGTGCTGGCCCTAGGACATGGAATAATCTCCCTGTCACCATTCGTGTTTCTCCTTGCATTTCTGTATTTAAAAAGAAACTCCGTCATCATTTACTGACTGTGGATCCATAACTCTCACCAGGCATGCTTCCCTTGCTATTACCTGCCTTGTGTGCCTCTTATTGTGTGTACATACTGTGCTCGGTGCAGGCACTCATTGTGTTTATTTTTTGCGATGTAGTTTTTTTAATTTAGTTAACTAGTTAAGCTCTTCAAATTTTGGTGCTCTCATGCATAACCGGTGCTACCTTTTCCCATGTACATGGGTAACCCTGTCAGCGGGACCCCGGTCCCTTAAGGGTTTCTCACCCTTTGCTTTTTGTTTGCCAATGTATGATCTGTTTGTGATGTTGTAAGATACCTAAAAAAAGCAATAAAATTTTTGGTTATGGTTATGGTTATGGTTATATATATATATATATATAGATCTGAATCTAGGACCATTATATAGCAGGGTCCGTACACGGAAACCTTAATGGCGTGGCACCCAATCAGATGTGGTGAAGAATCTCATCCAATATATATATATATGCAGGGTGTGATTTGCCGGGGGGGTTGGGGGGGTCGGACCCCCTCTTTGCTAAGGCCCGACCCCCACACTTCGACCTCCAAAAAAAGGTGTGGGGGTCCAATTTCGACCCCCTCTTTTGGCAGTGCGGCCAGTGCCACAAGAGGGGGTCGAAATTGGACCACTGCAAGCAGTTAGTAGGACTTATTCGTTTCATTTCCTCATTCGTTCAACAGTTGACAGTTGTGAGGCTCTAAAGAAGAAGAAACAAACAACAAAAACAACAAAACTGAGCGATAATAGATGATTGTATAATTTGTATTTCTTTTCACGATTTCTGAATGCTAGTCAAATCTGGATGAGAAAAGCTGTAAGTCACTGTTAAAATTTACATAGCCTAACTTAGGCCTACTTAAATGTAGGCCTACAGACTACAGTAGGCTACAGATTAGATCGGTTGAGGTTTCTGAAAGAGTGTGTTTAATATTGATGCAAGCAGCAAACTTAAATCAATTCACCTCGTTTCATCCAATGACGTCAATGAAATAGACTGCGCTATATTTTTAACAATTATTTTAAATACTACACGGGGAGACAAAAAAAATTTATATTGGTACCCGGACATTGAGTGTAACAAGCTGATTTTTTAGGGAACTATCCGGAAGGTATTAAGGAAGACTCCTGCAAAAATCGTCCTTTATCGTCCATTGGGAAAAAAAGTTATGAAGGTTTTAGTGATGAGTTTATGCTTGAGCGATATAAGAGGTCTTTGAGTGCAACTATGAAGATTGCCCAAGGGAAAGCCTCGTTATTAGCCATGAAAGAATTCCCCGGTAAGAGTCTAAAAAACATGTGGTACATGTGTGATAGTACAGGATCTTTCAAGGGTGTTCTGCTTAAGCGGACCGATACTGACTTTGCAAATTTTACCAGTCTCAGAAGTCAATTCTACCAGTGTCTGTTAGACAATATAGCTGAACGATTCCCTTGCACAGAGACATTGAAGCTTGCAAATGTCTTGAATCCAACAAGCTGGCCAACAGATGACTTAGAAAAAACGCTGTATGGTTGCAGAGAGGTTGCTGCTTTCTGCAAGCAACTTTGTTTCAGTTCTATTGCGAGTGTTGAAATCCTATCAGATTTTGCTACTTTTAAAGATAATCTGAAAGTAGGAATGCATCTAAAACAATTGCTGACAAAACTGTCCATTTATCCTATCTCCAGTGCAGATTGCGAGCGTGGTTTTAGTTCCATGAATCTCCAGCACACAGACACAAGAAACCGACTAAAAACTGAAACTGTCAGTGCTCTATTGATGATAGCTGTTAATGACCCTGCTGTGCAATTTTTCAAGTGTCACGAGTATGTCTTATCTTGGTTCAAAAAAGGCAGGCATGGTGCCAACGACAAACCAACAGGGAAGAAAAGGAATGTTGATGAGCTTAGACCAAGATATAAACTTTTTGCCATGATTAAAGACTAGTCACTACCACTTAGCTAGAGTTCATCACAAATTAGGCTACATCATACATGACAATTTCATTTCAATAATTTTCACATGATGACTAGTTCATCATAAATAATTTGCACTTCGTTATTGATGATTCTTGTTTCTGTTGTCATTTGAAATTATTTCTGTTTTTAGTCCTCAATAGGAACACAAATATCTTCTTATTTGAAGTTATTTCTTGTGAGTTGTTATAAGAACAGTATTTAGTTTATGCGTTACAGCTTGTGACTTGTGAAGTTCCGAGCACTTCGTTCATCCTAGGACCTTACTATTGTTTCATTATTTTGAGTGCTGACTGCTGAGTATTATTCTCACTTTGCGTTATACTAAGTAACAAGTATTTTGGTGCCAACTTCCAAGTATGCTCGGCTTTCCAAGGGTACATATACTAAGTATGATCATTGATTTTGGTGCTAACTGCGAAGTATTGATCGTGTGCTGGACTGCCGGTAGAAGTTTCAAGTTTTTTGGTTACTACATTTTCTGATTTCATTCGCTTTAAATTGTGACCTCAATATATCCTGCACCTGTGCATTTTACTGCATTTGTACAGCCAACTTTTATGTTGAAGTTAGACTTTTATGTTCTTATGTTGCACTATGCCACTATTATAAACTTCAAACCCTTTAACATAAATAACATGTTCACTGATCTTTAAAAAGGTGATATTATTCAATTCATTCAATTCACTTTCAATAGAAGATTTTGCTTTGGATTGCACCAAATCAATAGCGGCCGGGGCTCCGCCCCGGACCCCGCTGGGGGAGCTTACGACGCTCCCCCAGACCCCCTAGTCGGATATGCCGCGGCGTATTTTGGCCCCCCCCCAAAACAAGGAAATTAAGCCGACCCCCACACTTCTTTTTTGACAAATCACACACTGTATATATGTATAGGAAGTCATTAAGATATAAGTGCACCATAATATAGGGCCTAAATATATAATTATATATATAATATATATACATACACACATATATATAACATTCTAAGTGCACCATATATAATTTAATTAAACGGACTCCACCTCGTCTGGTCCGCTTAGCTTTTCTCCGCTTTCTGTTACAGAGCGCATATGTCAGTCGAGGCAGGGTGTGAGGACTGAGGATGCAGGTCCGCATAGGCCTACCGATCGTGGCTTATTTCAGAGATCTGAATCTAGGACTATATAGCAGGGTCCGTACACGGAAACCTTAATGGCGTGGTACCCAATCAGATGTGGTGAAGAATCTCATCCAATCAATTCTTTGAGTAGGGTCGAAGCCAAAAAGTCGCGATAGAAAAGCGTCTATACATTGCTATAATTATTTACACGTATAGATACTATTCTATTCTACTTCTAAATCATCTTCGCTGACTTTCTCCTAACATCTTTGGCTTTGTTACGTTCGACTCTATTGACACACAACCTATTCCTCATTATTTCTGCCTCTGATAGGCTTACGGTTAGCCCTTAGGGTCAGTGTTAGCTTAGGTTTCGTTTAGGATAAGGCTTAAATATGAGTTAGGGTTCGAGCTAGAGTTACTGTAAGGTTATATATAGCCTATATAGGGTTCGGTTAAGTTAAGACTAGGGCTAGGTATAGGTTTAGGGTCACGGCCTGAGGAGGACCTACATTTTTGGGCCCTGAAGATTGAACTGTTATATGGGTTCCCCTTCACAGCTAGACACTGAAGGCACTTACTGTATAAGCATAATGTACATGAAGCATCGAACGTGACATAGACGGTTGACCAAATTTTTTTAAAGCCATGTGCCTTTTTGCACTACGGTCTACAGTCTGAGGTACCTCCTTCTGGGGGCTTGGACCCTGAAGCTTCAGCTTCTTTAGTTTAATTAATAGTAGATCCGCCTCTGGTCACGGTTGAGGTTAGGATATGGTTATGATTACGGTTAAGATTAGCTAAGGGTAAGGGCTACGGCTAGGATTAGGTTAGGGTTATTGGAAGGCGTCGACCGGAATGGATGGATCAGGGTTCGATTTCTTGAATTGGTGGGACTATAACATAGTTTTGAATGGAAGGCCTGAAAAGTGATACGCAGAAAAGCGTGAGATTAATGTACAGTAAATCATGATTTCTGGCGGTCGAAGTGGATGGATCAGGGTAAGATTTCTCGAAAAGGCTGGTCTCTATTTTGTTTTTAATTGAAATCCTGAAAAGTGCATGGATAGGCCTAGAGTTGCTTCAGATAAAGGTACAGTGAATTTTGATTTACGCTTCAGGCAGGCTATTTTTGATCACCGAGGATCCGCATTGTTCCCAGACAATTCACAGCAAGAGACCTCTTAGGAATTGGAAGAAATAAGATAATGATTGTGTGCCATGGACTTTGAATTACTTACTTACTGTGCGATTCAACGACAATACTGATGACGTAAATTTGCAATAGACGTCATCGTGCGACTTTTGTTGCGATGACGTCATCTTTGGATCGACTGTTTAATTCCTTGGCAACGCGTTAATCGAGGCTCATTTCGTTGCAGGAGACCAGACGTAATGGCGAGAAAAGTAATAATTATTATCGAAATTCGTCGAGCACAAGAAAGAAAAATTAAATTCGACGAGAAGAACTATGCCATTTAAAGACACATATTGACCAGTATCGAGAGATCGACACGAAAATGTATACACTTCGAACAGAAAATCATCGAAAATATCGATCAGAAAAGAAATGTGAAATTCTACGAAGGTAGGCCTACTGTTCTTTTTAAAGACAGACACAGTTACAATACACTCTTCATTCGAGCGAAAAGGGTCTGTATATTAATAAATGACAGGCATTAATAATGAATGACATTCATATAATAGAAGTGCACAGTAATCTGAGGCTTAAATTTGCATAACTCGATAGTAATGAAAGTGCTCTACAGGCTTACATGCATCACCACAGCATCCCTTCTTGCCCTCTGTGGTACACTGACCAGCTTCACACTTGCAGTCAGCCCCACACTTGCAGTTTGGATCTGAAAAATTTAATTGCTAACTTTAAACATTTTATAACAGACACAGCTTCATTATTTTCATAGTAGATGCGCCTCTGGTCACGGTTGAGGTTAGGATATGGTTATGATTACGGTTAAGATTAGCTAAGGGTAGGGATTATGGCTAGGATTTGGTTAGGGTTATTGGAAGGCGTCGACCGGAATGGATGGATCAGGGTTCTGTTTCTTGAATTGGTGGGACTATAACATAGTGTTGAATGGAAGGCCTGAAAAGTGATACGCAAAGCAGCGTGAGATAAATGATAAATCATGATTTCTGCCAGTAGAAGTGGATGGATCAGGGTTCTGTTTCTTGAATTGGTGGGACTATAACATAGTTTTGAATGGAAAGCCTGAAAAGTGATACTCAGAGCATCGTGAGATAAATGATAAATCATGATTTCTGCCAGTAGAAGTGGATAGATCAGGGTAAGATTTCTTGAAAAGGTGTGACTCTATAATCTATATGGGTTTTAATGGCAATCCTGAAAAGTGCATAGATAAAGCATCATCAGATAAAGTGAATCTTGATTTACGCTTCAGGCAGGCTATTTTCGATCACTGAAGGTCCGCATTGTCACCAGACAATTCATTTACATCAACAGACCTATTGGAAATTGGAAGAAATAAGATAATGAGTGCCACGGACTTTGAATTACTTACTTACTAATGAAGTATTAAAGGCTATACTTACTTTACGATAACACTGATGACGTGAATTTGCTACAGAGTAGTACATACGTCATCTTGTGATATTGCTGCGATGACGTCATCTTTGGATTGATTGTTTAGTTCCATGGCAACGCGTCAATCGAGGTTCATTGGAAAATCGACCAGGAAGAGGAGACCAGACTTAACAGCGAGACATTGCGAAAAGAAAATTATCGAAATTCGTCGAGCAGAAGAAATAGAAGAATGAAATTCGATTAGAAGAACGGTGCCATTTGAAGACACGTATTGACCAGTAATCGAAAGATCGACACGAAAATGTTACTTCCAACAGAAAATCATCGAAAATCAGAAAAAGAAATTTGAAATTCTACGAAGGTAGGCTTACTGATCTTTTTGAAGACAGATACAATCATTCGTATTTTATTTCATCTAAGAGATTTATATAGCGCCCCTTCAAGATTACCTACTCAGTAATTTGTCGATTTGAGTCTTCAAAAGCTAAGTTCTCTTCTGAGACCCCAAATTTCTTTTTTGATCAAAATTTTTGATGATTTTCTGTTCAAATATACAATTCAACTATGTAAGTAAGTAAGTAAGTAAGTAAGTGAGTAAGTAAGTGAGTGAGTGAGTGAGTGAGTGAGTGAGTGAGTGAGTGAGTGAGTGAGTGAGTGAGTGAGCGAGCGAGCGAGCGAGCGAGCGAGTGAGTGAGTGAGTGAGTGAGTGAGTAAGTAAGTAAGTAAGTGTATCCTTTATTCAATCTACTGCTAACCGCACTTTGGTTTATATGAAAGTTTTAAGAAATCGTGAATGAATCATCTTTATTATAATAAATCATCCTGATTATAAATGTTTCCATTCACTCATTTAGAAATTTATATAGCGCCCCTTCAAGGTAACTACTCAGAAGCTCTCCCATGCAACTCCAGCCCAGGCACAACGGTAAGTTTTCAAGTGGCCATAAAACGTAGGCCATCAGTACATGATCTAGGGAACAGGCGTATCAATCAATCAATCAATTTCGTTTATTCACAACACCAAGCTGACAGGTCGCAACTTGTTACAGGTAACATATAGGAAAAATTATCTAAGCTCTGGCAGTTAGTTATTAAATGGTAGCTCCTGAAGAAGGTCATTCCAAAGCCTAGGGCCTACCACAAAGAATGCGCAGTTCTGCATAGCTGCTGTTCGGGCAAACGGGACCACCAGAACCCCACTCTCAGCAGAGAGAAGGGCGCGTCTACCCCGAGCCACCGATAGCGGCTGAGAGAGGTCTATTAGGTATATGCTGGTGCAAGGCCAAGTTGACATCGCCAGACCAGAAAGACAACTCCATACTCGATGCGCTGTCGGACAGGAAGCCAATGCAGAACCTCCAACATGTATCTGGTGACATGATCATATTTAGGTATTTGGCCAATAAGTCTCGCTGCAGCTCTCTCTTATGTAAATGTTACCAACATGTGAATCGAAGTACTAACATGTGAATCGAAGCTAAGATGCTCGGTGATTGCTATAGTTACTCCCAGTATTTTCATACTTTCTACTCTTGCCAACCCTGGTGTTGGCTACTTGGTTGGTCATACCGACGGCCTGTCCTGAGCCTTCGCCCCAACATTTCTTGCACTTTGCCGTTATTCAGTGTGAGATTAGGCCTACATGTCTCAGCCTATGTCGCTAAGAGATATAATCGTATAATATTATTGATTCCACTGGAAAAGTTTATTATACTAGTCTCTTCCAAATTGTCCAAAATTGTTACCACCAGCAGCAAAATGATGAAAATAATTGTTGGCCTAAATGGTAGTTTGATTGGTTGATGAAACTAATTCTAACTAATATATAATTGTTTCCGTAAATAGAAGCTGGATTGATTAAGCTAAGAATTTGCGTCAAAAGACCTGGATCTATTAAGTTTTTTGCTTAAATAGAAGTGCGATTGACGAAACTAATACTTGCCTAAATACAGCATGGATTGATGACAAAATTATTGGCTAAATACATTAACAAGTCTTTCAGTTAACAACTGAACGACATTAACACGTTTTAACTTTAAATCTATATGACACTAACAGTCTAACAACTTAGTAACAAGTCTTCACTTTATAACTGAATAACCGATTGACACTAACAAGTCTTAACTTTCGAACTGAATGACACTAACAAGTCTTAAGTTTAGGCCTACATCTGAATGACATAGCGAACAAAAACAGGGCAATTAAGATTTATCAATGACATGAAGAAATAAGTAAGTAAGTAAGTAAGAATGTTCTTTATTAAACGCAAGCAAACGCTCAGCGCTTTACATACAAAGTCAGAAATAATTTATGTACACAGAAAACGATAATTAGAGGAAAATTAAGTCAACTACAAAACATATGTCTAACTGTACAACATCCTAGCTAAGAAGCCACGCCTGGTAAGGGAATCAAATCTAGGGAGAACACGGTTATGTGAGCGTGGGCGGAGGTCATGACCAGTGCAATTGACAGGGGGGAGAAGGTCGTGGAGGGTGTGGCTAGTATTTGTTAAGATGTTTCTAAAGAGGTCTATATCAGCTTTTTGCAAAGCTCCTCAAAGGTGGGGAAAGATTTAGGTAGGAAACCAAGGCGTACCAACTTGCGGACCAGCGCGCTCAGAGAGTCAAGTTCCTGCTTACTGGCGAAGCCCCACCATACTTGGGAACAGTATAGCATGCGGTTGATAGTGGTAGCCCTGACCACATCATGAAGCCTGACCCCCGAAAGCCCATGTGAGATCAAAATACGATGGGCATAAAGAGATTGCTTGGCCCGAATGCAAAGTCTTTGAACATACGGGGAAAAACCGAACTTTTCGGTAATCTCAATGCCCTGCAGTATATTCAATGACACTACCCTTTTAAAGCCAGGCAGGACTGGAGGGGCCTGTATAAGATTCACTTTTGGTTTGGTAAATACAATCTCACAGGATTTTGAGTGGTTCAGGTGGAGATTACATTTACGAGCCCAGGTACTAATATGATCTAATTCTGCATCTGTAGTGGAGATGTTAGAAGCCAAGATCACAAGAATGCAGTCATCAGCATACTTGAAAATACGATTAAAGCTATAGAGAGGTTTTAGGCCGGAGATGGCAACCAGGAAGTTTGCAGGACCCATGCCAGAACCCTGAATTATGCTGGCATTGATTTCAGCCAAGGCAGATAAAAGTCCACGGAACTTGGTGCAATGACTACGATTGCTCAGGAGGGAGATAATCCAGTTGAATATATTAGTTGGGATAGGCAGAGAGGTCAATTGTTCAGCCAAGTATGAGTGTCTGATCGTATCAAAGGCCTTAGAGAAATCTAGAGAAATAACACGGACATAGGGTTCAGAATTAAGTGAGCTGAGAATGAAGTCAGAAATGGCTATAAGAGCGGCAGAGGTAGAACCAGATGGCCTGAAGGCGAATTGGTCAGCAAATGGACGGTTCAGTTCGTGATTAGTGAGGATGGGATAGATATATAGGCGCACTACAAGTTTTTCTAACAATCTGCATAATACCGGCGTGATGGAAATGGGTCGGTAATCAGCCTCAGTGGCAGGGCAAGGGATCTTAGGGATAGGAGTAATGCAACTAGACCTCCATTGGTCAGGGACAGAAGAGTTTTGCAACGAGAGGTTGAATAAATATGTAATTGGTTCAGCCAAAAGATGGGCCATGTTAGAAAGGAGCCAGAGAGGGATCAAGTCGGGACCAGTGGAGCAACCACGAATGGAGGATAGGACAGTGTAAGTGCCAAGAATAGGCTAATTGCACAGAGGGGGATTATGTCCGGGGGAGATTATGTCCGGGGGAGATTATGTCCTACGCAAGATGGGGGGGGGGGGGTTGTCCGGGGACTTTTTCCTTGGGGCTTTTGTCCGGTGGGATTTTGTCCGGGGGATTATGTCCGGGGGCGTGGGGGAATTTCCTACACTCAGGTTGAGGGTCACGGCTGAGGTTAGGCCATGGTTATGATTACGGTTAAGATTAACTAAAAGTAAGGATTATGGCTAGGATTAGGTTAGGGTTAGGCCCTATTTGAATACGTCGACCTGAGTGGATGGATCAGGGTTCGATTTCTTGAATTGGTGGGACCATAACATAGTTTTGAATGGATATATCCTGAAAAGTGATACGCAGAGAAGCGTGAGATAAAGGTACAGTAAATCATGATTTCTGCCTGTCGAAGTGGATGGATCAGGGTAAGATTTCTTGAAAAGGTGGGGCTCTATAATTAGGCTATAAGTTTTAATGTTAATGGAAATCCTGAAAAGTGCATTATTAGACCAGCTTCAGATAAAAGTACAGTGAATCTTGATTTACGCTTCAGGCATGCAGGCTATTTTCGATCACTGAAGGTCCACATTGTCAACAAACAATAATTATTCATTTACAGCAACAAACCTCTTATCTTGGGAATGGGAAGAAATAAGATAATGCTTGCCATGGACTTTGAATTACTTACTGTGCGATTCAACGATTATGCTGGTGACGTAAATTTGCTTCAGACGTCATCTTGTGATTTGCTGCGATGACGTCATCTTCCCATCGATTGTTTTGTTCCTTGGCAACGCGTCAATCGAGGTTCATTTGAAAAGAGAGGAGAAGTAATGGCGGGACGTTTCGCAAAGAAAATTATCGAAATTCATCGAGCAGAAGAAATAGAAATACATTCGATGAGAGGGACTGTGCCATTTGAAGACGCATATTGACCAGAAATCGAAAGATCGACACGAAATGCTAGTTCGAACAGAAAAACATCGAAAATATCGATCAGAAAAGAAATGTGAAATTCTACGCAGGTTGGCCTAATCTTTCTTTTGAAGAAACAATCATTTTTCATTTCATTTAAGAGATTTATATGGCGCCCTTTAGATTATCTCTTCAGTAGGCCTAATTGGTTGGTTTGAGTCTTCAAAAGTTAACTTCATCGTTTTATGAAATTTCAAATTTCTGTTTTTATCGAAATTTTAATGATTTTCTGTTCAGAATGACACTTTAAGTAAGTAAGTAAGTAAGTAAGTAAGCAAGCAAGTAAATAAGTAAGTAAGTAAGTATATCCTTTATTCAACCAACTGCTAACCGCACTTTGGTGTATATGAAAGTTTTAAGAAATCGTGAATGAATCATCCTTATTATAATAAATCATACTGATTATAAATATTTTCCGTGCTAAGGTACCTCTTCTGGGGCTATTCTAATGTGTTCGCGAGGTCGCATGGTATAGGCCTACAGCTTGTCAGTTTTATGGGAGGCAACAGTTCGTGAAGACATGCGCTGGGTCGCTGGGATATTAATGACGCTTGATAACTGTCAAAGCTATTCGAAGTTTTGTTGAGAGTCGGGAAGGTGCCATGCTCTGACCAGTCTCCTCTGTATTAAGTAAATAAGTAAGTATATCCTTTATTGAAAAGCCAACTGCTAATCGCATTTTGGTGTACATGTAAGCTTACATAGTTCATCAAATATCTAAAAAGAAATTTAAATACCGGTATAAAGCATACGTGTGACAAGACAAATGTTTTAAGATATAGAGAGTTTGCCTTAGGTATATGATTCTATTGGTGGGTTTTGTACTACTGGGGCGTAGGGAGTATGAAACAGGTTTCACGGGAGGCAATAGCTGATGTAATACATGTGCAGGATGGCTGATGATGGTTGACCGGAGGTCAATTATAAGTCAATAACTTTTAATTAATTATAGGTCAATTACTTTCTAGCAAAGTTGCTCGAGACTTTGGTAGGATTTCGATAGGTATCTAGATCGGACCAGACTGCCTTGAGTCGTTCACGACCCTCTCTACCAATGAATCCCCACCAAGCGGGGGTCGGATCATCCTCGACACCATAGTTACTCGCACAACGTCCGATTAGTCCATGGGCGGCCAATACCTGAATGGAGTACATCGACTGTCTGACCCTGTTGCAAATGTTTCTAATAACATGTGAATCAAAGTTGAGATGTTCGGTGATTGTTACTCCCAGTACTGTCATACTTTCTACTCTTGCCAGCCCTGGTGTTGTAGGCTACTTGGTTGGTCATTAGGGTGGCTCACAGATACATGGTAAAAAAACCAAGTGCATGCTAGAAACCAAGGCACCCTCTCAGTTTGTTAGACCTATCAATAGTATTATTTAGACAAAATTTCAGCTTCCAATTCCAACGGGAAGATGGTGCTCACGGACTGTGTCACTTTGCCTGATACCGATAAAAAGACACTAATTGTGGAAATGAATGCGTCGATCATACATTCCCGTACAAATGTATGTTATTTCATGATAAATCAAATATTACTGTAATTTTACAACACAAGTGATACTAGAACAGTTAGTCAGATTGAACTGTAAAATTTGAATAGGTTTGAAGAATTGGAAATGCCTAAAAATTTTGAAAAACACGTCGTTCTGACCATGAACGTCGATTGTTCCGGTTTTATGACTTCAATACCAGCTGCAGTCTTAGAGTCTAGAAACTGCCAGCACTGCGTCAACAACAGACTTCTTTGTTGTTGTGAGGCAAATTCATTCATTCATTCATTCATTCAGAGGACTTATATAGCGCCCCTCCAAGATAACCTACTCAGAGGCGCTCCCCTGCCCAACTACGGCGATAGAGAACAGTTTTCAAATTCTTGTAAAAGGTGTATGCAGAGTCTCCAGCTAGAAGAACACGCCGATCTGAAGGAAGATTATTCCAGATGGTCGGCCCAACCACTGAGAAGGCACGAAGTTGCATCTTTGAAGTGCGCGCAAAGGGAACAGCAAGTTCGCCACGAGATGCAGAACGAAGATTTCTGCGGGTAGCTAAACCTGAGGTAGGGCGACAGAACTCACGCAAGTAGGCTGGGGCGCTCCCTAATTGGAACCGCCAGACCCAGACCGAAATCCTAAATTGAATGCGCTGAGAAACAGGAAGCCAGTGGAGTACGTCACGCATATAATGCGAGATATGGTCAAATTTAGAAAAACCACCAACAAGCCTATAGCAGCTACACGAAACACACGCTCAACCTGAGCAATGCGCCCCAATGGGAGGCCAGCATAGATGGTACTGCAGTAGTCAATCCTACTACAAACAAAAGCATGAACAACAGAAAGTGCAGCATTTGGTGAAAGTGAACGGGAAATTACCCGCAATTGCCGCAACTGAAAAAAGCAAGCACGGCATAAAAGATTTAGGTGTTCAGAGATAGCATAAATAAAGATAGCAGAAAGATAGCAGAAAGATAGCAGAAATAGCATTCCTATTTGCCACGACCACTTGGAGAAGACACTGATTTTCTTCTTCATTATTGATGATGAGTCGGTTGAATTCCTCGAACAACTTCACACACCTCTGAGCCGGGTCGTTCACCACTCTCAACTGCTGAATTCTCTCTCTGCCTTGTTTGTAATCCCCATTCTCGATCCACTTCTCTTGTGGAAGTGTAAGAAAGAAATCACTAATCTTCAGGTGTGACAGCAGTGTCAGTTTTCACTGGGTTGCAAAATCACCCAGGCAAGCCCCCTCCTTCAGTAGCGCAGCATCACCTCTCACCTTCCTTTCACCAGGATTTGCAGTTACTCTGTGAACAATATTCACCTTATCTGTTACTGGAAGTTGGTCTGAGAACAGTGCCAGACCTACAGCCTCATCTGAAAGGTACCACAAGTGGTTTCTAGGGCCTTCCTGGCAGCAACGCTGATCTCGGAGTAAACTGAATCATATTTTCCTAGATTAATCCAAGTGACATATCTTGTCCTGGAGCTTCAGCAGCAAGTGAAGCCTTTGTCCATGCTTTTGTGTAAAGAAGGGCAACAAAGCTGCACAAATCGATGAATCTGAGTTTCTTTCTTCTTCGTTAGTTTGAATATACCACGTTGATCACGAAAAAGGTAGATTTTGATGGCATACAGTAACTTGGCATCCAACGTGCATGGTGAATTGGCCCAGGGCTCTCCAGTAAATTATTGAAGGTTAACTTCCAAGACAACCATTTTCCGCTCAATGAGTTCTTGGTAGTCATCTCTGATCCCTGAATCTGACTTTATTTCAGAAAACTTCTTGAGGAAACTGGGTGCTGTTTCATGATAGGGCTCAGTGTTGGATATGACATTCAGTCCTGCATCACACTTTGCCAAGCAGCTTTATATGTCTGGAAGATTGGAATATGTGGTGAATTAGATGGATCAGCACAAAGTGAATACTGTGGCTAAAATCATCACATGGTGACGGCTGGCCAACCACAGTAGCTTTCGGCCTATCTTGTCTTCCGGCAGAACGCACACTCCATTGAAGAGCTCAGTGTTGACAGATATCAAAGCTCAAGGTTTGAACCTTGTCCGTGAGTTTCCACAACTCCAGAAGATTATGAATGGCCATGGATTCATTGTATCCTGTCCCACAGGCTAATTTGGGCACACCGAAGAGTTAAAGTGTTAAATATGAGCGCTTAAATTTCATTGGCAAATGGTAAATTTGAAAATTCACTTCTGAAAAAATGTCTGCCAAACCACAGAAAGTAGACACCATGACCTTCAACAAGAACTTTACACTTTGTTCAAAATACCAGTAGGTAAGTAAATAAGTAAGTATAACACGACAGAAACTATTTGAAACTCATCTCCATAACAAATGTTAAGTTATTGACCAAGTTATAGCCTACGACATCAAGATTTACCGCTAATGCTACTAGGATATATATATGTGGTAATATTTCTATGTCATTGAGCACCATCTTCCAGCTGGAATAAGATGCTGAAATTTTATCTCAATAATACTATTGACAGGTCTAACAAACTGAGAGGGTGCCTTGGTTTCCAGCTTGAACTTGGTTTTTGTGAACCACCCTATTGGTCATCCCGACGGCCTGTCCTGGGCCGGTGTCACGAAATAGAGTATCCGCCATACATGAGTATCCCCCTTAGCGAAATGGAGTATTCGGTTTAATTTGCATTTTTGGCGGTTTCTAAGTGTATTCAGTCGTACTGTTTGGATTTATTGTACACATAACATTTTTAAATTGCGTATCTTTAGTTTGTAAGTCGACCTGAAATCAATTTACTTCGTTTTTGGTGATTTTGACTGGATTTTCGCCGAGGCTATCGTGATGCGTATACCGATGGCGGATAGAATGGTTTATCCCCCCGGATACTCTAAACCGGTTTATTCCATCCGGGGGGATAAATTCATACATCCCCCCGGATAGTCCTAGGACGCATACGCTATTTCGTAATCGTAATCGTAAACTCGATATTTCTACAGCGCCCACAAAAGCGAAGTCGCGGGAACCAGCTTATTCACAGGCGCTTTACCAAAACAGAATCGATAGGCAGGGCGTCAAAATCCTTTCGTGATACCGCGCTCCACCATTTCTTGCACTTTGCCGTTATTCAGTGTGAGATTAGGCCTACATGTCTCAGCCTATGTCGCTACGTGCTCTATCTTGGACTTGATCGTCCAGCTGTTTACTGGAGGTATCAGAAGATAACTATCGTCCGCAAACTTAATAATTGTTAACAGGGTGTCTCGGCCTAAACTTAGAAATTGCGGCGATAAAGGTTACGCGGCCCAAGTCTGAACCTTGTATAATACTGGCGTTAATTTCGCCTGCGGGTGATATGGCACCTTTGCACTTGGTTTTATGCTGCCTCTGGATGAAAAATGCTATGATCCAGTTATATATATGCAAGTCTGGTATTGGCATTTCCGCGTGCATGCAGTTCGGCCAATTTGGCGTGCCGCACCGTGTCGAACGCTTTTGAAAAGTTGAATGCTATCAGGCCTATAAAATGTCATATAGGCCTATAACATGTCATACAGGCCTATAAGTCTCTTCCATGTTATGTCCTGCTTTTGATGAATGTTGATTTCCATTCCTTTCTTTCAGGTTTTCCACCAGCATTACGGCGCTCATCCTTGGATACGTTTTCCTTGGAATCTTGCTGCGATATTCCTTGCACTCATCGGGTTGCAGGTAAGAAACGCCCGTCTGGCCCCCTTCTACTCAACAGAAGTAATCCTTCTCACTGCACCAATACTTTACCAATTATTAATTTCGCCGGACCATATCCAGCTCATCTCTGTCGGGATTGGGAATGGCGCATTTATTGCTTAGTTAAATTTCTGTAGGGCCTACGCGTATAGGCTCTGATTTACCGATGCGTCTCACTGTTTGTTATTATTCTATTTGCCGACTTCAACATCTCGACAACCTTGAGTTTTACCCATTTCTTTCCAGTATCTACCTGCAGTCGACCAATATCCGGTTTTCTATCCAGGGATGCGAATCTGGTTATTATTTTTTTAATCTTGTTTATTGTAGTTTTAAGGATTATAGGACTAGGGCTTGGCTACGGTCAGGATGAGGTCATGGTTGTGCTAGGCCTACAGAGTTTAATATTACGCTTAATAGTGGAGGTGAGGGTATTATACAGTGTAATGATAACGTTAACTATTCGGGTGGAGTAAGGGTTTAGATTGTGCATAGAGATAAGGGTTAGGTTCAAGGCTATAGGCTACAGATAGAAGTAGGATTTGAAATGGGATTTAGCAATCTGTCGTCTCTACTCTCTAGGCTGTTTTTTCCGCCCAAGAAATTTATGTTCCTAAGTTTCAACTTTGACTAACATCAATATGATTATAGTTATTTCATGTCGTTTCGCTCGCAGTTTTAAATTAAATTTAATGTTTAATTTTTTATTTAATTTTTAAGTTTTTCCCGCGCTCTGAAATGTGCCGCCTAGAGGTCGTGTGGCCTCAATTGTTTCTATGGTTAACATACCATAAACTGTATGGTTAATGTTAACGTTACAGGTAGACTGTAGTCGAAGGTAGGCTAAATGTTTATGCTAATCCCTAGATTTTGTGGTTAGAGTTTTGCCAGAATAATGGTTAAGATTGTAGTTATAGTTAGGGTAGAATGTCAGTTAGGGTTAGAGTTTTGTTAAAGCTGTTGCGATGGCTAAAGCAAGATCTTTGCTTTTTGTAGCTGTAAGGATGCCGTTAACCATTGTAATACATACATACCGGTACTGTGCCTAGACGTTTAGTTGTAGGATTTATGCCGCGCGATGTAGGCCCTATGTAGTCTGGATGTAGTCTAATCGGGCATAATACCGGTATTTCGAATATGTAGACGTTGCATCAATGAACTCACCATTCTAATGATTGACGCCTGATTTGTATAGCCTTTAGGTCTATAAATTGTTTTATACGCAGTAGCCTACATAGAGCGCTTACATTTTACTGAATTGTTTTAGTTTAAGAAAACGAGTGCCTTGTTGCTTACGCGCGGCAGAGGACTACTATAGGCCTATACGATGTTGGGAAGAGCTGTGTGCCGCGGGGTAGGATTTGGTCATATCCACTAGTTTGATATTAAATATAAGATTAATATTAATAGTTTTAAAATTATTGCTTTATTGTTGATAATAATGATGATGATGATGATGATGATGATGATGATGATGATGATGATGATGATGATGATTATGATGATGATGATGAAGATGATGATGATGATGATGATGATGATGATGATGATCATAATAATAATAATAATAATAATAATAATAATAATAATAATAATAATAATAATAATAATAATAATAATAATAATAATAATAATAATAATAACGGAAGATCTTCAAGAAACTTTCTTCCTGTTCCAAAAGATTTCAGTTACAATCCAGCGGTTTAACGCTATCGCGTGCCTGGGTTCGATGAGGCCCTAGAACCATGATTTAAGAACCATGATTTTAAGAACTCTGATTTTATAATAATAATAATAATAATAATAATAATAATAATAATAATAATAATAATAATAATAATAATAATAATAATAATAATAATAATAATAATAATAATAATAATAATGGACCTTGACGAATAGGGCGCATTCCAGACAAATAATAAACTTAATACTTCTTCGTTTATTGATTCAAACTGAACGCAGTATGATTGCAAGTCATAGTAGGCCTATGAACGGATGATCACAAGTTATTACAGGTGTCGAATTTAATTGCATGGCAGCCATGAAAGGCGCTCATCGGTCCTAATGCTCACTTTACCAGCACCATCTGGCAAATGAAAGGCTTAGTCGACATTTGGGAGGGTAGCGGGAATTGATCCCGCTTCCATTCTGACCTTCTGCTCTTCGTGCCGAAGTGTTAACTAGGCCTAGTCACCTAAACCTTCCAACCCTTATAGAAATGTGACATTCTTAATCTTTTCAGTCAACAAGTAAAAATCTACACGTAGGCCTATAATTGCACAACCGCATGATTGTCTTTATATTGCCTTACTCTATAAGATCAGCCATGCAGTTATGGCCATATTAATTTTACAGTAAACGCCTATGGAATGAGAAAATGCCACTGATAGGACTTGCTAGTTTATTAGCAATGAATTAAAATCTCTATACATTTGTTACAGTTGCTTCAGATATCGCGGACACCCCTCCAGAAGTCTCGATTTTGGTAATTGTGGTTTAAATTAAGTTTTTTCTTACTTTTTTTATTGTGATTACGACAATTTATCACCATTCATCATTAGCAAGATATTTCTTTATATAGCATTATTAATATAGCAAGCCACTTATGTGTAATATTCTACTTAAGCATAAAACATAACCATAAATTTTATTGAACCCAAGTATCAGTATTGAAAACGAAAACAATTACAAAAGAAAAAACAGACTAGCAACAAGGGGAACAATAGGACTTATAGCCTATTACTTTATTTGGCAAGCTACTTATATATCAAGTTACTTCTACGGTGCTTACACATAAGTCATTATTAGGCACGGAATAAAGCATCCTAGAAGTAGCTTGCCATACTGGTAATGCTGTACAAATTCATTCATCCTAAAATTGATATAGCGCCGCTTCAAGGTAACTACTCGGAAGGGCTCCCAACTCTAGCCCTGGGCAGAAAGGTGACTTTTCAAATGGCCATTGGCATTCAGCAGATTAAAAAGCTTTATATGTTCTGTTACAGAAACTTGCATCGTCTCGTTTACAGAAGCAGGCGATCCAGCATGTCTCTTTTCAGGTAAGTTTTTTAACGACTTTATAAACTAACTTACAAAAACTTAAGTTTCTTTCTAAGCCGGAGAGTGTTCGCAATCTTAATTTAAGAGAGAGAGAGAGAGAGGCTGGGGACATTTCGTCATTTTGTGGGAGCAATAAAGATATTCTAATTTCCGTTCCAGACTCAGTAACTTAGTAAAAGTGCTTTAACTAAAGCAGCCAAAGTTGGATCATTTTGTCATGTCAGGTACTTCTGAATTTATTTCTCATCACATTGTTCTCAACAAAGTTGTTAAGGACGAAGCCGCTTTATTTTCGCCTTTCAGTTTCAGTGCCAATTTTTACATGTAGGGACTTGCTTCATGTAGTTTATCTTAAATAAGATTAGTGATATACAGTTAGAAATTATATATGAAATTATGTAATATTTTTTTTTATTTTAAAAGTTTCTTTCTTCGCAATCTTAATTTGGGAGAGAGAGGCTGGGGACATTTCGTCATTTTGTGGGAGCAATAATGATAGGCTATTGTAATTTCCGACCTATAGAATCGGGCAGTTGCGTGGTTTCGATGCCAGATAGGCCTAATCCTGAATTGATTTCTCATCAAATTTTGCTCATCAAAAGTCGTTCAAGCCCATGGGCGTATTTAGGGGGTGGTTTTTTATATGCGTTTACATGCAAAATATAAAAAAACTGAACTTTTGCGTCCATTTCCAATGGAACCCCTCCCCCAAATCTTAAGCCCATCCGAAAAAAATTTCTACCTACACCCATGTAAATCAAGACAATTGAGGGTGTTCAACAGGAATCTGATAACTGTTATTTATTGCCCGAGTTGGGCTGGGAGCGCCTTTGAGTAGGGTATTAAGGAGTGGCGCTATATTATACGTCCAATGAATGAATAAATGAAAGGATGAAACCGCTTTCTTTTCTCCCTTTCAGATTCAGATTATTGTTGCAGGAATATTAATATTTTAATTTATGTTGTAGATTCGACGAGTTGCGTTGTTTCGATGACAGGTAATCCTATATTTATTACTCATCAAATTTTTCTTATGAAAATTTGTTCAGGACCAAGTCGCTTTCGTTGTCTGCCTTTCAGATTCAGGCTATTTTGGCAGAAATATCCAGGGATGGGCAGTAATTTAATTGATGTAATTCAAATTACGTAATTTACGCTTTGAGGGAACGTCACAAGGCCCCCAAGCGACAACGAATTTCCTGCCAAATGGTGCCCGTTTTAGCCACTTTATTTTACCAAATTTGCATTTTGTTATCATACATATCACTATTTAACTCCTGCACAGGCCTGTGAAATATGACATAATTAGTTCAACCATGCCACCAAAATAATTGATATAAATAAGTCAGTGACAGATGAGCTGTAGCTACAGCAAACAATGATAGCTTCAACTTCAGCAAACACGACCAACTTCATTTTCCAATGTGATTTTGATACGCCAAACCAAAAATCAAACAACGATTCGCGTAGTCGTTTATTCGGCGGTCCATTAATCATGATCATGGCAGTTGAATAAAAAAATGGTAAAAATAAAGTCACTTGTATTGCAAGACAAGGCAGTGTAGGCCAATGAATCTGAGTTTGATACTGATTTAACAGAATCGCTTACAATGTATGTGCAGAAAATACTAAAGAAATCCAAGTCGTTAGCCTACATTGTCGGATTCTCCTATGCATGTTACATTGTCTTCCAAGACACTGATCGGCTTATGTCTAACATCTGTGACTAGAATCGATGGATGTCTTCAATAAGTTCAATTTCAAACCAACTAGACTACTATTAGGGAAGAATTAAAAGGTTAATAATTTAATTACATTATTTTTACTCTAAAATTAAAATAGAACATTACCATTTACCTGGCTGGGACAAATCATCCAAACTACTGGGACAAATCCTAAGACCAGTGGGACATTTGTCCCAGTATAGGTGTACAGTTAAAATATACACACCAAAAGCAATAAAATAAAGTTGGTTTAATGTAGGGGTATCGAACCTTTTTTAATGGTGAGTCAATGGTAAATTATTTCCAAGTGGCGGGCCATGCAGGGTGCCGAAGACGCCTGAGCAAAATGGGGTAGGGATCTGGGAGAGGGCTCAAGAAGCCAGTCTTGTTAAAGTGCGCTATAAACTTTGATTCTTATTGTGTTGTATTGTCTCTATCTGTATTGGTGTATCATATGCCAGTTGCGCAGTAAATAGAAGTTTAAACTTAATTCACTGCTCTTCAACGTGATTTATACTTTTACAACAAGCTTAATTATTAGCTACTATTGTTGGTTTATACAATTAGGTCTGCAATAAGTAACTGCACAAAATCTGATTTTTAAATGCACAAATTTCGTTCCCAACTACACACTTTGTGTCCAGCTGCACGCTAGAATAAGCCCTGGATTGGGCCAGTTGCGTGGTTTCGATGACAGGTAATCCTACATTTATTTCACATCAAATTTTTCTCCTCAAAAGTTTTTCAGACGCTTTCTTTGTCTGCTTTTCAGATTCACATTATTGTGGCGGAAGTATAAATATTTTAATTTCTGTTGTAGATTCGACCAGTTGCGTCGTTTCGATGACGGGTAATTCTACATTTATTTCTTATCAACTTTTTATCGTCTACGAAACAGCTTTCTTTTTCTGCCTATTAGATTCAGATTATTGTGGGAGATATATTAATGTACTCTACTAATTTCTGTTGTAGATTCGACCAGTTGCGTGGTTTCGATGACAGTTACTCCTACATTTATTTCTCATCAAATATTTCTCATCAAGAGTTGTTCAGAACGAAGCAGCACACTTTGTCTGCCTTTCAGTCAGATTAAGATTGAATATTCTGTTGTAGATTCGGCCAGTTGCGTGGTTTCGATGACAGGTAATTCTACATTTATTTCTCATCAAATGTTTTATCGTCTACGAAACAGCTTTCTTTGTCTGCTTTTCGTGTTTAGATTATTGTAGCAGAACTATTAAAATTCTAATTTCTGTTGTAGATTCGGCCAGTTGCGTGGTTTCGATGACAGGTAATTCTACATTTATTTCTCATCAAATTTTTATCGTCTACGAAACAGCTTTCTTTGTCTGCTTTTCGTGTTTAGATTATTGTAGCAGAACTATTAAAATTCTAATTTCTGTTGTAGATTCGACCAGTTGCGTGGTTTCGATGACAGGTAATTCTACATTTATTTCTCATCAAATTTTTTTATCGTCTACGAAACAGCTTTCTTTGTCTGCTTTTCGTGTTTAGATTATTGTGGCAGAACTATTGATATTTTCATTTCTGTTGTATATTTGGCCATTGGCGTGGATTCTCTCATCAAAAGTTGTTCAGGACGAAACCGCTTTCTTTTTCCGCCTATCAGATTTAATGCCAATTTTTACTTGTATGGACTTGCTTGTGTATTTAACTTTAAAAATACTTGTGACTTAGTTGGAAATTATATGTGAAATTGTTATAAATTATTTTAAGAGTTTGTCTCTAAGCCGGCCAGGGTTTGTCAATTGTAATTTGGCAGTGGCTGAGAGAGGCTGGAACATTTTATGATTTTTTTGGCAGCAATCTTAAAATTCTAATTTCTATTGTAGATTCGGCCAGTTGCGTGGTTTCGAAGGCAGGTTATCCTAAATTTATTTCTCATCAAATTTATCTCATCAAAAGTTGTTCTTAACTAAGCCACTTTCTTTGTCTGCCTTTTAGATTTTTAGATTCAGTGCGAATTGTTACTTGTATATGGGCTTGCTTTGTAAATTTGATCTTAAATAAGATTTGTAATGTAGTCGGAAGGTGCTGCATCGTCAAAATTATCGATAAAATTTGTATTAATTTATTTTGGTAAGTTCATTTTTCCTAAGGTGTGGAGGCCTTTTCAAAAATCTCTTTCTCGACTTCAGTTTGCATTATTTTGTCAAATTACTTGTACCTCATAGTCTGCCTCTCAGTCTTACGGGCTTATTTTGTGGATATTAGTCCGATTGCAGCTTGATTTTGCTGTCGCCTTGAGTTAAATCAGCAAAATAAGTTTTTAGGTATCATATAATTGAATCATCTTTATCTCAAGGAAGCATTGGTTTCTTGTAATTTAATCTTTTATTTCCAAATTCCAGTTAAATATACTGTCTTCCTGATTGCAGATAGCATTGACATAATATATGTGTTTGTTTCAAGGAGATTGTCCATGATTATCTGAATGACTTGTTCTGCCTACTCCTCATCAAATAATCATAAAAACCAGCGCAAGCCAGTACTTCATATCCGTTCACTTTTAAAACCAGGGAGCACGCTAATAACGAAAATCAACTAATATCCTAGCCTAATAGGCCTAACAGTTAGAGAGTAGCCTACACTAATCTGCATCAATGAATAACAGAGAATAGCCTGTAAGTTGTAGGCCTATTGGCCTATTCCTATCGGGAAGCCAGGAATACTGCTACTGATACTGCTACTGCTACTGATGCTGCTACTGCTGCTGCTACTGCTGCTGCTGCTACTGCTACTGCTACTGCTACTGCTACTGTTACTACTACTACTACTACTACTACTACTACTACTACTACTACTACTACTACTACTACTACTACTACTATGTGTGTGTGTGTCCTCTGAGCACTTCTTAAGGGTCCTATATACACACGCAAGCCTATAATTAGGCCTACAATTAATCATCTGGCTAATATAGTGTTTTGTTATTCCTTCAATACCGTATCAAGATGAATAAAAGTAGAAGATTAAACTTTTAATTATGTTAATAAACAACTACTTTACGCGAAGATCAGCGCTTAATATCTCATTAAGCTAACGTATTGTATGTAACTCGAGCCTTAGGCCTATTACGTAATAATCGTCCTCGGCTAATGTAGTAATACTTCAACAGGCTAATCGTGTAAGATCTTGATAAGCTTATTGTGTAAAATCTTGATGAGCTTATTGTGTAAGATCTTGATAAGCTTATCCTGTAAAATCTTGACGAGATTATCGTGGAAAATCTTGATAAGCTTATCGCATAAGATCCTGATAAGCTTATCGTGTAAGATCTTGATAAGCTTGTCGTGTAAAGTCTTGATGAGCTTATCGTGTAAAATCTTGATAAGCTTATCGTGCAGTGCGAAGCTAATTCTGCAAAGTGAGAGGCAGTTGCACAAGTAAGCACTCTTTAAGATGCATAATACACAGTTGTGTTATCGTCAAGAAAAACTGTGGCGTCAGAAAATTGGCTTGAGTATCTTTTCTATGTGTTAATCTGTTCCGTCTTCGGGTACATTCAGTCTACGGATTTAATCGGTTTCCACGTTTTCACGTTTCGCTTCAGGTCTGGCTGTTACATGGTTGCAATCCTATAGAAGATCAAACACAAAATATCAACGAATAAGAAGACTGAACAATTGCTAAAGTAAATGTTGTCATACCTTGTCTCGCCTCAGCTTAAATTGCCTGTCTGCCTTTTCTCTTGCCTGTCTGACTTTTCTCTTGCCTTTCTGCCTGTTTCTATTACGTGTTCCAATTTCCAATTCCAATTTACCTGCATCTGATTCTCCGCTTATAGCATTCAGATACAGTGGCTGGAAACAGCATTTTAAACTAATTTAACAAAGATAATTTTCCTAGCACTGGACAAGACGAGGTCAGTTCACTCCAGATCAGATGAATGTGGACTAGGACTCTAGAATCTAGAGTCCTAGTCTGGATAAGACTATGCACCTTGACTAGGGATTGTTAGTAAATTCATAGGTGAATTCAGACTCGATAAGGCCAGTGTTGAAATAAAGTTATTAATTGTTATATTGTGGATAATGGAAACTGACCTGAGAAGCTGTCTCGCGAGGGCAATATCCGTGTCTTTAGTAAGGTCGATTGGCTTCCTTCGATCTCTTGTACTGAACCTTCAGTCGCTTCATTCCAACCTGAAACCCGTTCATCGCCTGGATTGCAGCTGTGGCGCTCGCCTGGTTCTCAAAACTCACGAATCCTAATCAACAGAACAACGCCAATCTACTTTTTCTACATTTATTCGTTCATTTTTTCAGATTTTTGAATTCATCAATTCATATTTGTAGACGCAATTCAGGCCTAACGTTCGCCTGCACTGCCAGCATACCCGTAATAGGTGCTGGGTCCCCATGAAACCCATATTCTCATATCGTGTTATCGTCAAGAAAAACTGTCTAGGACCCCTATAATGGGTCTCACCAAATGTTCATGCTGACAGGGTGTTTCTCAAAACTCACTTAATATCCTAATCGACAAAAGCCTTACTTTATTTTTTCTGCATTTATTCAGTGATTGATTATTTTCTTATACGTTATTTCTCATTTCTAAATTAATTGATTCGTATTTAAAACGTAAACATGGGCCTAAATATTTATTTGGTTTCTATTTCTTCGTTCAGTTAAGTTTTAATTTCTTTCTAAGCTATTTCGTGTGACTGAAATAGTAATCGTAATGTTGGCATTTCTGAATCGCAAAAACTGAAAGTCTAAGTAATGCAGTGAAAACCACCATTCGGGTTCTAATCTGAACAATGCAGAACCTTTCAGCATTTCCTTTTTACAAAAATAGTTAAGATAGCAAAGATTTCAGCAGACCGAAGCACTTGCTCTGATTGGTCGCCCTGTCCAGATAGACCTTGGCGCTAAGGAGGCTGCCGAACGGCTGGAACATCTGCGCAAGATCATTGTCACGAAACTCCGGCGGTATGTGGTAAATAAACAGATTGCACCCATCCGGCCCAGAGGGAGAGGACAGTCGAACGTCTGCTCAATAATAATCAAGTTCACTACTAAAACATTCATAACTGTGGCAATAATAATAATAATAATAATAATAATAATAATAATAATAATAATAATAATAATAATAATAATAAACTTAATAATAATAATAATAATAATAATAATAATAATAATAATAATAAACTTAATAATAATAAAAATAATAATAATAATAATAATAATAATAATAAACTTAATAATAATAATAATAATAATAGTAATAATAATAATAATAATAATAATAATAATAATAATAATAATAATAATAAACTTAATAATAATAATAATAATAATAATAATAATAATAATAATAATAATAATAATAATAATAATAATAATAATAAGCTTAATAACAATAAACTTAATAATAATAATAATAATAATAATAATAATAATAATAATAATAATAATAATAATAATAGCGATTGTTATGTTATTATTCTTATAATTAATAATAATATTATTATTAATATTTTCCTGTATAGATCTGTTTGTTACAATGCCAGGCAAATGCTTCATGGAAAATACCAAAATCACTGCCTTTTCAGCTTTAGTGTGACTTTCAGAATATCATCAGAAGCAAACGTTCTTAACACATTTTAAAGTCGATAGCATATATAGCGAAAAATGTCTCGCTTTAAAACGTCGCGTAAAAGAGAGTCGCGGAAACATGGCGATTTGCTAAGGATTGTTTAAAGCTCTAGGTTTTACACTGATGGTTCATGCTACAAGTAAGTCAATGTCTCGCGATTAGCGCAGATTAGAGGAATAAGAAGCCTACCCTCCTTCTGGGTTGTGCTGATTGGAATCGCTCCGTTGAGTGATTGAGGATGAGTTAAGATCGGCTGAAGATATCCATACGGAATCGGAGCATACGACGACGCTGAAACCAGTTTTACAGAATATCAGTCTGTCGAATCAGATACTATTGACAATGAAAAAGAAAGGGGATTTAGTCTCGAGGACGGTGCTGCTATTACTATTATTATTATTATTATTATTATTATTATTATTATTATTATTATTATTATTATTATTATTATTATTATTAGTAGTAGTAGTAGTAGTAGTAGTAGTAGTAGTAGTATAGTAGTAGTAGTAGTAGTAGTAGTAGTAGTAGCAGCAGCAGCAGCAGCAGCAGCAGCAGTAATAGTAGTAGTATTAGTAGTTTTCTTGGCAACAGATGTCGTGTTGCTGGAATTTTTATAGTCCAGTTCTAAAGGCTAACAAGAGAAGCAAGTGGAAAATTCCGGACTGTTCGTTTTTCGTTGTTGCCAACCATGTGGCGGCTGCCATGCGGTGATGATTGAGGAATCTGAGGATGTTAGTACAATCATCCAAAACGGGGAAATTCCTCGCCGTTCACTTGACAAGCATTATAAAAGCTGACTTGGACGCAATATATCAACGAATAGACGAGACATTTGCAATCGAACATCTTAAAGTACAATAGAAGTACGCATTCTTTCCGGACGAAGAGGACAGTGAGGGCGGTGATAGAGGAAGAATTGACTTAAGAAAAGAACGCAGTAGTAAGATCAAGAACTGGGGTAACGGACTGGACGATGGATAAATTATAAAAAATCAACGAAGACACGAATAGTTAAGTCATTGGCACAGAACAAAGCAAAGGTGAGTCGTTGAAGCCATGCCTGAGGACAGAAAACAATGGAAAGAAGCTCACAGAAACTAAAGAACAACCACGTATTGCAGCAGGCAGTGAGATAGTTAACGGAACCTTTCTCGACAGAGGCGTGTTCTAATGCCAATCGTACACCATTCTGCGTTAATTAGCGTCAACATTAGTTGAATAATAATTTATTTAGTATAGAGCCTAAGAGGAATTTTTGTAAGATGGTTTTAGACTGTTTTCAGGCCCACTCTCACGGGCCTTCCCTATCAGCTCTTCTGTTTTCATCCCACAACATTAATTTTGTTCGTAAATTGTTATACTACAATGCAACAGTTGCTAGACAACAGTATATGGTTAACTGTTAGTGTGGGCCTTCAATTCAGTGAGAAGTTCACATAGAAGTATAAAGCCTTAACAAAAACAGAAAATCGTAATAGTAAACTCCATATTTCTAAATGCCAGTCGAAAGCTAAGTGCAGGGCACCAACTTATTCACAAACACCGAGCTTATTCACGAGCGCAAAAACCCGAGGAGCCACACCCACTGTAACCCAGCCACAAAGATGAATACGTTCGTGCCTTCAAAAATCTTCGCAGAGGATGCTGTCGCTGGAATTGTTAACAGTATTCGCGAGCTGATAGATTTGGATATTGCTCGAAAAGACTACATTAAGTTAAAAAGTTTAACGTTACATTCTGATGAGGGCCAATGAACTAAAGTGCCGGTTCCGCTTTGGCCCTCCGGTCCCAGAAGCACTGAATCTGCCGCACCCCTCTCATAGACCCTGTGTATAGTATATAGCTTACGGATAGTCTTCGTGTCCTTGGGCCAGAGAAGCTGAGCGTAGTCCATGTCTGTAGGATGCGGCCAGTTGGATTGAGTCATCGCCGAGCAGGTAATCCCATCGAACAGGAACGGAACTAAATCAGATTTATTATCAAAAACATAAAACATTTGTCAAGACATAGTCTAGACTGAATAGTTCTATTGAGGCTAAATCGATCATAATAATTTATGTTATCATACGTTGTCTGTATTCTTGCAGTGTGCACTGCAACAGTAATTCCAGCAGATATTTAGCGATGCATGCGAACTGACAGATCTTGCTTGGGATGAAGCAGAGACGGGTCTAGGACATTTCCCTCGGACATTTCCACGAGAAGTTGGACTGATGAAAATAATTTCTTTACTTTAATAGAAGCTGGATTGGTGAAAGAAATTCTTTGCTTAAATAGAAGCTGGATTGATGAAACAAATTCTTTGCTTAAATAGAAGTTGGATTAATGACAGTTATCATCGACAATAGTAGATCTTCGGGAAGGAATGTCCGGGGGCAAATGTCCGCATACCAGCAGAGACAGAGAGAAGCCGCGGCAGAGCGAGAGAAACAAAGACAGCAACTGCGAAAGACGTACAGAGAGGGACGGTTCTAGACTTACCGGGGCACTGCTGTAGTGTGGCAGCGTCTATGATGGTCGCCTGGTGAGGATGTTGTTGAAGCGCGAAAGAAGGGTGGCTGTTGGGGTATGGTGGTAACATGACAGTCAGAGGAGAAAGGACCGTTGGCGCCGACATCGGAGTACCTGAACAACGAAAGAAGAAGAAGAAGAAAGAAATACAAATCACAAGCCGACTACGACAACAGCAACAACATTAGCAGCAGCAGCGCTACCAACAAAAACGACAATTATTTGTTATCTTTGATAGGTGCGTTGCGTTTACCGTGTGCACATACCTGTGCGTTTGCTCCGGTTTAGTCTTCTCTTTTCTCTGTCTTCGTCTCTTTCTTTCCTTAAAACCTATTTCTTCTCTCGGGGTTTTCGCACTGCATGGGAGCGCTACTGAATGGCCACGAGTCTGAGCGGCGCTATATAAATTACTAATTGCATTACATTACACTACACTACATTAACAGAAGTGATCGCTACAATGTGCTAGTTCAATTTATCAATTGTTCATTTTATGAATCCTCATCAAAATTGCTGTATATACGAAGGTACTAATGCTCAGTAACCAAATCACTTTCTTTATCTCCTCACTCCATCTTCTCTACTTCAAATCTAAACTAGTTACAGGCAATCAAATAAGCAGATTTCCCTCAAAGCATCCACGTGTTTAAATCCTATAAATGCATGAGAACAACAAATTAGTAGGGTACAGTGTTCCCCTGCCATTCCTATATTATATTATCTATCGAGAGAGGCTTGACTGCATGGCTTGCCTGGATTGGTGCCGAGCGGAATGAAGCCGTTGTTCGTAAGGCTTGTCAAGGGAACGGCCTGTGGTGGCGATTGAAGGGGAGGATTGGCCGGAACCCCTGTAGCCGGACTGACATAGGAACCCTGCGGAGTTCCCGTCATAATCAGCTAAAACAAAATGAATTGCACTCAGTAATCATCCGTATAGTTCGCTGTCCTTGATGAGACCGAATGGCGTAGTGACATCAAATGCGCATGGAGTTGCAACGGTTGCTATCAAAAGAAGTAGGCCTGTGCATAGGCGTAGCCACATGAAGGCAGGAGGAGGCAGTTGCCTCCTCTTGGATTTTCCCGTATTTGCCTCCTCTTGCCCGAACTCCATCGCCATACAAATCTGCATGCAATTTACTTACTTACTGCACTGTTCAAGCGAATGTTGTACCGTACGGCGTATACTATTTCCTGACACACAGACACAGTTTTCGTTTCCGGTAACAAACGCCTAACTTCAGTATTTTTCAAGTAAATTGTACTAATCGAATTATTGTGTATTATCGTCATTCCGACTCATTCGTCAATTCGTCAATAGTCATTATTATGTCTGCGGGGCCGCCAAATAAGAAACTTCGACAGATTGTGCTATCTTTTGCCAGCCAAAAGCCAGCGAAGAAATACACAGGTAACGACAGGTTATTAGTAATAACGCCTATGGTTATTAGTTATAATTAGTAACGAAGCTTCTCTTGAAGAAAAGACGTAGTTTCATCAATCCAACTTTATATACTTACGGAAACAATTATTTCCATCATCCAGCTTCTATTTAATCAAACTTCCATTTAGGCAAGAAATCATTCTCATCAATCCCTGCAGCTTCCATTTTAAAGCAACAATGTAAAATAATTTAGCAACGTAAACTAGGGTTTAACCGTTATACCGTTAGGATTAGTAAATAGTAATTATGGTAACTTTGTAAGGGGCTTCTATCCCCCCTAAACAACCGGGCTCAATCCCTCTCCTTCCCCCTACTGTGATTGAAGAGATCTGTAACTTGTAAAAGAAACACTCCCCCCTGTTTTTCACTGGGCTCAACTTGAGCCCACCGTGTATAGGGATAGAAGGCCCTGATTATGGTTCCTTTATCAACTGGTGTTTTTAAATTACTGTCGTAATTTTACTTCATTCTCATAGAGCTCATAAATAATATATTGCCACAGTGTAAAACTAATTTGTACAAAATCTTCTTTTAACTGGTGTCTTTAAAATTACTGAGCATTGTAATTTTACGTCACGTTTTCAATGTTTCACATTTGAAGTACTGCAGGAAAAAAAGTCTACGATTTTCGTCTATTGCTCCATGGATAAATTTTGCCTCCTCTTGTTTGCTCCATGGGTACATTTTGCCTCCTCTTGTGCCTCCTCTTGAAAAGAGGTCTGGCTACGCCACTGGGCCTGTGTATACGCTAAGTATATGTTATTCATTCATTCATAATTTTATATAGCGCCCCTTCAATGGGACTAGGCCTACTCAATGGCGCCCCTGATTCCAGCATGGCCAAAAGGTACAGTTTTGAGTTTAATCAAGAATGCTTCATTAAGAGTCCCAGGGAGCAGGTTATAAAATTTTGTTTGAATTAAGTATGTTTATAGAAGTATTTCTACATTATTAAGGCACGTTTAAGAGAAGCATATCTACGATAATGAAAGCGCACGGCTAGAATATATTGCAGCCTGGCGTTTAATGTAAAACTGATTGCCATAATGCTTACAACAGCAATCAATCTGTAGCCCTAATTGCCATATGAATGGCGTTTGATAAATCAGTCGTCTGATGTGGTGTGAGCACCGGTTGTCTAGTTAACTAGTTAAGTCTTAAAGAATGCCTTTTGAAATTGTGTCCTGCCAACCGCTCTACTACACTCTAAAGCCGAGTGTTCACAACTAGAACACATTTTTAAACGCCAAATTGTAACACTAATAGAACGCGTCCGGGCGTTTCTAATGTTAACGCTGGCATTAAGTTTTTGAACACTAGTGTTATGATTATTGAACACCTATGCGCGTCACTAATAGAACGCGTCCGGCGTTTCTAATGTTAACGCTGGCATTAAGTTTTTGAACACTAGTGTTATGATTATTGAACACCTATGCGCGTCACTAATAGAACGCGTCCGGCGTTTCTAATGTTAACGCTAGCATTAAATTTATGAACACTAGTGTTACGATTTTAAACGCTTGATGGGTGTTCTACTCGTTAACGCATGACGTGTGCAAATGCTTTAACGCGTAAATGTAACACTAATAGAACGCGTCCGGGCGTTCAAACCCTGCTCTAAACGCTAGTGCTCATGAAAGGAACACAACAATGTGCTCTTCATGAACACTAGTGTTCCCAACCTATGAACACTTGCCATAACCACACATCTTCAGAGTTGAGAGAATACACGTATATATACATAATATACAATACAATATAACGAAAGCAATTGCATGTATATGGCCTAATATATTCAAAAATTAAGACAAAATATTAGCACAGCTATTATATGAAAGTCAGAATTGAGATATAAAATAATCATACTTCAATGCAATTGCACAGCAAGGGTTCGTCCATAAAGGACGCCCCCAAAAATACCTCCTTTGGACCCTCCATCACCCTTTGTCCGCTTTTGGCCTTACTCTCCCACTTTGCAGACGTCTGCACTCCAAAGCCAGGTAACAATTATAATGCACTAACATGCAGAAGACACCCTTACAAAACTTCTTGTTCTATATCTTAATTTATAAGCACATGCATAATTGAATTGTCTGAATATATACATGCTATTTGAAACTTGAAAGTAAAGCAAGTTTCCATACGTCAATTACAGCACTCAAAGCTGTAAAAACTGAATCAATGTCTCCAATCTTATCAATGAAGTTAGTGCTTAAAGCAGGTTGAACTAAAAGCCTTGTACATGTACATGCAGACCCATCTTAAGCCATAAGACTTCCTCCCTTGTCCGCATTTGCATGACCCTCCCTCCCTCTGTCCGGATATAATATATATGTGAATGACCCACAACCAAGTCTCATGGATATTTAAATTTAAATCCAAATGCTAATCAAAAATATAAAAGCACACATGTATGCAATTCCAACAGAACATAGAACTACAAATATCCTGCAACTGAAAATCCTGCAAATAATGATTAACTTGAAATTAATTACAATGCCATTGACATTGATGATAATTGTTAACATTCAAATTTCACATTCAACTTTAGCAACTGAAAATCCTGCAAATAATGGTTCTGTAAGATTTTGTCAGTGTCACAGGATAAGACGTAGTTAATCTCGGGTAATGACTCCGGCAAACTTTAAATAACAGCACAGTTTTGTAATGAAAAATTTGAACTGCTTGCTGGTGTCCTTCACATAATTGTCAGAGTTTGGAGAACGCCCAAAAGATTAGCATAAAACCTAGAGTATTCTAGGTCGAAAATATAGTGTGAGACAAGCAGCAGCAGGGTGGCACTCAGAATATTGGTCTTTGGCACTTTAGTCACAGCTGTGTCACCCAGTGACACCCACAATGAAAATGCGGGTATGTCGTCGCTCACTGTCAGAGCAACGATATGCAGGGCTCACTCTCCGCTGTCTCCAAAGACTGTGCCACAGCATGCATTGTCTGCAATGATCTGAAACAAAGTGCACAACATTCAGAATGACTAGTACTACAGTATGTGTAAAAATGTAATAGATGACGTTTGATTGAACATTATGCACATTGAAAGGCAGGCACGAAGACACAGAGAGAAGCAATTGTACGAATCATCATTGTCCTATAGCTTAGGTACACTGCATAGGTTGAAAATATCAAATATGGAAATATATTTGAGCAGCTGAAAATGTATCAGTTTTAGTTTATAAAATGGCTTGAACATTCAACTAATGAAACTGTTATAATATCCTTAAAAAGAACTTACATTCAACAGTAGGCCTAATTTGCAAACCATTATTATAAATTATTTGTTTTCACCATGGCACATTGAATTGCTCCTTGCATTTTGTGTAAATTTATAGCAATGAGAAATTGTAATAAAAATTAGACCACAGAAAACTTTCTGAATCAACGGTCACTGACCTTCAACACAACTATTACAGAGAAAGCTGGAAAATGCTGGCCTCTTTCCTTCTCACTTCCCTGGCTGAAATGTGTCTCGTGCTCTACAAGTGAACTACTGGTACACGAGTAACATTCGGCCAGCACCCTATACAAAAAGAGACCACACAAATAATCATAATCGTAATAATCCCCAAACTTCTAATGGACCACTCGAAAGCCTGTTTTGAAATTGATGTGTTTTAAAGAGACTTTTGGGATCCAATCTATTATCTATTCTAGCAGTTAACACTGTCTACTTAATAATGAACTCTAACATCAACTTTACGTTTTTTAATCTGTAAAGAAAAAAATCACATTTAATTATAAACTTTATAAATTCCCAAATGCTATCGGAAGCATGTTAAACAACATCAAATTCAGGCAGTGAAACACCACTACCGACTACTTCGCCCTTGTCACTTGAAGTTATTGGATCTGACCCTTAATCAGCAAATTTGACAGCAGTATTTATGACCTGTTTGTGATGACGATGTACATGCACTTTTAAATTGTAATATTTCTGTGCTGCGTACCCGCATGCCACTCTGAAATTTGCTTGATGCTGAAATGATCTGGCGCAAGCCTCAAGGCGTCTTTAAATCTGAGAAGAAATTGTTCCCAAAAATACAAGAACGCACCGAAAGCAATTATTATCCATCCATATTAAGTGCTAAATGGGTTATTATCCATGTTAGGTGCTAATGGGTTAATTGCCTTCCATAATAAATTGATACCGAGGAATCAGAAGTTGCGATATTACAAGTACTATGCATAGGCTATAGCGTCTAAAGTAGCCTACTTTGCAAATTTGCTACTGAATATAATGAGGTCACGTTTGCACATTTCGTGTGGAAAAATACTCACGCTTGTGTAGTTTTACAACAATTTTAAGCACAAAATGAACCTTTCCAACAGATTTTTTCGAAACATAACCGCCATTCCGCCAAAAACGAAAGTGGGTCGCGTACGTAGACGTAATTTTAATATTCATGAACCATATGGTTGAGCCTCGATGGACGTATGGCTTTGCAAAATGAAAAAATATATCGTAAACAAAGCGAAACATAAGATTATTATATTATAATATCTCGATTTCATAAAAATTTCTACTGCGATGCCCGACTGAATATTTAACACAAACTTGGTGAACTATTCGACAAGATCACGAATTCGCGGACGAAGACGAGATTAATATTCATCATGTCGTGGTCAAAAATTGAACGCATGCGTTCAAATATAGCATACCAACGAGTCCTTAATTGAACACCGGTGTTCAAAAGTGCAGCTCCAACGTAGTCTACACTTTTCTTCAACTTACTTCATGTACAAATGCTAAACGAATTTAAAGGTTATTCATGCCATTTATAATTGTTTTTATCGTATAGGCTTCAGTGTTAGGCCTACATGTCGATTTTGATTGTTAGCATATTAGCCTATATCGCGCCATTATCGTTGTTTGAAGTCTTCTGACTTGATTTCGATAATTTTTTAATCATTTAGGCTACATAATAAATTCTGCATTTCTAAGCAGGCTTATCATGGACAATTTTCCCCTTAGACCTATAGGCCTATACAGTTACAGCAATACAGCGTCTTTGACGTAGGCTACATGTCTGTTTTTCCGTAACATGAACGCACGACGCGTCGTATCGAACACGCGTGTTCATATTTTTAAACGCCCGTGTTCATTTATAGAACGCGTGAGATGTGCTGCCGGACGCGTCCGGCGTTCTGAGGATTTACAGTGTAGCATTGTAATAAAGGGTGACCCCATTTAGGGGGACCTAGGTCCCTGAGGGGCTTCTTTCTTCCCTGTTGTTCCCTACTGCTTTGTTTCAATGCTTATTTGTAGCCTATGTGCTTGTCTTTCAAAGAAGGGTTCAATAACAAATTTGGTTATGGTTATGGTTGATCCATTCAGTGACAATGCAACCAGTCGTATACAAGGGTTTCTGTTGCAATCAGCCATGAAGATTCGCTGTACTGCTAACCGCTGTACTGGCCATTAATAGGCTGAACAGAACTGATCACATGAACCGCCATTCATGTCTAAGCAAGAGACATTTATTCTAAAAGATAAAAAGATATTCTAATCGGATGAAAACAAGCTTCCTGTATACATACACCATGGACATCGGCACGCGTGTAAATAATCCAGGTATAGATAAATAAAATATGAGGGTGAGTGCGTTCTATATAGCATAATACCTTCAATTTTTGCAAATAAAAGACAAATTAATATAACCCGTAGACTGAAAGAGACATGTATACACTATACAAGGATGTCGATATTTAATTAAGCATATAGTTAAGCACGTATATATACACACAAAGCATATATATATATACATATATATATATATATCATTTACACGTATCAAATCAAATTAAATCAATTTATTGTTCCCAGAAACAAAACAAACTTAACAACATGAAGCTACAGTAAATACAATTTCACATTGTGCAGATTATTACAGAAGTTTATCTATTGTATTGTATTGTATTGTATTTGAACATTTGTTATAGCGCCCCTACCAGATTGCCAATCTGTTCCATACCATCTATGAAGAGATGGTATGGAACACACATACGAGAGTAGGGTATGTATAGTAATGTAACGCTGTATATGCAAACCGTAGGGTAAGATGGTTGGTAGTGAGCGGCGGCGGCAGGTGAGCAGGTGCCGTGGGTGGCAATTGGTGGCAGGCCCTGGAGGGTGTTCATCAGGCCGAGTGGACCCAGCATCTGCTGCATCCGTCGCATCTGTCGCTCGTTCTCTGTGTCGGCGAACTTAACAACGAGACTCGAAGACGCACCCTTCGCACAAACAAACACATCAACATATACGCTACGGCTCGTTATGGCTGTGAACAACTATAAGCGCTAGATAAATATAGGATCAGATTGCAATTTAACCGGCTATTAGAACACAAAAGACAAGAGTCGAATCAAGGCCGTAGCCAAGATTTTGTTTCGGGGGGTGTTTACTCGTTCTTGAACAAGCCCACAAAAATTAAGCAACCAAGTCAACCGTCTATAAGGGGTTTGGAGGAGCGCTGTGAGCTCTCAAAGCACTGTAGAGCTGCATCATCTAAGTTCACATGAGTGCTCTTAGTTCTCACACCGTATATGTTAGTAAATGCAATATTTATAATTATACATTATTTAATTTCGGGGGGTGTTTGAACACCCAAAACACCCCCCTAAATACGGCCTTGAGTCGAATACAAAAGACAGTAGCCGAACTGTTAAATATTACCGCTATAGGTGTCTATTTACATCTGAATATAAGCGGTAATATTTAATAACAGTCTACTGTAAATCCGTAAAATTCTAAGCAGACCTTCATAGTATGAAGTTCATACCATGTGCCATCCTTTCTCGCGCACCAATCCGTTACTCATGTCGCTGATGTATGTATGTATGTATGTATGTATGTATGTATGTATGTATGTATGAGCACTTGCTATAGCGCCTCTTCAAGATTTTGCATTGCAGCTGAAAGGCCTTTACAGATGGAATGTATGTAGGTCTATCATGTTTGCACGTATTTTTGTATGTCGACCCTATTATGTGTATATCTAATGCGTTTATAGAGCCTTTTACTACTTCTCCAGCTAGGACTTTACAATTAACGTAACAATTCATCAAAATCTGTTGTAGTAGCGAAGTGAAATAACGTGAACAGCCCTAAACCTGTTGTTCAAAGGATAATCTATGCTCATATAGCCTACATTCCTAAGCCTCTACAATATCAATTCTTAGAAATTTCTTCGTCTTGAAATGGACCAATAGTTTGCGATGGGTAAATAATAAAGCCGCATGCATAATTATGCTCTGATTGCCAAATTATTTGAAAGAGTCTTACACTGCTGGGAAATTGACTGAAATTGAATTGGAAAATTGACTCTCCGAATTTTGATCTGGCGTCGAAACTAACTGCCCGTCCTAACACTTCAAATTTGATTGACATAGCGCCGGTATTTTAGCTAGTCGCTGTGGCGCGACTTTTGTATCGCGCTGAGAAATCTCGGGGATTCACGTTACGTTACATTAATCACACATGCAATAGTAAGCGTAATATTCGTAAACTCCAATTTCTAAAGCGCTACTCTAAAGCTAAGAGCAGAGCACCAGCTTTTTCACGAGTGCTCCACGATTTCTATTTAAGATCTGCCTCATTCGTTTTCAAATGGAATGGACCTAAATAATAGCAATATTGATAAATTATCTATTCCTTCCTTCAGTGACGAATTCTTTCCACAATCAACTGCACAATGAAACAAGCAACTTCATATCATACAATTTCGTGCATGTCGTTCTAAAAGCGACAGCATATAAGAAGGGCCTATGTATAGCCTACTGCTTATTGCCAGTGCATGATAACGAAACATACTAACTATAGGAATATGCATATATGTATACTTGCGTAGATTTATAGATTCACATGTATAATATATATATATATATATATAATATTATATATCTATACATTATATAATAATATATTAGGCAGTATATACCTATGCCTATATATTAGTCCTGCCAAGGTTATAATTATGAGCTGCATTTGCTGTAGTACATGTATAATGGCCGCGAAATCCTATACTAAACGAAGGAAGAAGTTATGCACATCAGAGAGAGAGAGAGAGGAAGTCGGTTGGCTTACAGGCATTGTCTGACTTCCGTGTAGGGCGGAAATGGCTGCCTGAGCTTCCGGTTGATTCGAGAACTTAACGAATGCGCAGCCTGAAAACGAGAACAGAATCGGAAATGTAACAATATATGAGGCAGAAAAAGCTGACAAAAAATGACGAATTACAGAGGACAACGTACAGGTTTTGCTCGCCTTCCGAAACCACTGCAATACCATTAAAGCATACAAAGAAAACTTAGGCCTTTATAAAAAAAACATGTATAATGAGACGATGTAGCAATATAGTGAACTCACTGAACTCTTTGTCATTAATCAATTTATATAAAAAAATTATATATTATTATTTGGTAATAAATATTATTCATTATTTCCGCATAATATAAAAATCGAATAGGCTATATGAAAATAACGAGGATAATAGCCTTGCTGTTGCCATTTTGGTCTCTAAGAATACTAGCTATTATATTCCGTATAATATAGGAATCTAATCAGTGGCGTAACCAGGTCTTCCATAAAATTACGCAGTTTTGAAGAACTCGGAGGGGAGGGGTCTGGGGAGGGGGCTGTGCCCTCTCCCCAGGGTAAGAAAAATTTTCATTTAGGGGTTTGTAATGGTGGATTTTGGAGACCAACTTTTGCTTCAAAGTAATAACATTTTACATAAGTTCTTTGGAAAATTATAATTATAATTTCATAATTTGATTTTTAAAATGGGTTCATCTGCAAAGTCCCAGCAACCAACGTAGACTAGAAACAGGCAGACTCATCAAAGCAATTAACTAAAGCATAAGAAAATAAATTTATTTGTTGGTTTGTAATGGTCCATTTTGGAGACAATCTTTTTGGTTAAAAGTAATAACATTTTACATCAGCTCTTTGGCAAATTATGATTCATTCATTCATTACAGAGATTTACATAGCGCCCCTTCAAGATTATCTACTTAGGAGCGCACCCGACCCAACTCCGAAGTCCGAACAGTCTTGAAGTTAGAATAGAACGTGATCTGAAGGGCTCTCGGCATTAGGCGTAGTGCCAAAGGAAGCCCATTCCAGATTGCAGGCCAGCAACAGAAAAAGCACGGCGCTGCAGAATAGAAGTCCGCGACCGGGAGACAAGAACCTCAGCCTGCCTAGAAGAGCGAGGAGAACCACGGTGCTGGATGCTGAGGGTGGTGCTCCTGTAGATAAACAGAGACCACATCAGCGCCAGACCAAGGAAGAGATCTGGTAAGCGATCCACTGTGGGAAAGGAAGCCAATGCAAGACATCCCGCATATAGTCAGTAACATGGCGGAATCTTGGGATGCAACCAATATAGCGTGCCGCCGAGCGTAAGACCCGAACCAAGCACCCAACTCGAGTCGCCGGAAAACCCACGCAGAGGGCGCTGCAATAATCAAGACTGGAAACAACAAAGAAGTGGATAAGCATTAAGGCAGCATTAAAGGTTAAGGAACGGAAGACCTCTCTAAGCTGACGCAGCTGCCAGCTGGTATACACAATCGCGGCATAGCAGGCTGATATGCCGCGTGAACGGTATAGTTCTTGGTCTAATGTGACACCAAGGTCCCGGACAAAGGATGAGAAAGCAATGGCGTACGGAGCTGAAATGCCGCCCGGGGCGACGGCCCAAAATGCTGCCGTTAACTACTTAATTTTGGATATGTTATTTTCTCTAAGACATTGCAGTTTTCATGACGATCGTCGATCTCATTACATACACGCCTATAATTTTATTTTATAAAGTTGATAGCCTGCCTGGATTTATCAATTAATTAATTTCTTGCTACTGTGAGAAAGTAATCTGCGGGAACTCCTGGGCAAGGGCCTCCAAATCAATTTTGGCGAGCTGCTGGCGCGTGCCAAGCCAAATGAACTGGGTCTTAGATGAGTTTAGCCGCAGGCGATTGAAGGACATCCAGGCCTCGAGAACCTCCATTGCCCGGTTCATGGCCCGAGCTTCGGTGATGGCTGCTGACGCAGGACAGTGCAAAAACGCCTGCAGGTCACCCGCATAAGATTGGTTCAGCACAGAGCAAGGCTCAGCAAGAGGCCAGGAGAGGACCAGTATCAGCAGTATAAATAATATAAGTAGAGAAGAGGGCCCAGCACAGATTTCTGGGGCAGGCCAAACGGGACAGGAACACATGGAGTCCTAGTAGACACGTAGACCGCAGAGAAGGCACGGTGATGGAGGTAGGAAACAATCAAGTCAAGAAAGTTACCAGAAAGGCCAAACGAGGTAAATAGGCGCCTAAAAATGATATCGTGATCGACGGTGTCAAACGCCGTGCTGACAGCAAATAATGCTAAGAGGATGACCTGTGACCTATCAATAGCCCCATAGATATCAGAGAGGAGGCGAACTAACAGGGTCTCCGTGGAGTGGCCCTTACGAAAACCAGATTGAAAAGTCGGCAGCAAATTGTCCTTATCAAGATACGTTAACATATACAGAAACCAACTTCATAAAGCTGCTGCTTTACGAGTGTCGCAATAGTTTCGCCAGTGGTGTCAAGCGTTGGCAAAACTTGGGATGACAGTTAGGCCCTATAAATTGTTCTTTTGCCACATGCTGAGAACCGGGTTGTTCACGCTATCAACATATCGTATAAGCTGATCGACATCTGTTCTGTGCTCGCATCAAACAATAAAGTGTACAACCTAGCCGCACGACATTCTGCCACAATAATGTCTCGAACTCACAGGCCACACAGGTGGATCAGCTGATTTTTGAATCAACGGACTTATGTACTGGGTTTTGCGTGGACCAGATGACATTAGCTTACGATGATTTAATCTATAGTGTCGGTCTGTGATCGAAATTTCAGAAGTGCCACGAAATTTGCAGAGTCTTCACTATGTCGGCGAAGGGAAATGTTTTACTGACTGTACAGTTATAAAGTCTGCACATTAGAAATTCAACGAATAATAGTAATCTAGAATGTTAAAATGTAATCTAAACTTTTAAAAAATTTTGAGAGCTGCTAAAATCTTTACGCATTTGCGTAATTGCGTAATGCTAGTTACGCGCCTGCATCTAATATATGAAAATATATGAAAGATAACTGGAATAATACCCTTGCTGTTGCCATTTTGATCTCTGAGAATCGTGCATTCCTCGATGCTTCCAAAACTTTGAAATAGATTTCTGACGTCATCCTCCGTCTGCTGCTTACTGAGCATGCCCACAAACAACTTCCGGTCTTCTATGGTCATAAAATACAACATACGAATGATTCGTTACATTACATTGCATGGCAATACTAGAGACCTTTATGAATAATACAGCTATAGGCCACTCTGCGCAGGTTTAGAAATAAGCTAATTGCCGAAATGCATGGTATGTGCATACTTCCAGTTTGGCCTGAATCATCGCAGGCAACAATTGTCTGATTACAGACACTCTGTGGCCTACAGCCAAGCAGTTTTCTCTGTTTACCCCAATCGTAATCGTAAATTCAAAATTTCTAGAGCGCCCAAAAAAGCGAAGTGGCGGGAACCAGCTTATTCACAGGCGCTTAATCAAAACAGAATCGATAGCTATAGGCAGAGGATCAAGATCCAAAGGGTCAGGTAGGCAGACAGTCATACGGCTAAGGTTGTTAGAGTTGAAACGGCGAGGGAGGTGCCGAGAAGAGGAGGAATCGAAATAGGATTTGTGATTGTTAATTTATTCAGAGTTTTGCCAGGTTATAGCCAATACCTAAACTACATTCATAATTATCATAGTCTTACTTGTTCGATTTTCACTGTCAGCCGGTTTAACTTGTATTGGACGATTCATCTACAAGAAAATGCCGAATATGAATTGATATACGCGCAAGTAGCCAGTATACGACTCGTGATCGTAAGACCACAAGGAGTTCTGAGTGAAAAGCATGGCGGCCGGCAGACGGACAAATAGAAAGACAGACCGACATAAGGACAGACAGACAGACAGACAGACAGACAGATACACGCATAAGATAGCAGACAGGCACAGAGGGATTTGCAAAGCAGGTGAAGCCATTAATGAGCGCAGATAAGGTTTCAGTCTATTTGCCGACATTCTCACTCACCCGGTCGCTCGCTCGCTCACTCACTCGCTCGCTCATTCACTCATTCACTCCCTCACTCACTCGCTCACTCACTCGCTCGCTCACTCACACATTCACTCCCTCACTCACTCACTCGCTCACCCAAAATGTCAGAAGCGGGAAGTCATTACTAGTCCTTGATGTGCTGCAGATGACGATAAAAAAGATATACAATGAAAGGATCGTATATAGGCGATCCATATGCCATGGATGCACACGAACGTCCGTTATAGTAGTTTTATTAGTAGGCCTATACAAGTGTATAATAAACGTTATGGAACATGTTCAGTGAATACGTGAACCAAGTCTTTTTAGGCCTATCTACATGTAAGCACTAGGCCTATATGTTCCGGAAGGCAAATATTCCTTTGTATTCTCTGCCTGCAAATCGGCATATATAGCCAATATTCTGCATATAAAAATGTACGTAGCCTATATCTGGAAGGAAATATATATACACGTATGCAGGAGTACTGCAGTATACAATATACATGCCGCCTATATGAAGTATATAGGCCAACTTAAAGCGCATGCGCTCTGTAAAATATGAGACGTAGCCTATAAAGGAACCCAATTATATACAATTAGACTCTCTATACATATTTATGCATGTGTTTGTAATGCGTATCCTATCTTACACGCCTTGGGGTTTTTCCAAATCGGTGTACATTATTTATTATGGATTACATGTGTTTAGATAAATTTATCGACGTCAAGTCCGAGCTTCGAATCATATCATTAGCATGTTTCCAAGGCAACCGTTGATGTCGCCTGCATTTACTGCTTGGCTGCTGCCACTGCTGCTGCTGCTGCTGCTGCTGCTGCCGAGTGCGAGAGAACTGCTGCTGCTGCTGCTGCTGCTGCTGCCTTGATGGCTCGGCTGCACACCTGGACGTCGTCGAAGACACGCCGCGACATCGCCGACGCTGAATTATCCCTGGTCTTTCCCTCCCCTTTGCAGAAGGATGGACTTGTACAGAACTTCATAATGAATGTACAATTGTACATGTATGTGCAGAAGAAGGTGTGGCGCTGTATCAGTTTCAGGGAATCAAAGAAATAACCCTTTCTGACATCTGCTCAAAATTCTGCCTGTTTTATCCCTACAGGCGACAGCTATAGGACTACAACCAGAGAGTACAAGCAAATGAGGCGTTTTCGGTACGTTAAGAGTATAATAGTGCAACCAGAACTTTCCATTGCAAAAACCGTGTACTTGCTCATGAGAATCCCTGTAGCTGCAAAGTTTTGGTTTAAAATAAAATTGAAGTTTATAAGCGAGCCTGAACTGCATACTGTGATTGTAATCTTTAAAATTCTCAGGGATCCGGGAACTAATTGCTTTGTGATTTTCCAAGCTATTTGTCGAGTGATGAGTGAGATGAATTTTTCCAAAAGAAGTTTTCTATATTGAAAGGAAAATGTTTTTACGCATTTGCACTTTTATAAAGCACATTTTAAGAAACCCCAAAAGCGTGAGAACAGCTATTTGTGAGAAAAGGCCTAAACGCATTTAACATCTCTGCCGTTGTTATCTTTATTTTGTAGCCTAAATAGAAAATGTCAAGAGATGAAATAGGTACTATTAATTATTAGGCAGGCCCCGATACTGCTTATATTGGCTAAGAAGAATTTTCCAAGTAGGTGGACTATCTGGACAACTTCCGAGGAGTTATGTCCAGCTGAAATTCATATAGCGCTATTATCATAATGCCCCGAGCATCAATCGATAGTCGCTTGAAATGAAATCGTAATAAAAAAAGCGTAGACCCTAATCGATTGCAGAAGCCAGGTTGTATTACGATAGGTCAGAGAATCCAGAAATTAGACAACGGTGGGAGAGCAGGATGAAGGAGGAAATGGTCTTAAGTCGAGACTTAAATTACACTAAGAGGTCAACATGGAACAATTATAAGTTGATTGATTGCATATGCAGTACTTTTTAAACTATAAGACAGATTTTAAACTAGATACTTTACACCTAGGTAGCTAGTGCATGGAGTTCAATAAGGGTGTCATATGCCGATATTTAGGAATTCTTAATAAAGGCTCTGGTCGGAGATTTTTTAACTAATAATTATTGCAGTTTGTGTAAATCTCATTTAGTGATATCAATGAGAAGTGAGTTGTAATAGTCTAGTCGGTTGGAAATCAGGGCAGTACCTAGTGAAACTGAAACACTTTCAGCCATATGAGATCGGATTCTGTCAGCATCTCGTATGTGAAAGTGAACTGATTTGCATATGACTGTATTCATGGTCAAAAAAGACATAGGCCTAGTGGAGTCAAATATTGTGACTAAACTACAGTATATGCGTACATTCCGTACGATCAACGAACAGTTAACCCATTGAGCCAATTCGCCCACTTAATTAAGTCAACAAAAAATTTGAAGCCTATAGTATAGGCCTACTTCTGCCAAGAAGAAGTAACTCATCTTAGACATGTTTAGAAGAGGTTTATTAATAGCCATTCACAACTAAACTTAATTAAAACAGAAGCCCATTGTTAGAGAGCGACATTAGTCAATGAATTTTCAAATGAAAGGAATAGTGTGTAATCGGCATGGAACCGGTAATTTGGAAAGTAATCAACAAGTAATGAACCGATCATCGTGGTATATAGTGTAAATATGAACGAGCCCAATCTATTTTGGAACACCGCATTTCAGACAATTGGCGCCAAATTGATTAAATTGATATTAGGGCCTAACTGACTGATTGATTGACGTGGAGGTAAGACGCAAGCTTGCTAAGAGCAGGACCAGAAAGGCCAAACTATTACTCGGGTGGTGGATGAGTAAGTATATTATTATGATCAACGATATCGAATGCAGGAGACAGGTCAAGGAGAATGAAGGGCGCAGTTACTTTTTCTTTACCCGTGGAGTTCTGTGTGTGATTGCAAACGGCAAGTAGTGCAGTTTTAGTAGAATGGTATTTGCTATAAGCAGAAAGACTACAAATTACGATTACGAAATACTAAAGACGATCTTAGAGCTGCACCAAACACCAAAGCCGACACCAAGAGAATCCTGATTACCTTGTTGCGTTTGTGTCAACGAGCTTGTGCAATAAAGAAATAGTAGGGGCCTGAAAAGTTGTGTTAAACACAAGTTATATTGGTTATAACAGATCGGTGTTTAATAATAATCTAGTAACTAAAGTACAGAAACATCCACGTTGCCTCTCCAAGTCCATCTGTCATGTCTGCCCTTTTAGGGGATCCTTAATACTTCAATGTCCAGATTAGGATCCCATCTTATATACCGTTACAGGGCCTAGTAGTAGTATTTGGATAAATACTATGGATGCTAGCTGGAAGCCATAGTCTAAGTTGTCGCGAGCCACGGAAGAGAACTTTAGCCTCAGCCTTCTGGAACACTTTTTTATTCAACGAACAGTTTGACAAGCAACAAACAGCATCCTAGTGGCAGGTCAAAGTATTAATCGCAACCGAATTAAACTTCCTTGTAATAGTATGTAATTGATAATAGCCTACATTTCTATATTTGGCTGTACTGCTGCAAGCATTAATAAGTAAGTAAAATTTACCAAGAGCAGTGATACCATTTTTACAGTTTTATTCAGTCCTATAATAATAAACCCAAAGAAATGAAACCCAGGTGGTCACCCATAATATTGTTCAACGATATAATTTATGTTTATCTATAAACTGAACAATTTGTAATTTGAGGCGTGAGAGGGTTAGCCTATATTTTGAACTCTTTATGTCAAGTCCACCCTAATACATATATACATACATATACAATATACATAACATACATAAATACATACATTCATATATGCATACATGCATATATACATACGTACATACATGCATACATGTACTTGTCAGATGCAAATAGAGGCTGCTCATTTACTTACTTATTTACTTATTTACATACATCCATATATGCATGCATACATGCATACATACATACATACATGCATACATACATACATACATACAACATACATACATTCATACATACATAAATACATGCATACATGCGTACGTATGTACTTACGTACATGCATACATACATACATACATACTCTGGAATAGCCTCCCCTCAGACCTTCGTTCTCTCCCGCGAGACCTCTCTGATTCTTTCTATAGACTACTTAAGACCTTCCTCTTTGACCGGACCTGGGTGGGGAGCGCCTCTGAGTAGTTATCTCGAAGGGGCGCTATATAAATTCCATAGATACATAGATACTCGGCAATGATCATATTATATCTCTATAAGATCACTTACACATATATATATACATAAAAAATTACCATCTGCTGGTTACAAGGAGCAACATCAATTCTTAATCTTATAGGCCTATCTTCAAACCGATTTGAATGCTGAACTACAAGAAACGAAATGACAATGGCGTTTCTAGCGAGAAATGGAGTCAAAAGACTACAACAGAAGGGGTCTGATCGGGTGTGAAGAGGTCGAATGGTGGAAGTGTTTAACGTGTATCTAGGACGATTTTTGTCTGTCCGATATAATGTTCGTGTCGGCATTCGAGCCCTGCTCCAGTGGCTATCTATCTCCTCGCGTGCCTCCCTCGATTAACAGGTCTCTTCGTAATTACATTTCGGCAACAGTCCAACTGATTAACCTCCGGTCCTAGCTTCGGGCGTCCTGCACGAGAGGGCGCTCGAAAATTTACGGCTGGCGGCATCTGGAGTACGATTCTCTGCCGTTATAGCGCTAGAATATTAACGGCTGATCAAGAAAGTCGGAAGAAGACTAAATATGATGTTCCGAAATTCCTAAGCTCTGGAAACAATAGGCCTACAACTGCATTTTGATGTCGCTGTGCTTCCACAGGTGGCCCAAAGGTCAAAAGTGCTCACGCCTCGGCGGCGCAGATGCAATTATATTGCAGAGCAATGGGGGACTCTGTAAAAATGGCTGCTATAGGTGGCGCCAGAATGGGATACAGTTTGGCTACTCTAGGTAAAATGTGTGCTCTGTTGTGCGGTAGGTTTATTTCATAGACATCTTACATTTAATATATGATGTCTATGGTTTATTTACGCTAAAGTTGTCTAAAGTTTGACCACATCACATACTGGCGACGCCTATCGCCGCTTAAAGGAACTGCTCACAGAGTCCCCCATTGTGTGCGAAGGACTTGCTCACGGTTCCTACACAGTAACCGCCTCGGACGAGGATAGAATCCGTAGGCCTACTCTCCCAGTTACGGCTATACCGCTCTAACCAATCGGCCACCGGGCCACTGGAAACATTGTGCTTTGAAATCGCCTGAATTTATGATGCCACAGCTTGTTTTTTCTGTAGTCAAGTAAAACATCAGGCTGAATGTCATCCACAATAATGCTAAAATGCAAGCAATTTGTAAACAAAATAACCAGTTGCAATTGCCATAAAACGTAGGCCTTGAATAGTCAATGCAGGTTATAAAATCCGAGAATCTCACAACTCAATTTCTAACAAATTGGCAAGACTTTCTTTTCGATGAATCCCTTGGAATCCGACGCCAACAAACACAACATCAGACTCTCCAACCCTTGTTATGAACAATGAAGAAGAACAGGCTGGAGATTCCAGTCGAAGGAATGTTCTACTTCGAACACGAATTAAATTTATAAAGAAACTTAGCGATCATATGAAGAGGCAACTGGCTGTTGTGAATGGATGTGCTAACAGAGTAGTCGCTCTCATTCAAACATTCAACCGTTTCTTGACGAAGGACGACGCCAGAAAATAGTACCTCGTCCGAGGTGGTTCCCTTAGCTGCAAGAAACTAAAGGACTGCGAAGACCTTCTTTAAGAAAAAGGAGTGAGCACCTTCGAATACTGTTTCACTGGTTCCTTTACAATTTGTTCAAGTCAAAACACAATCGGTTGCACGTTTTCTAGAAGAATTTGAGACTATAGGGCCTACAATTTGAATCTGACGTCGATAGATAACTTGCTTTTCAGTAAATTTCGATTCATCAGCTTTGCACGAGTCCTTAAAGATGTCATATAGATTTCGCGTATTTGGCATAAGCTTATACGGCCTATTTTGCTGTTTATCGGGAAAAGGAATAAGAGCAAAAATGACCAACTCTAAAATTCCGAAATTTATTATTGCTGACGACCCTTTTTGACAATGCTGGTGATGTGGTTGTTGTTCATGATGATGATGATGATGATGATGATGATGATGATGATGATGATGATGATGATGATGATGATGTTGTTGTTGTTGTTGTTGTTGATGATGATGATGATTATGATGATGATGATGATGATGATGATGATGATGATGTTGTTGTTGTTGTTGTTGTTGTTGTTGTTGATGATGATGATGATGATGATGATGATGATGATGATGATGATGATGATGATGATGATGATGGTGATGATGATGATGATGACGACGACGAAGATGACAATATAGCTCTCACTCCGAGTAAAGTCTTCTGTTGGTGAAGGGCTTTCTGTGCAGTGATGGCACTGTCGCGGCGGCAGTAGGTCAGAAAGGCACATCCTATATTGGAAACATAATATTTTATGAATATAGTACACAAGTTAAAAATTATTAATATTTTATATAGGCTGAAGATGTTATCGACAACACAGAGGAAAACATTTTTAATCAGAATGTTGTTCGCATACTAATTAGTTTTTTCTCATGATCATAGATAGATTTCGTTGTTTATTTGAATTTATATTGCGGATGCTTGTTTACCAGAGCGCTGTTTGGCAGCTGGTTATAGTAAAGAATATAATTACTTACTTACTTTTGTTATTCATATTCGTATGTTCATGTCTGACATGTCAATGACGGATTTAGACTTTGCGGGGCCTTAATCCGTAAAAGTTTGAGAGGCCCTCGCCTCACTTGTCAAAAAGTACAGTGGGCACAAAACTGGCCGCATGTCACCTTTTGGCCCAAATTTTTGAGAAATTATTATAGAGGTGACATAATTAATGCTAACATTGTTTGGCTATAGCAGTAGAAAAATAACAGATAATGTAGGCTACACGTAAAATTACCTTAAAAAGAAAAAACTGATTCATCACATTGAGAGTATGCCTAAATGACAACAAAATTTATAAGAATGTTATTTTTATGTAGTTCGTTTGACAACAGAAATCACGTCTAAACACCGCGTACAATACAATTCACGGCATTTAAATGACATTATCACGTCTATTTAGTAGGCCCTATAGCTGCATGGTTTCGGCTCAAAACCGTTAATACGTTTCCGTCGTGATTAACGGATTGCAAAGTCATTATAAATAACTAAATATATCAGCAGTTGGAAGACTGAGCAGTTTGCAACTTTCTATGCATGAAATACTCAGTCGATAAAGCTTCTCTTGACTAAGAGTGGTTTGAGTGTTATTCTCGATCCTTTTCAACTGGGAAAATGACCTTCCTTCCTACCTGACAGTTTGTGACTATTAGGCTCCAAAAAGATCGCGAAATAGATTAAACTTTTGGGAGAGCCATTTGAATTTATCCATGAAGATAATTTCATACAAGTCTAGAATGCTGAAACTGTTTTTTTCTGAGAGTATGGATATAGAATAGCTTCAATTCTCCACTGAGGCCTAGATCAACATCCTCAGGATAGGTTTCATCATCAACGTAGCACCATCATACAGCTCTGATGCTACTAAATTAATTTATCGAACTCTGGACAACCCCTCTGATACGACGCAGCGCTCATGAATAACCTAGTACCCTGCACTTAGTTTTAGAGTAGCGCTGTAGAATTTTCAGTTTTCGATTACGGCTAAACAAGAAAAATATCAGCACGTTGAGCACGCCTTCATAATTATAGGCCTATACTGCTGCTCGTTTGCTTAACTGCTCAGGGGTCGTCCATTAATTATGTCAACAAATTTTAGACAGTTTTTGACCCCCTCCCTCCCCCTTGTCAACAACTGTCAAACATTGACGGACCCCCTAAAAAATTATGTCAACAATCCCAGAACTCCCCCTACAAAAAGAAACAGAATGGCTCAATACATGTAGAATCATTTTCTTTTAAATTTTACACTAAAAAGTGCAATCTCGAATTTCAAAATATATGAGTTTGGTTTATTACCAGCTTTTTAGTAGTATTAAACATTAGGCACTTCGTACATTTTTAGCATTTCTTAATGTTTTCGCTACCATTTGGAAGGGTCTGTGTTGATTTATTGGAGAAACATTTCTTGACGTCAACTTGTTCCGAACTGCCCCCTCCCCCTTGTCAACAAGTTACTGTCAAACTTTACAAGCCCCTCCTCCTATTTTGTTGACATAATTAATGGACGACCCCTCATAACTGATCAGCAATTGGACGGAAAGATTGTGTTCTAAACTTAAGTCTCTTGCTGTCAGTATCATAGTTTCAGGTAGCCTACATTTCTATCATCGACTTGTTTCCGCCTCCTTCTTCGTCTTTTAGTCTCCCACAGTCGGTAGTTTCTCTTTGGCTTTTAGTTCTATTTAATCAAACTTGTCGCAGGTTTCAGAGATCAACTGGATTAGTGATGCATAAATCTTTGCGCACGTTCCCAAAAATATGGCAAACTGAACTATGCCACTTATTACGTTACTCAGTTCTTGCATTTGCTTCTCTGCGCTGGTCGTTTGCTAGTTTGCTAGACTGATAAATAAATAAGTAAGTTAGAAACGACTGCCATACCGGTGATAAACAGTGCTTAGTGTAATTTGAAGCATTGAATGGACCAATAGCTGCAGACTTTATCCGGTTTATCGTTGGCAGACTTGTGATTTTTTGGACGTATTCAACATATAGTCTTGTTAGAGTATTCATGCCTTTCGTGGTGATTGTAGTCTTACACGCTACAATCCGCCGACCGCGTACAGGTATTTTTTATTGTGACTTTTGGCAACGCGATGCCGTAAGCCATCGCTTGTTTGGCTTATGAGTAATTTCGGCAATGGTTGATGTACACTGAGGTGTACTACAGGTTTGTATAGGTCTAGTATGTGAGCATATAATTTCAGTGCTTTAGTTGTCAAAACAGAGCTGGGGTTGAAAATTTTACAGATTACCAAAGAGTATGAATGCAGGTGAAAATCTAATGTTGTTAACATGTTGCACACGAAACAACTTCCGACTGATGAGATATTTTAGTTTCCTGAACCAACATCTTTTCAGTTACTTAGACGAGGGGTTAGAAGCTGAGCTAGGGGGGTTGAACCTCAGTCCCTCGACAACTAACACACTATAATTATTATCATAATCCATAACACAATCCTCCACCATCCAAGCATTCTCATCCTCAACGAAACCCGTCTCAGCAGCTCATCACCCTCCTCTCAGTCTGGTCTCTCTAACCGGATTCGGATTCCACTGGACATCTGTGACCCTTTGACACGACGCAACGCTCGTGAATAAGCTGGTGCCCCACGCCTAGCTTAAGGATAGCTCACTAGAAATGTGGAGTTTACGATTTACGGTTGCGAGCATATATGCTACACCAGTGGTTCTTAAAGTGGTGGTCCGCGGACCGGCGCCGGTCCGCGGAGCTCAAGTCGCCGGTCCGCGAAACAATCCCTAAAAATAAAAAATTTGATCAACTTATTCCTGGAAAATACAGATAATTATAGATATATTTTTTAAGTTAAAAAATTTATAGAATGAAATTATTATTTAACGTTATTTGCAATAAATCAATCTAGATTCTAGATCTAAAGTTCCCATTATCGCCACACCGTGATCGCTAGGCATATGGACTTCGATCACCTAGCGATTGAAACTGTCACCAACTGAACACAACCATTCGTACGCCAGATATTTGTTCTTTGTTGATGGAATTGAGCGATAATTAAGAAAACGCTAGCGTATGAATATTTTTGTTTATTTGCAATAAGACAAATTTAAACACGAAATAAAGTTCTAGAAATCTTAGTTTTAAATTTAAAAAATAAGAGAAACAATGAGCAAAGCACATCAAGTCTCTTTGGACAGTTTCTTTAAAAGTAATGAAACAACAGCAAAGCGCCGCAACTCAGACACGGACAGTGACAGCACACAAGAAAACGATGATAATGTACGGGAAGGATCTCTTTTAAAAAAGCCAAGAAACATCGTTTGTTTAATAGAAAATACGATCAAGAATATTTAAAATATGGATTTGTTTCTTCCGGAGATGAAAACAGCCCAAAACCACTGTGTGTAATCTGTGGAGTTACACTTAGTAATGATGCCATGAAGCCATCAAAACTTCTTCGCCATCTGAATTCAGCACATCCCGCATACAAAGATAAGCCTATTGATTTTTCAAAAGAAAGCGTGACGAAATAAAAGATCAACAGAAACAGATGTTAAAGACCACTAAAGTTAATGTTTCTGCATTGCGGGCATCTTGCTTGACTCCATTTGCTGTAAGTTTAGTCAAGTTTAATTTAATTAAACTTTCAGTAATTAGGCTTGCTACTTTTAGATAGGAGTAAGCCTTCTCGTGTAATAAAATTACTAGTTATTATTTATAAAAACTTGAACGCTTCCTTTAACTATAATAAATACATTCTGATATTTATTGTTATATTTAACAATGAATAACAAGAACATGTGTAATTACATATATTTGTAAAAGCAGTTTATTGATTTAGTCACTATTTCGCATTATTTCGCTCTTAGAATAATTTCAATAAAATATTAAGATAAAATATGGACTCGATCATTTCCTCTAATTTCCCTTTATCTTGGATTCGATTGTCAGATAAAATTTTGCATTTCTAACTGGTGGTCCGCCAACAACATCATAAATGCACAGCCGGTCCCTGCTTCTAAAAAGTTTAAGAACCCCTGTGCTACACAACAGTCTCGCATATGGAGCAGATGGACTGGAGGAGGGACCTTCGTTCTGACCACTTTGATATCTTTTTTCGTCTGTCCAATCGTCCTCCATTTCCATCTCTGCTCCTGCTCCTGCTCCTCTTCCTCCTCTTCCTTCTTCTTCTCCTCCTCCTCCTCGTCTTCCTCCTCGTCTTCCTCCTCGTCTTCCTCCTCGTCTTCCTCCTCCTCTTCTTTTTCCTCCTCCTTCTGTTCCTCCTCCTTCTCCTCCTCCTTCTCCCCCTCTTCTTCTTCCTCCTCGTCTTCCTTTTCCTCTTCCTCCTCCTTCTGTTCCTCCTCCTTCTCCTCCTCCTCCTTTTCGCCTTCCTCCTCGTCTTCCTCTTCTTCTTCCTCCTCCTCCTCCTCTTCCTCCTCCTCCTCCTTTTCCTCCTCCTCCTCCTCCTCCTTCTCCTTCTCCTCTTCCTCTTCCTCCTTCTCCTCCTTCTCCTCCTCGTCCTTCTCCCCTCCTCCTCGTTTTGCTCCTCCTTCTTCTCCTCCATCTCTTTCTCCTCGTCCTTGTCCCACTCCTTCTCGTCTTACTCCTTCTCCTTCTCCTTCTCCTCCTTCTCCTCCTCCTCCCCTCCTCCTCTTCCTCCTCCTCCTCATCATCATCGACCTCTTCCTCCACTGCTTCTCTGACATCTGCTGGTATTTCCTGGCTCCGTACTTAACCGTCTTCGAAATCGATCCTGATGGCGCTTGATTGAAACAGACCTTGCAATTACGAGTTAGATTACGAGCAGGACGATGGAACTGACGTTTTACGTAAGTGGCGGCGGTGGTCACCACCACCCTCACCACCACCACCACCACCACCACCACCACCACCACCACCACCACCACCACCACCACCACCACCACCCCCACTGTCATCGAATGTCATCGACGGTAATGACGATGATTACTACGACGGTTAGAGTGCTCGTAGGGGAGTACGGGTTCCAGCCAAGGTTCCAGCCTCCCTCAGGCGGTTACCGTGGAGGGATCCAGAGCAAGTCCTTCACAAGCAATGATAGCCCAAATGTCATCGATTGATGCCTGGTCGTTAGATACTGGAGCTTAATAAATTCGTAATGATAGTAAATAATGACAATAAAGTGATAGCAGTGACAGATGACGGTGGTGATAATTGGATCATATCCTATCCAACCACGGATGTAAAGTATAGTATCTACCTTAACCACTACATTTGTTACCTGCCGAGTTTTCGCGGAGTTGGCGAGTTTTTTGGCTAGATGCTCTTTCAAATCTAATAGTCTAACACCTTTACGAGCTTTCTCAGTTCTAGAGGTTCCGGTCTTTTCATTGCTATGCCATATATGCTGCATAAATGTGTCTATTGCGTAGTGGAATATCTTACTTGCATAATTGGGAAAAGCAGCACAAGCCAGGGCTTACTGTTTGTAAATCTGTGTAAAACATTTCTCACAGTATTATAGCCTATAGGCGATTTAGTTTACCAAAACTACCTGGGTCAAGTATGGGCATTTTTATTTTAAAGTTCCATATATGTAAAGTACATTTGAAGCCAACCTCTGCTTACTTAGAGCTCATGTTATGTATGCAGATTGTGAAGTGGAAAGGTCGCAGCCTAGTTTCGTGTATACACGAGCTGCCGACATATAGGCTCAGTTCGGCTTATCGACTGCAATCGTAATCGTAATCGTAAACTCGACATTTCTATAGCGCCCAAAAAGCGAAGTCGCGGGAACCAGCTTATTCACAGGCGCTTAGTCAAAACAAAATCGATAGACAGGTTAAAAGTCAAAATTCAGAGAGTCAGGCAGTCAGACGGCTATGGTGGATGGTGTTTAGAGTTGAAACGGCGAGGGAGGTTGTCTTGATTGAGTGTCGTTGACTAGGTTCAGATTTTTGGTCACTGAAGATATGCGGAATTAACGGTTGAGATTGCGACTACAGTCTAGACTCTAGACCTAATTGCAATTGCTCTCATCCGACATCGAGCCACTCACGGTGATGGCAGAGGCCACTGACGCGCGTCTGTTGAAGGTGATAGAAAATGACGCGCACGTCTTGCGGAGACTCTTCCCGCCCACCACTCAGCGTCATTACAACATGCGCCCTATGTCGCACCCTTTCCAACTTCCCATAAAAGACGATAGAAATTTCATACCAAGAATTCTTTATAAAATACGGTTGCATACATACGCTAGTTTAGGCCTCTTAGCGAACGGTAAAGTACCCATTAGCAACTGTACCCCATATATTAGATTTGTCTGCCTTACTATTATGTAGGCTAACTCGCTACGGTTTGTCAGTATGTTCTATTAAACGAAGATATTATAATAACTATCATATTATTCTAACTGTCAGAAACTCTAGAACTGGATACCTAGGAAAACCAATATACTGCGCATGCTATTCGCAATAATATTGTAAATAAATTTACTCAAGTTACAGCGTTTTGATGGTAATTTTCTCACAAAACTAATTTTGCACCCAAATACGTACAGCTCCTGAATTATGTCAAAATCAATTATAAATGTTTCCATCCTCAATGTTTTTTTGACCCAGGGATTTCGCTGATTGATTCTTTTGAGCAGGAGCCGCACCTCATTGTTGTATGCCCACACCGATGAACAATGGAATGAGCAAACGCCCGCTGAGTCTATGATATTCCTGATGAAAGGTGCAGTGATGGGATATCGCGACAATGGCCCTGAATCTTGAGGTAGTCTCGAGATTGGAAAATGCGGTCTTGGTCTGCTGGTCTTGGTCTGCTGGTCTTGAACCCTGTGGTCTTGTTCTCGGTCTTGAGCAATTGATCTTTGTCTTGAGAATTTGATACACTGCAGGTCTCAAGTAATGGCAGAATAAATAAAGAGAGAGAGAGACAAACACACACACAGACAGAGAGAGACAGACAGACACACACAGACAGACAGACAGAGACAGAGACAGAGAGAGACAGACAGAGAGAGACAGAGAGAGAAACACAGAGAGAGACAGACAGAGACAGAGACAGAGAGAGAGAGAGAGAGAGAGACAGAGAGACAGAGAGACAGACAGAGAGACAGACAGAGACAGAGACAGAGACAGAGAGAGAGAGAGAGAGAGAGAGAGAGAGAGAGGAGAGAGAGGTGAGGGTGTGAAGGAGGCTGATGCGTGCAGAGGACGGCTGGTTCGAACAGCTAACATTACGCATTGCAAAAGGTCAAAATATGGGAAACACGACTTTTCGGTTCCACAAAACTTATTACACCAGATCATGTTTTTAGTAAGCGTCAAGCGTCAGCCGAGTCCTGGAGCTAATTCTGTACAGCCCTAGATAAAAGATGAAGGCTAATTATCTTTGTTCTGACACAGCGGGACACCTAGCTACATTACAAACGCATCAGTTTCTCTCAGAAGTATTTGAAAATATTTGAAAAATTTCAGTTGCTAATAAGCCGGCTATTTGCAAGTTCGCATTCAAAAGTTTCAAAATTACGAGGAATGCCGAAAAGTAGACGACCACTTGCAGACATGGAATACTAGGCCCTACCCTAATCGAGGTTCGGGAACAACTACATCATTCAAACGTTAGGGACTTATGCGTTGACTTATAAGCCACGAGGTGATCCGCCAAGTGCAAGGCAGCAAAGGACCTCGTTGTTTTCTTCTTCTCAGAAGCAACAACTTGGAGGAGGCGCAGTCAACCACGAATGCCGGTGCTCTAGTCATGACTAGTTGTATTGGTGCAGTTTCTTTAGGTTGCGTCAATAGTTGGACAAGCATTGCAGAGCAGGTAGGCTATTTGTAAGTATTTTCCCTCTATATACTGGAAAGGGCTTTCTGCATACCAGCAACATCTGCACCTGTTGAGAGTTTTTAGTTTTGGTGGAATCTTTATGGGACCTCACAGAGCAAGACAATGAGATTGACCTCGGAACCGCCTTTATCCGCAGCCACCGCTAAGCCTTCAAAAAGACCACAAATCTCTAAGCCACATGACAATCAAAAGAACCCACCAACCCCGTCTCGGACATCTCACTAGTTTTACAAGTCATCGAAACGACTTGCTGTGCAGTGAACACGTATAATACTGCAGAGTCAGAGGAAAGTGAAGATTTTCACAGCATGTGTACATCTTTTTGATGCCATGGAGAGAAGTGCTGACAGTTTACTTAACAGACTAGCTGGCAAAGACTCAAGAGATTCATGTTTCTTACTTAAAATTAAAGCTGCATATAGGGCTCAGAGATGCATGAGAGACATCCCTACATGGTGACATTGCAACTTTTAGGGCACAATTGTGGATGGAATGAGTGTTTGTATAGTTTACATATGAATTTTAGTATGCAAAAGGTCAGGATATGAGAACATGAAATTCTATTGAGTCTCGATTTGGGTTTTGTGATTGTCGCAACCTGTTCGAGTGGTTTGGTTCTCAGTTGTTTGCTTTTCCCCACTGACTTCATCCGTATTTAACGCGGGCACCATTTATCTTCGGCATCGGTGACTGATCACCTCCCTCGCTGCACTTCCTGCTTTTCCCAGGGGTCAGGGCGTAGACCTAATCCACGCGATGGCGCGTTCATCCACAGCACGTACGGCTCATTGTTCCTTCCCCTCTTTGTAACGCATTGCAGCTCCTGATCTCAATTGCGCATCGATCATGCTCAGTAGCCAGTTCAATTGATTTATATCGATTTCAACCCTAAGAGGGCTGATCTAAGAAGACATGATTATTATCCTATGAAAGTAAGGTTTAGTGCTGAATGATGCTCAGTAGGCCTATACGCAGAAGGCAAAGAAATGAAGATATTCGTGAATGGACCCAGTGGCGTCACGAAGGGTTTCAGCGCCCAGGGGCAAGGTTTGGTGACTGCGTCCCCTTTTAATCTTCTTGTTGACTTTTAATCGTTCTTGTCATAGTACTGTATACTACCACTGAAAGCTAATTTTGCGCCCCCTGGTGCTGCACCCGGGGGCTGCTGCCCTCTCTGCCCCTTCGTTACGCCACTGAATGGACCTATATCTTTATACTGGTGTTGTTAACACTTTTAAACCAAATTATCGTTTTGGCTTATTTAGTTAATTTTCAGTTTAGAGTTAAACCTTGTATGCTGATTCGCCTTCCATCATGCGTGACAAAAATAAATTTAATACAGATTACTCATAATCATCATCTTCTTTCCCCCATCGCCATTATAGTCGTTATAATTATTCGCAACCTGAGAAACCGTGCTTGTTAAACATGCATTTCGGCCTAATCTTTCCACTCCCTAACCAGGGCCTACTACGTAGGGGGGGATGGAAGCAGACTGCTTCCAATTTCTGCCAGAGGGAAAGGATTTCCCCCTTAGTGAAATGGTGAAATGGATGTTGCTGTGCAACTGACTCAACTGTTAACTGTTGCAATGGTATCCGGACATTCCTCCCCAGAAAATCCCCCCCTCCAACAGAAAGTAGGTAACTCTACCATATGATTGTCCATGGTAACTGTCATTAATCCAACTTCTATTGAAGCAAAGACCTTCCTTCTTTCCTTCGGATTCGGCTGTCGACTGTAATCGAGTCTCTGGACTGTAACGTTTATGTATTATGATAGTAATGGTTTTATGGTCATACTGTTGGTAATGTTTGTCTACTTTTAATGTGGTACGGCGACAACATATTTTTGCCGTACCACTTTTTGTCTGCAAAAAGCTAGAAAATACTGTTATCAGTTTATGTGTATTTTAGAAAAAGAAAAGTGGCACGAAACACTGTCAATATATGCAAAAAAACGTCAGCTTCTGGGGACTCCGTCCCCCAGACCCCTCAATTCTCGTTTTGCCATACTACTTTTATAATCGTGGCGACGCACATTGAGCAAGGGGGATTGCTTCCAGCTTACAGGGGGGATAGTAGGCCCTGTCCCTAACTACGATCAAATCGTCAAGGAATTCTCGGCAACATCGTCCAATTCTTCCGGTTCTTCATTCTACCTAGACTTAAAGTTTTCACCAGACAGTTGGTCGTCTGCATGTGCTAACGAAATTTTGTGGTCCGTCAATTACTTTATGTGTCCAGTCCAGATGTAGTAGTACCATAGGCTCCTCCGTAACAATTAGTGTAGGCCTGTACAGGTAAAGCCGGGATATTTTCATGTTAATGACGTAAAGCTATGGTTCCAGTATAGTAGTGACTGTAATTGGCTTTAAACTGCAATTCACTTCCACAGATTTCTGCGATTTGAAAGAATTGAACCGAAACACAAACTGGTGAACAAGAATTTCACTGAATTTGGTTGCATACGTCAGGTATACGTCAAAGGGATGGAGCACAGATTAGGTGTGCTCGGATCGATAACAGTAGGTATTGTACGATTAGACAGGCTTCATTTGCTGCTGATAGATTCTATAGCAGACTCGGTATACATGTATACCTGCTGTTGGCTTGCAACAGATATTGATGTGGAAAGCGTATACGCTGCACGTATAGGCTACGTCATGTAGGATGATCGAATTCAAGGATCTACATTTAATTGCTTTCATTATTTGACTTTCTTCATAGGCTGCCGTTTGTTATTGGCTATATTAAATTTTGTTTGATAGTCTATAGTGGTTAGTATGCTGGACACTCAATCAAGAGGTCAGGGTTTCATATCCCCGCCAGAGCTTAAATGTTTGGAGATTTAGACTCGCCCTCTCTAGCCTACTCAACTAAAATGAGTGCACTGACTGTACACTGTCGGTGAGAAGATCAAGCAGCGAGGCAGAGGACCGGTCATCCGCCATCATAATAATATTATACAGATCCTAAGACTACAAAGTCGCTAACACTTCCCACCTATGGCGGCCTCTTAAGATTATCCGAAGCCTGGGACTGCTGTTCGTTTTTTGTTTTTTTGTGTCGTAATGGCAAAATAAAAGCTACTGGATTCATCCTGAAAATACCTCGTATACATAGCTGCGTCCTTTCATCAACGACGATAGTGACAATGATACTATAGGGCCTACAGTGACAACTGCGATTATGATAACGACGACGATAATGATGAAGACGACTACAACAGTTAGGTTTCAACACCGAAATTAAGAAAAGCCAGCATTATATTTGATGCATTCTTGTGTGGAGTATCGTTGTTTGTGTTTCTGTCTGTGTTTCTGAGTATCGGTGGGTATGTTGCCGTGTATGCCTGTGTATAGTATTATGTATAGCCTATTATTGTGTGTAGCTGTATAGTCTGTATATATTGGAACACGTGTCGTGTATAAAAGTATGCTCTCAATCAGGGATGGGCAGTAATTGAAATAATGTAGTTGAAATTACTTGAAATCACGCAATTTGTAATTTGCAAACTGTAATTCAATTACATTTTCCCATGTATTTTGTAATTTGAAATTATATTCCATGCCCAAAGTAATTTGTAATTTGTAATTCAATTACATTTCCCGAGCAATATGCCCATCCCTGCTCTCTATGGCTTGTGTATGTAGGAATCTGTCGTTGTTCATAGGTCTACCTGTCTGTAACAGTGTATACTTATCGTAGTCTTTACCTTTATGTATTCCGGTGCTTCTGTCTCTGAGAACGGTCAGCTCGTAGATTGGTCCAAACTCTTCGAAGATCGGGCGAAGGTCAGACTCAGAGAGATTACGAGGAATCTGGCCGACAAACAGCTTAACCGCATCCGAGTCCTTCATCGGAATCGGTCCAGTCATCGCTCCCTTCCTTAACAACCGTCCCAGCAATACGGATAGAACGAAGACCAACGAATCGAAGAGCAGCCGAGGGTCACAGACCAGAAATAAAAATGTCTATCTAGTCCGAGAAAAGCTTGAAGAACAAAGAAAGAGTGAAAATCAGAAATGGCTCAGGAATCATGAACGGACTGAAGATCGAGATTTGGAAACGATTGAATTCCAAATTCCAAATGTTTCGTGGTCGTTTTGGCTGACCATACAATACAGAATCGGCAGTCACTGAGCGAATGGTCAAGACGACGTATAAGTCCACTTAGTACGTGGCCAGAAATTATTCGTATTCACTGACGAATGCTCCAGCGGACATCAGCGGAACCAGCGGAAATGACCAGAATTTCTAGAAGACGTCTAAGATAACGAACCGTTCGAAGCCAAGAAAACAGGAATGAATCTCTGCGAGGAGAAAACTCAAAACCAGGATCCGATCTAGGATCAAGAAAGGATCTAGAACGATCTAGGATCAAGAAAGGATTTAGAGCAGATGATGTAAGGATGGCCTATGATCGGGAAAGGTACTAGGAACAGGAGCGGATCTTAGACCATACAAAGACCAAGACGAAGGCGAAGGCGCCTCTATAGACGAAAGACCGATCGCTCTGCAATGGATGTATTGCACACAAAGGTCGACGATGACAACGAAGACGACGACGACAGCGCTACCGATCGAGCGATGCCACCTCAGTCTCCTCCTTCTCCTCCTTTTCCTTCTCCTCCTTTTCCTCCTATTCCTCTTCTGCGACTGCTGCTGCTGGTGCCGTCGGCGGTGGTCGGTGCTGCTGGTGCTGCTGTTGTCTGGAGTCGTCGCAGATCCTTTGTCTTTCAGTGCGCGGCGGCTGCCGTGGCCTCTGCGGTGGTGGTCGCCTGTTGCAACAATTAAGCGCCGCCGCTCACCTGCCATCAATGCCTCCTCCGACCGACCATCCGACCGTCCACCTACGTATACAGACAACAAGCATCTCGGTCTCTGTATCTCTGCCTGTCTGCTTCTATCTGTCTCCTCATTTGGCCTAATCTGTCTGTCTGTCTGTATGTATGTCTGTCTAGTGAAGGGATGAGGGAGGCCAGTGCAGGAGGAGGACGAGGAGAAGGAGGAGGACTAAGGCGACTGCGGTGCATCGGGGTCTATCGACCGGTGATGATCACCTTGCGATGACGTTGAGACGTTCTCTGGCTTAGCATCAGCAGCAGCAGCATCAGCAGCAGCAGCATCAGCAGCAGCAGCAGCAGCAGCAGTAGCAGACGGCAGTGCTGCTGGTCGTGGTGCAACACGCGTACAAAACATTTTACGCCGGCCAAGCAGAGCACATATCGTCGCAGGCCATCGAGATAATGTGTGGCCGCATCCAGGGCGCCGCACACCATATACACGATATGCCTTCCATCAGCTACAACGCTAAGAACTGCTTATTAAGAACGACCTTAGACGACATAGTACATCGGCGTATATACATGACGATGCATAATATCAATTATAGACGTTTCACATCGTAAATGTCGTATTCATATTGTAAATATCGAATACACACGCACATAAGAAATTATGAATTCACGTCTAACTCTGTGTCTGTGAATTAACGATTGTAAATAGGACTACAGGACTATAATTATAGGGCCTATCGGTAGGCCTATATATCCTTCATTTTTTTATTGCTATAGGCCTATTACAGCATATGCATTACACGCATACTACATTTAGGCCTTTTTAATGCATATATTAGGCGTATAATAGGCTAATTATTATGTAAAATACAATAAAAACTGTAGCTTGACAATGCCCTCCATATGGGGTGTATGCTTTTGTCACTAGTAGTAAGTCACTCGCTGCAGTTCGGTAGGCTACGTGGGGTCTGCCACTTGGGTACCTTGATCGGGTTCTCCTCTAGATATATGCTCGCCTCCCTCCGTATACTCCTGTCTCTGTTTATACGCGCGATGTCATTCACCCTGTTTCTCAGCGCATCTCTTACCAAGTTGCTGCACTTGTTTGGCGGTGCCTTCTTGGCTGTATTTGGCTGTCCGTACAACTTGTCTGATCTTTGTCGACCTGTCTCCGACCTCGCAGCACGTAGAAGTAGAACTCTTCGCTCTTCGGCGAGGGGGAAGAATTTGGTCCCGAGAGCTCACACTTCTATTAGACAGCGTCGGGCCTTTGCGATTGTGGGTCCCTCCATCTGGAATGGCCCCCGCTAGACCTGTATTTGCTGCCACGGTTAAACGGTTAAATTCGCTTGCTTTTATAAGTCCCTCAAATTACACTTCTTTAGTTGTGTTTGAGCTGGGAGCGCCTCTAAGTCGGTCTCTTGAAGAGGCGCTATATAAATTCTCATAATGAATGAAGTGCACACTAAAAACACTGGTTAAAACACTGAGAAATAAAAGTAGACTAGAAGAGATGGGTCTTCAGATTAGGACGAAGGACAGTCTACGTTGGAGAGTTGCGCACATGGGGAGTTAGAGTTCCAGATGGAAGGACCGGCAAATGAGAACGACTAAAGATGTGTACCATAAACAACATAGGCTACTTTCCAGCAGATGAAGACCGACGAGGGGATCGGACTTTGAGTCTTTGACAGAGCTACAGCAGTGACCTTGGAAGATAAGTAGGATGGGAGATGATTTGCAAGTGCTTTGTAAATCAGAAGTGCCAGCTTGAAACGGATACACGCATATAGGAAGCCAGTGTGCAGAGAATGGAAAGCAGATTTGATAATAATGGTCTCGGTACTGAAGTCTAAGTCCTGCAGACTAGTTAGAGGAAGCAGAGCGCATTCAGGAGACCATAGAGTAGCCTAGTGTTGCAGTAGTCAAGTCACATCAGATTAAGACGGTCTATCAGTGTTTTCAGGGTGGAACAAAGCTGTCGCGTTCTTTGATTAATTGATTGATTGAATGAATGATTGATTGATTGATTGATTGATGGGGCCGTTTATTAAATCACCAAAACACACGTTTCAGACGTTAACATGTGCAAACATGCTTCTGTCATTTCTTCTGCATGAGGTGAAAAAAGCACTTTCGAGAAGCTGCAGCCATTAGAGGTTTTAGAGGATGGCTCCAAAATCCCGCACTATAGCCTACAAGAATGGGGAAAAGAGAGGAGAAAGTATACATATAGAGAGTGTGAGTTTAGCACTGTAGGAACGTAAGAGGAATGGTCAGACCAGATAAGCGCAGAATTGCGCATAAACAGATTCCACAGCGCTCATGAATAAGCTGGTGCCCTGCGATTGGGTTTCAAGTGGCGCTTCAGAAGTTTGGAGATTACGATTATAATGTCATCCATGCGGGCATGAAGCTCTTTGGTGCACCTGCGACCTTATTTAGGCTGAGCCGGAGACACGCATTGAGTTGGTTGTCATCGGCTTAAAATATGGGTTTCAGTGCAGAGACCTAAGATGGAACTAGAGCTCTGCGCCGACGTCATAGTCCCAGCGGCGGCGCGCCGGTCATTTTTGGTCGGCGGCGGCGGCGCGCCGCCGACCCGACAAAATCGGCGGCGGCGGCGGCGCGGCGCGGCGTGGTCGGCGCAGTGGTCTAACGGCACATACTTGTTTTAAAACATGTTCAGCAAAGAATTTACCTTATAAAGATAAGCATGTTCAACAATTATTTTTCGCAATTGCAATGAGAGACAATTATTCTGAGAACAGACGTTCAATAGCAAAAGGCAACAAGAACATAAGGCAACAAGAACATAAGGCTAAGCCATGTAGTCTTAATTACTAAGCAACGTGATATTGTTTGCATTTGGGGTTTCCAGTGCAAGTGCCAATAGCAGTTAATGAACTCAGGGTGTTTGTGTCGAAATTTTAGTCTGCCACAAAATGAGAGTTTTCGTGAATGAATACAATCTTGTGAGCAGACGACGGTGCGAGTGAACTTCGCTTCGCAATGACTGCAAGACCTGCAACAGAGAAAATTCTTTCCGATGGCGCTCTGGTTGCAGCCGTTGACAGAATTGCAGGGGCGTCTATCCCCCCCAAGTCATTGGAGCAACTCCCCCCGCTCCCCTTCCTGCAGCCACTGTAACTGTCTGTAGTGATAGGCGTTGTACCATGGACGGTTACTTGAGGATCTTCTGCAGTTTATCAGAAAACTGCAGAAATCGTTCAATGATTCATCCGTGTTTAAACCGTCGACACTGTCACGCTGACTTGCTAATATTGTCAGTGCAGAGAACCAGTCATCCAGCATTGTACTACGCAGTCTGTTTTTGATTATTTTGACTCGGCTCATTACCCGGTCGGCGCTAACTTGTGACAGCAATAGTAGCGAGAATCTTCATTAGACACGACAGATTTGTAAAAGATGACAGTTCATCCAATGCTCTCATTGGCTTTAGAAAGGTTCGGTGTTAGCAATGTTTTGAATTTACATTGCAGATACGTATGCACGGAACTATGGCAAGTGTTTCACTTAAAATGTGTGCAACAGAATAAACTGATTTAAAATTTAAAGAAACTTGTTTACTTAGCAATAAGTGATTGAAAATGAAAACTGCGAGCACAATTATAGTACCACTGTGCAAACAACATCTGCTACAGACAGTTGTTATAGTTGTCAGTGTAATACTAGTAATTCGCACCTAAATGCACATCAGCAGTACATGCCATACACCAAAGAGACTTGGCCAAAACAAATAATTGACTGCAGTCTACGGAAAAGTTTGGATGACAATAACCCTCACACGACATACGATAATAGAACAAAAACCTAGGAGAAACGCCCGTAAGTGTACAGTGAGTCATGTCTATTTTGGAACCTTGTATTAAGATGAATAATACAATAGGCTGCCTACCTTTTGTATTTGAAACCATGTTTTTCCCTGCAGTGGCTCTTCCATTTGTCCCCACGCACCAACATGTTGCAGCAAACTTCTAAGCATTGCAACTTCGCAATTCGCTTTTCTCGTGGCATTTCACTAGAATACTGTAATTATCTATCAGTAGGCTATTCATGATAACGATGACTTAGACCGGTGGTAGCCAACCTGTGGCACGCGTGCCATTTGTGGCACGCCAGCCTATGACGAATGGTACGCCTACGGAGGACCTTGGGATTTTCTGAAAAATTATGCTGGGTTGTTTAGCTTAGAATTTTATCTATACAGAATCTTAGCCGCCTACGTAGCTCTGTAGCTGTAGCGACCGAGGGCTGGGACGGCCTGACGCTACAGACAGATGCAGCACACGGGCTCGAAGTCGGCATGTACTGCAGGGAAGAGGTCAGCGGCAGGGTCATCAGTCGGCAGGATGTCAAAGTCCAATTTCTCCAAAGCATATTTCCGCTATGCAGAGATAAGAAGCCCAACATGTTCCCAGTGAATGATCGTAGGATCCAGGCCCACCGAAAGGAGGGATAGGGCAAATGCCCAGGAGCCTAATGCCTATTAAAATATTACTGACACAACCACAATAAGTTTAAACTTCAAGCATCTTAATAATTATTTAATTATTACCTTACTGTAAGGTACGATATTTTATAAATTTAAACTCCTCCCCTAATTTCTGAATAAGATCTCTCCCCCTATTTCTTGGTTGGAGCATTTGCTCCAAGGTTTACATGGTGTAGACGCCTCTGTATACATGTATAGGCAATCCTACAGTGCTTTGCCTGTAGAAAATTATACAGAGAAAATACCAAAACTTGTAGGCCTATATAATAAGGAGTAAAGGCTTTTAGTCCAATCAGTTCCACAAGAAATTCTCGTGACTTAAAGCTTGCTTCTCATTGGTCACGCTTCAGGATACCTGGATATGTATCTCTATTATTTTATCTTTGTCCCGATCTCTTCGTTCACCTCCTTCTCCTTCTCCCTACCGTGCATTCCATGGATAGCGCGGACTTTGAACGGCATGCCTTTAGTGTACGCCACTGGGCCAAGTCACAACTGGCGGTGTAACCTGAAATATTATTATACGTAGGGCCTATACATAGACTTTGGGTGTTCATGTATACATACGTGTGCCGGTGTGGTGCGAGATCTTGTCCGGGGTGGAGATGTGTCCGACTCCGCCCATTTCCGTTGTCAAGACAGAATCTGGCACGACACATGCGAGAAATTGTCCGTGTGAAATAATGTCCGGGCCATAGGCTGACAGTACGACTTTTGAAGTACCGGTATTGTGTCAACGTTTCAAGTATCGTATTAACGAAATATGAAAATGACATGGGAGACAATACTTTTATCAGGAAAGACGCGAAAGAAAAGCAAAGAAGTTTGAGCAGTTAAAGCATTATTGTAACGCACGATGCTTGTGCATGCAGCTGAGGCAGCGATGATGCGAGTTTTATTTTTAGAAACAAATTCCCCATGGTCGAACCAATGACAATATTTTTCGGACACATCTACACCCCGGACAACATCTCGCATCACACCGGCCCGTATTAATATGTGCAAGGGCTGTATTAACTTAACTGTGCACCGCAGCTTCACGTATCAAAGAATCAAGCTATTACTCAGTATCACTAGATTCGACACCAAATGAGGGACACGTTGACCAGCTCACTCTGATGAGTATAGAAGCTGACATTCTGCGTGTTATCAACTTTGAGGATCTAGTGACCGAATTTGCGAAGAAGAAAACGTGCAAAGTTTCACTAATTTCACATGACTCCTCGCCCAGCACAAACTAACTTCTGACCTTTTAACTGTTTCTTGGTTTTAGATATTTGTGTTAAATTGTGTCTTGCCTTTGTGGTGGAGGCCCCTATGTGGTGGGGCCCCCTGTGCACTGACACATGGTGACCATTCCTAAATCCGGCCTGTACGTGTGATAGTGTGTAAGCAAGCAAGTAAGTAAGTAAGTAAGTAAGTAAGTAATTATGCATGTATGCATGTATATATATGTATGTATATATGAATATGTATGTACATGTATGTGTGCATGTATGTATGTATGTATGCATGTATGTATGTATGTATATGTGTATATATGTAGTGTGTATGTAAGACAGAGGACCGTTTCGGCCTTCTCTCATTCCTATCCATGCATCTATTACGCATTCAGTTCAAATTCTAACACTTGAACTCTCCCTCTCTCTACTCGAGGTAGCTCCTTCATACCTTCAGACCTTATGACTATGTAAGTCGGTCTCTACTCCCTGGTCGCTCGGCCGCCATAGGCCTTCTGGCTGTCCTTCGCATGCGTGGCGCAAGTACTCAATCCAGAAGCTTAATTTGCACATGTCGACCCCTCTAGTTGGAACCATCTTCCGCATGAATTGCGTCTTGAGCACCTCAGCCTGTCTATCCCTGTTTCGTAAACACCTGAAGACTATCTTATTTGTTAGTGACCTAGGTCGGGAGCGCCACTGAATATCTGAGTGGCGCTATATAAATGTTCAATTACAATTACAATAACAATTCAATTTATCTGTCATTCAATCTACCCATCCATCCATCCATCCATCCATCCATCCATCCATCCATCCATCCATCCATCCATCCATCCATCCATCCATCCATCCATCCATCCATCCATCCATCCATCCATCCATCCATCCATCCATCCATCCATCCATCCATCCATCCATTCATCCATCCATCCATATGTATGTTGTCTGCCTGGCTGTGCCTGTGTCTGTCTGTCTCTATCTCTGTATATCTGTCTGTTGTGTGTCTGTCTGTCTGTCTCTGTCTGTCTGTCTGTTTTTCTCTGTCTATCTGTCTCTGTCTGTCTGTCTGTGTCTGTCTCCTTGTGTCCGTCTGTCTCTGACTGTCTGTCTGTCTGTGTCAAATTTTACCCACTGAAGCCACAATTTATCAAGAAATCATGAAAACATGAAATATGTAACAAAACAATTAAACAAATTAGCGTGTCTTCGGCGGCGCGCCGAGGAATTATCGGCGGCGGCGGCGGTGCGCCGATCCACAAAAATCGGCGGCGGCGCGCAAGAAAAGTCGGCGGCGACGGCGCGGCGCGGCCGGCGCAGGGCTCTAGATGGAACCTTGTGTGGATGGATATTAGAGTTGATGCGGACATTAGCATTTGGGGAGGGGGTAGTAAAACGGATAACACTGTTGCCTGAAGTTTTTACGGACCCGGTTCGATTCCCGTAAGGCCCCTGCGTTTAGCTCATGCCTTCATTCCCTAGGTGGCAACAAAAGTACAATGAGCTTGCGCCTTGCATGGCTGCAACTTTGTTGATTTATGTCTTTGTAATTTGTGTTCTTGTCAATTTTTTTGGATACAGTAGGTCTACTGTTTTGAAGCGAAAGTCTTAAAATATTCTCTTGTAGAAGCGGTCTCCCTAGTTCTCGCGCAAACTGTCTTCTGACAAACTGTTTTCTCAGATCATGATCATATTCGTAACTCTGAAAACCCTTTACCGGTGTCATTAAATTCCACTGTTGACTATCTGGACACAATTTGTACACCAACCTCTACTGGTACTAGGCCTACTAATGTAGGCTATGGACAATCTTAACGGAAAACAAGAAGTTTGAGATTCTCTCGCCTCTTATTGAAACAAACATTGAGCATATTAATTGCAACTTCAGCTCCTGTAGGAAGAGTTTTCAATCATAGTGGGCTTTTTATACGTCCTCATCGTGTTCGTCTAGGCGACACTATGCTTTAAAATCTCGTAAGCTTATTCATAAAATGTAATGGTATATAAACTATAGGGCCTAGTACCGAGGAAAAGAATTTTGGTAGACAATTCATAATCACCAACATTTACCGAAGTAGCCATGCATAGGCATATATATACTAATAAAATTAAGTGACTAGTAGCTCCTGTAGGAAGAGTATATAGTCAAGTGAGGAAACTGGCACATGACTTGTTATTATATATATATATGCATATATATATATATATGTATATACATAATTGCTTTTATTGTTTATCCTGTAATCTGTGCTACCCTGTGGAATAAATGCCGAAAAGTCCCAGTCTTGAACCTTGTGTCTCGGTCCCCCACTGTCTTGGTCTCGAAGTTTCATGATACATGTTAGTTATTTCAGTGTAGTCTGTGCCTTATTCGGACAGCAGTCTGCACTGCATTGGATCTTCATTAGTGGAGTTTGCTGGGAGCAGTCCAAGATATTACTGATTAACCAAGTCCTGTGTAGCCTATGTCATGGCTACCACGAGTTTCGGACGTACGTCCGATAAGAAGGTAAGCCTAATATCAAAAACTGGACAAGAACAAGCTAGGAGAGGTCCAAAGAACATGCGGGCATATCTGCTGTGTTTTGCATAGGTCTATTTACGAACAATCCCTCGATAACCGTGGGCAAATCTCTAAAATCGATATGCTCTTAGGGGGCCTACAGCCGCCTACTGCAATAGTAGCCTACTTCTCTGGTACGCGTAGTTCTTTCTCCACTGCTGCGCGTGACACTGGCCGAGAAAATGACGAGCATTATTTTGTTCAATTTGCTTTCACTATCTGCGTTAGATTCAGACAGTGCACGGTCCATGGGCGTATTTAGGGGGTTACGGGTTCAGCCCCCGAAATAAGTTTCCGAAAAAATTTTTATGTGCTTTCACATGCGAAATACAAAAACCTCAACTTTTGCGACCATTTCCAATGGAACCCCCCCGAAATTTTTCTGGCTACGCCCACGTACGAGTGCACCATTCGCTTATACGTAGGCTTAACTCAACACGCCACAGCCCGGATGCATGCATTCATAGGCCTATGTACCAGGATTGACTGTCAATGCTATTTTGGAGCATCCACAAAGGACGTCCGCAATAAAGGGGAGGGAGGGTAAATGCGAACAAGGGGAGGGGTTATGACCAGTGCGGACGTCCGCACCTATAAATCTGGTAGGCCTACGGGAGCATCCATAAAGGACGTCCGCAATGAAGGGGGGAGGGGAGGTCACCCAAATGCGGACGAATGCGGACAAGGGGGAGGGGGTTATGACCAGTGCGGACGTCCGCCTAAGATGGCCTAAAAACGTATTCTGACGAGCTCGTTCTACTTGTAAAAACTAAACCCCAACAGAGAAATCCATCGACTGACTTGATGTGTTACGTCACTACCAATAATATTATTATTACATTATTATTATTATTATTGCTAAAAAAGATAGAGGCTGGTCCGTAATAATAGTCCCAGATAGAACTAGTAGTTTATTAATGACGTTATTCACAATGTTGATGTTTGATTTTGTAAATTTTTTGGTTTTCGTGTGCGGACGTCCGCAAAGGGGGTAGGGGGGTATGGCTAAATGCGGACAAATGCGGACAAGGGGGGAGGGAGGGGTCCAAAGTGGGTCATTTTTTGCGGACGTCCTTTATGGACGACCCCTACATTGTATTTCAGAGCAACCTGTGCCGTATTAAAACCTGTGCTGTATAAAAGACCAACAACCAACTTCAGTCAGACGGTTCATTCATTCATTTCACAGATTTATTTAGCTCCACTTCAAGATTATCTACTCATAGGCGCTCCTGACCCATCCCCCGGCTAAGGAGAACAGTCTTGAGGTTGTATAACGTGGCCCAAGGGCCCTAGGTAAGATGGTAATAATTAAGGTAGTCTGTTCTGTATTGCATTTAGTCTTCGGTTCTTCATTCAATACTCCCAGTGTACTATTCGGACCACATACTGCATTGTGGATAGGCAGATTGGAATCTTGAGTGCAGGTTTATCCGTGTCAACACTTAACAGCAGGCTACTCGGCCAGCCAGGTTCCCTGCTCGGCCTAATTTACTTCATCAGCCGCTCTAACCTTTGTACCCAGATGCTAGTAGCATCTACATAGTCTATGGACTAGTAGGACTACTCCAGTCCAGGCTGGTGGACTCTGCAGCATAACGCGACCCCACCCCATGTGCGCAGCCATGAAAGGTTATTCTGGTCAGTATATTTCCCATAAAATGGATGCACGGTATAAACTTTATACATGCTTTTATTACTGCAAATCCTGATCTGATTTAACCTGAAATATGATGTAAACCTGTACATTGGTTTTGGGCATGCGGACGTCCGTAAAGGGGATTGGGTGGGAGGCTAAATGCGGACAAGGGGAGGGAGTGGTCCAAAGTAGGTCATTTTTCTGCAGACGTCCTTTATGGACGACCCCTTTAAGCATCCCTTGCTTTCATGTATTAACCAGCTGGTTTGTATAATGTATACTGCAATTCAGCTGACCGACAGAATATGTGCAATTCTAACTTAGGGCTAAATCCAGTTTCATGCAGAAGCAGCAGCTTACCTTACAACACACAAAGTTTAACATCATAACGTAAGTGCATAATTGTCTTGCTGGCAGTGCTCTCTACCTTGTCTTGGGGAACTGTCTTCATTCTCACGCATACCTGGCCACAGACCCTGCTGCAGTGACCATGTTGTCCCACCAGACCACATAGGTTGCCTATCAACATATGATAATGATATGCACTCCTTGGTCTTTCTCTGCTTCTTTTACATAAGCACTTGAAAACCATTCTGTTTGATCGTGGTTGTGTTGTCAGGTTGGGAGTGCATCTGGAAGAGGCTCTACATAAATGTGCAGTTACATTTACAGTAACACCAACATTCTGAGACACAGAAAAGGAATAAACACGTGACCATTTGGCGTAAACATTTTTCGGTTTGTCCAGGAAGTTTGATATTTTCAACCGCAAACTCAACCCATGATCACATGCCACTATGAACAGAAGCAATTCTGATAATAAATCCCCAATAAGGCAGCTCTCATTGTCACCATCTGCTTAAGTAATGCATTAATACAATTCCAGTGAATTTCAGCAGTTCTTTTATTGAAATCCACGCCAATCCTATCAAAAGAATTCACAGCAATCACTGCTGACAATCCCATGTCCAAATCTTACAACATTCCAAAAGTCTTGAAGCAAGACAAGCTGAGTTTTTGATCCACAAGTAATGAATCGATGGTACCATCTCACACTCTCACCACTTTGCACGGATCACCCCCGACATTTTGTTGTAGTCGGCCAGCAAGCGCCACATGATACGACTCAGTCGATGTGTCCCTACTACACCACGAGGTCGTGAGGTCAGCACGCAACGATCCCGAAGGCGTGTCTTATTTGAATCTCGAGGAAAGGCCTGGATCTCCCTGTCTGCAATTTCCTGTAAGATTATTGTCAACAGAAAAAAATTCAATTTATAGCTATACGGCAAAGCAATTACTTCCACAGCCCATGGTTACCACTGCAACTACTTCCACAGCCCATGGTTACCAATCTCCATGGAATATGCAAACCGCAGTAGGTCTTGGAAAATTCTTTTTCATCCAGAACCTTGCAAGCCAAATAATCACAATTTGAGCTAGCAAATTAAACTTGAAGCATGATAGTAATATAATAACTCATGAAAGTCAACAGAACATTGCGATTAAAATACTAAAAAGTGTGTTTATGAAGTCATAATGTAACATCATTGGCCACCTATTTCTCTACTGTTGCCAATGGTTTCTAAAATTCACCTGAATTTCTTTTGGAACTATAGAATTCCGTCGTATAGCATTGATCCTAAGCCGATCGGTGGCATATTCTTTCACCATCCTTCGTCTTTTTACATCACGCAGCATCCGCCAATCAACATACCGTGTCCGGATTGGTATTGATCGCCATGGCAACCAGGATGTGAGTAAGTTGTTCTTCAAGTTTACAGTAGCCTTTAAAAAACAAGATTAATGAATTTAAACAATAAAGTGTCTACTAACTCATAAAGAACCATTCAGCTGCATTATTACAGCTGTCCTTCCATAAGTTTAACTCAAGTGTTAATCATTGTCTTATTAATCATGTCTTTTGCAACACCTCAAACTGTTTAAATCATGATGCAAGTCATTTACATAATAATCTGGAATACGGGTTGCATTGATGACTGCGTAATTAGAAACTGGATTGACAAAAATAATTTTTGTGCTAAATTGGAATTTGGGTTGATCAAATGAATTCTTTGTGTAAATAGAAGTTGGATTGATGAAAAGAATTTCTGCATTAAAATGGAAGTTGGATTGATGAGAAGAATTTTTGCACTGAAGTGGAAAGGGGCCGTCCATAAATGACGTCACGCAATTTTGGCCTATTTTTAACCCCTCCCTTCCCCCCCTCGTCACACAATTCGTCACAAAAAGTAACACCCCCCTAAAAATGACGTCACAAAGCTCTGACCCCGCCCCCTAAACCAAATTTCCATGGCAAAGCAAAATGCTCCTTCATGGAACAAATAGGGAAAGCATGAATTTTTAAAATCTAACGGTGACCAAATATTGAAATAATTAGAAAATTATTAATAATGGTGCCCGTATACATTAAAATAATTTAAAAAATAATGAAAATTTAATCCTCAAAATTAGTGCTGTTATTAATAAAATTAAATTGTTGTTAATTGTTAAATTTAATAACATAGACCTGGTGTGACGTCACACTTCTCAGACCCCCCACCCCCATGTCACACATCGTCACAAATTTCCGACCCCTCCCCCCTAGGTGCGTGACGTCATTTATGGACGGCCCAAAATTGGATTGATGAAAAAATAATTCTTTGCGTAAGTAGAAGTTGGATTGATGACAGCAAAAGGTTACCGCCGCAGAAGTAAAATTTTCGTTTGCGTGGTGCTTCTGCGGCGGAGAATGCCGCCACGCAACTCGCGAAAACTTATTCTGCGGCGGAAATATTTTCACATTTTATCTAAAAACGACTCTAACCCTAACCCTGACCCTAACCGACACTCACGACGCCTAACCTGACCCTAACCGACCGTCACGACGCCAATTTATAGGAAGTAACGCATTTGAGCAAGAATAAATCCTCGGCGAAAGGTTTGTACTATCCACAATTCAGCCATTGTAAGATGTTTTCAAGTTGCATGTGCGGCGCATGCGTTACGCATGCGCAAAAGGTTACAGCCGCAGAAGTAAAATTTTCGTTTATATTGTGGCGGTATCTTCCGCCGCAGAAGATTTATCCTTTTCGTTTACATTGCGGCGGTATCTTCCGCCGCAGAAGATTTATCCTTCGGCGATTCGGGTGACCCCGACGATACAACCCATGCGCCAGTTAATCTATAACACAGCATATAAATAGTACAATATATAAATATTAATCACCGATGTCACATTATTGCTGGCTATTCGGTATAAAGGTGCAACAGAAAAATTGGTGACTTTACTCATTAAATGAGTTACGAAAGACATTTTCTTGACCTAGCTGCCTCGTGCAATATAACAAAACGCTGGTTCTCCGCTAGGGTAGATTTTATTGGGTAAAACTTATTTAGCGCATAGATATGTGCCCAAAAACGTAACCACGGTATAAACAATTACTGATATTAATTAGATTAATTATATGTAATTACTTATAATGTGACGTAACCGTATTACACGCTTGATTCAATGCAGGCATCATGTCTGAAATTATTCAGATTACTTTGATTTATTTATATTTCTCCAAGTAAGCTATTCAGAATGCCCTCACCCGTACTGTCAACAAACCCCAAACACAACCGCATCACTTCTGTCCTCAAATCACTTAGCTGGTTCAAATCCCTGAAGGAATATAAAGCCGTATCACTCAGCTACAACATACTTCAATCATCCAGTCGTACTACCTCCGTCAGTTGTTCACGGTCCAGCCACTTCGTCCAACTCGCTCCTCCACGACATGAGAGGACGTAGCCAAGCAGAGCAAGGGAGAGAGAACTCAGCCGGACGCTCGGCGGCCGCCATGGCAACTATTGCTGCGACGCCAATTTCGCCTCAAGCCCTTAACTCGTGTATGTTTTCCCAGAAGATATTCACTGCGAAATGCTCTGTCACGTAACTCACATTTGTTGTCGTATATTCGTTTTATTGATAAAACAATCTGACAAAAACGCAGAACTGCTAACATGAGTGATAATGGATAATTAGGCCTAAAAGTAATTAGAAAATTTTAAAATAAACTAGTAAATATTTTTGTATAAGAATCTGGGTATAAACTGTGAGTTGTCTTTGGGTGGAAGAGTATGGTTGTGCTCTAGGTCTTAATTGATGAAAGGAGAGTATGTGGTCGGATTGGAGGTAGGAGTTGGTGAAGTACGTGCTTGGGGGTTGTGTAAAATGGAGAAAAAGAGTTTTGCATCGGCTATATTATTAGCAAGTTCAGAGACTTGTGTGCCTTTGTTTGGGTTTTCATGTAGCATTTTAGTTTACAAGTTCTTGCAAATGCTTTCACACATAATTCTCATACACTATACGTGATTGGGTTTTTTAATGACATTTTTGTTGCTCTTCGTGTTTGTTTTGTGTTGTGCTACCAATATCTTGGTAAATTAAAAGACTGATATATAATTCACACTTGTATGGTTTTTCTCTAGTGTTGGTTCTTGTGTGTTGGTCTTGTTTGACTTTTCTTATAAAAGCTTTATACATAGTTCACATTTGTATGATTTGCCTGCAGAGTGGGTTCTTGTGAGTTGTTGTAGTTTATATAAATTATAATAATAAATGCCTTAGCACACAGTTCACAGTTGCAGGAGCGGCAACAGAAATTCCAGGACTCTAGGCCGAGCAGTCACGGGCCTCCAAACTATCTTTAGCTTTTATGAGATTTTTTTAAAAACCTGAAATAATGAAAGTGCAGGTACGATACTATATTTATATATACAACTATGATTTTATTCAGCTGTTTAATATTTAAAAAATTTAATTTTCAAATTTATGCTAATCAAAGAGCAACTTTTCTGGATTTAGCTGCAGCAAAATTGTTTATAATATCCTCGTAGTTCAATGATTTTGCTTGATCATATTCGGTTGCAAGAGTTGCAAGACCATTCAGTCCGTCTTGCTTCATAACAGATCATTGAATACTTTTAATTTGCTTGAGCTTATAAATATTTTCATAAGTTCATTATGGGCCCAGCGTTGGCCCTTAAAAGTCGCCAGGCCCCTGGGCATTTGCCCCCATTGCTCCCCTCTCAGCAGGCCTTCACACTTCTATGGTTTTCTCCTGTGTGGGTCCTCTTGTGGTCATTCAAAGCACTGCTAGATGAAAATGACAGGTTACACAATTAACATTTGTATGGTTTCTCTCTGCTGTGGGTTATCATATGAACATCAAGACTGCTCCACCATCTAACTGATTTCTCACATAGGTGACATATGAATGGTCTCTCTCTAGTGTGGTTCTTGCATGGTTATTCATTTAAGCATTGCATGAAAATGATTTGTGATATAATTCACATTTGTATATCAGTCACACACACTGCAATAAGTGCAGAATACGTTATTGGCAAACTTGTTACAATTGGCGATGATCACTGTATACATATTGTACACATGCATGCTACAAGGACCTTATGTACAGTACTTATATTCAAACAATGTAGCTTATAATATAAAATAAAACAATACACACACGCAACCGTTTATTTTATACTCTGATTATCTGCATGCATCAAAATGACCTGTGAAACCAACCAACAAACCAAGTGAATGGAAATTCCAAGAAATAAATAACCTCAGGCACCTGAGAAAGAAATCCTGTGCCTTCAAATTAACATTCTACCAGCTTGGAAAGCATCAATTGAAATGTCAATACAAAATATAACAAAAGCCCTCATTTCTGCCATTTAATTTAGTTTATTAAATTAAACATGTAAACAACTATATTGTCACAACAATCTTCAACAAACAATTCATACACCATATGATATTTCATTTTGTATAGCACCATTGTCAATCAGTCAGTATTCTGGTAAACCTCTAAATAAACACGGCTTATTATTACAAAAATTTGTAGTGTGCTCAGTTATACAAATTCTAAACAAGAAAATATGACACAGTTTAATATTCAGTTGCCATGTATGTACCGGTAGTAGTGTAGTTAGATCTCTGCATTTGTGAAATTCAGTAACAAATAACGAGTTTTGAGGCTTTGCCTTTAGAAAGAACAGGAATTCAACCCTCAGAGTAAGGTTCTTAGTTGGTTCCATTCCTTGTGGCAGCACCATATAATGCACAAGAACCATGACAGTCACTGTTATGCAAAGTGAATCGGACATGGGCACAGGATGTAAAAAGTGCATAATGGTAGACTGTAAAAAGGAAAAACTTGTGCTAAATGCTTCATAGGTTAGACTAGTTAGTTTTCTTATAATCACTTGTAATTGTCTTTAATAACTAACTCAAGCTTGGCTCTACAGCTATTTGGTGTTACTTATAATCAGTTGCGTTCCTGACAACTGGACTTATTGAATTACACGAATATTGATTGATTGATTGAGTTTAAATCTTACCCTGAATTTTAAGAAAACAGTCCAGCGACAAAGCAGGTTAAATGAATTTGATTCAGGTGATATACTAAGAACCTGGTGTTTATAAGCAACTATTGATCTTGGGTTAGACTAGAAATATATATTACATGCACAATTAGTCACAGATTGGCTTTTTGTCTGCTGGCATAATCATGCCAAGTCTGTCGGTATCCGGACATCCCCCCTCGAACAGTAAGTAGGTAACTCTACCATTGTCCATGATAAATGTCATTAATCCAACTTATGTTGAAGCAAAGACCTTTCATCAATCCAACTTCTACTAAAGCAAAGAATTTCTTTCATAAATCCAGCCTCTATTTAAGCATAAAATTTCTTTCTTCATTCCAACTTCTATTTAAGGAAAAGAATTTCTTTCATCAGTCCAACTTCTATTACAGTAAAGAATTACTTTCATCAGTCCACCTTCGGGGACATATGTCCAGGGGGGGGGGGGGATGTCCTACACCCAAGTCTGTCATACCACAAATTACATTTATCTACAATTCCATTCCATTTGTTCTCGTCATGTACAGTTCACTGTAAAAGATTACTTTTAGATAAAGTTACCCACACATCATGTGCCATGGAAAGAAGTGCTTTGTTCACTTTGGCACCAAAAGACAAATGCAGGAGAGACATGAATACAGTCCAAGACAGTGCACAGACAGACAGAGATATACAAGACATGACAGAGTTAAACAAGCACTAATAATGCTACAAGTTAATATCCAAGTTACTCGGTGAAACAGCTACGTTCATAGTGGGAGTCGCAAGAGAGGTCGTATTTATAATGGTAAATTCAGGTGGAGGACTGCAAGCAAATGGAAGCAAGGTCACCTCCATCGGAAGCATGTCACCTAACTGCATTCCTTCGAATATCGGACTAGATGCCACAAGACTTAACCCTGGTGAATGCAACTGACCTCTGGCATTTCCCACGTCACTTGTAGGACTACCACCTGTCTTCAAGAAATTGTCTGGCACATGGAAAGAAGGTGAACAGACATTGTGCACCCAGTCAGTTTCATTTTCGGTCTTCATCAGCCGAGGTCCTTGATTCATTATACCATTTGTCGTCAATTTCTTTTCACCAGACTTCGTATGACCAGAGATGGATGTCTCAGTTGACAGATTTTGATTTGTGTGTGCATAAATGGAAACACTTGGACTGGTTTCTGACTGAGCTGACTGCTCATTGTATCCAAGCCATACATCTTTTGAATTTTCATCTCCATAAACCAAACTCTCAAGTCTTTTCAAAGATTCTGGGCTAATTTTGGCACCACTTGACTGGCACAGAAAGTCAGCTTCCTCATCATCCACGCTGTTGTCCTCTTCTTCTACTGAATAAGCATTGTTTTCATCGGCACCCTGGATCCCCAGAATCACATCATTTTTGTCTGCATTCTTGCCCTTCACTGTGCCTGTTGAACAGTTAGTGTCTGAAATGTTGTTCGGGAAAACCTGTTGAGGGGAATTTCCACTGTCACCGAGACCAGCAGCAAGCGACTGCAGAGGCTGTGTTATCACCAACTGCCGAACAACCATTGGTTTACCATCAGGACCAATCACATCCTTGAAAATCTCCTGTACAGTCACACCTACAAACAACACCTTTAGTTAGGTTACATGTATATTCCCTTGGGGGAGAGGCAGTGCTCAATACAATGGTGCTAAATATTAGGTCAGCGCATCAAAAGACGTGCTGTTTACTTTCCAGCTCATTCTGGTGTCATATTTTATACTGCTTAGTGTCAGATGCACCTGTGCACAAAAACTTGCCCACTTAGCTAGCACAAACTTAAAACCGTTAGATTAAACTAAGAACTTTAGTGAACAGACCACTGTGTAACTCTTAGTTTGTCAGCATTGCTACATACCAGTTCATTGCTGAACTCATTTCTCTCCTTTATTTAACATTTTCAATCATCAAGTCATAACCAATAAATCTGCAATGACAATTACAATGCAGGTTTCAAGTTTTGCAATAAGGAGCCACAAAGAAGACTGATTGCCATTTGATCAGCCAAATCATCCAGTGATTTCAAGCAATCCCTATGAAAATCGATTTTTGCTAACGATTCAAAGTTATAAGCTACAAGCTGCAACAATCTTACCAGAGTTGGTCTGGACTGAAGTGGCTGCATTCCGAATCAAGGAAAGAGTTGAATCTTCAATAACAGGCGACTGTTCAATAACCACAACGCCATTACTATTTCCATCTGCATTCTTTTTCACGCAGCAAGGTGCTTGACACTGGCAGCAGGGAGCGGTGCACATGTGTGGTGGAGTTGATTGAGTAGACGACATATTGTCTTGAGTTCTGTCTGCGTTGTCATGGCTCTGTTGACCGCAATTGCTGGCTACGGTGGCTGATTGTGAAGTTGTTACCTCCCTCTGCTGATGAAAAATTAAATCTGGACAGTTAAGGCAGGAATGCCATTTGGAACATTTCAAAATCATTAAGTGAATTTTCTTACAGAGATATAAATTTATTTAAGTTTTTATACACTTAATGTCGTACAGTGGGACACGGTAGTGTAGTGGTATGTTTTGTGCCTTGTAACCGGAGATTTGAATCTACCTCAAGCCACTGCGTAGCGATCTTAGACAAGTTGCTCACCGACAATTGTCTGTGAGGAAGGCAAAGGAAAACCACCTCACTCATCTCATCACCAGGTGGCTTAAACGCCAACGGACCTGCCTTCGGGCAGAGAACTCCTCATCATCATCATCATTAAAGTCGTACAATTACAGCATTTATTCACTATTCAGACATTTTGGCTTTGACTTTGAAAGACAATTCTGTGGAACCGTACCTGTCGAGGATCATTTCTGTCGCCACTTCCTGTCAATGAAGAAGATGTTTCACTTTGCATGGCTTGAGTTTGCAGATCGTTGGTACCTATAACACCAGAAATACACAATCAAAAACAATAATCTCTCCCATTAATTAATATGAAAATGCACACATTGTGGGTGACATTGGAACATGTGATCCCCTTGCCATGACCAAGGCATTCATGACTAAATAAAGGTCTAAAGTGTACATATATCAAGTGAAGATATCAAGAGCGGCCAGGAAATTTAATCAGTTTAAAACCAGAGGTATCACAAATCAGAGGAGCAGAGTTTTAGGTCATATGCAATCTGAATGTTTCTGATGACAGAGTACTGCGTAAGTTGGGAGGTTAAAGGCCTTGTTGTTGATAGTTGTCGTCATGCTTTTCTACCTCAGTTGAGTTAACTTTCGACCCGAGGTGTGTAAACAAGAGTGTTTACCCTATCTTTGCCACTTTGACCAGCATTTTATCCATACAGCACATTTATGCAGAAGCATTTGATGAAACGCTTTCTTCAGTCAGTTTATAAGTTCACAGCTTGTATACAAAACAGAATGCAACCAGACATTTTCCAAATTATTATTTAAAATAAAAACAGCCAATACCATTTAACCCTTAACAGACAAGGGGGTACTAAAAGCTACAGGGAAAATAATCCTTCTCGTCACTAAAGAATTAAAGAGATGGCAAACTAGAATAGTCACCTACATATTAATCAGTCATTCATTATTTGTAACACTTTCGTGACCTGAGATCAAAATTCTGCAAATTATGGTAAAATGGAAGTAGGTAGAGCATCAGACCAGATCACACTTGAATGATTTACCGATAATCACTCTGGACCTAGGGTTTCAGGAATGGATCAAACATCTCAAAGGGTCAACCACTGGGATCATAGCAGTGAACTTAGCTGCTTAAAAATCAAAAACACCTGGGTGATCTGTCATAAAAAGACACCACAGAACTTATTATATTATGCTTATATAATATGCCAAACCAAGAGGACATTGATAACATTCTAGCTGCATTTCAAAATAAGTTCCAAGATAACCACTTCTTCTGAGAAAGAGTGGGAAAGCTCATTCTGCCTTATGATATGCTCAGGAGTGCCAAAACAGCAAAGATTTTCAGCTATCATATAGAAGTAATTGCTTTTGCATTTTATGTGAACACACTATACAACTGTTAACTTTGGTTCAAATAAAACTATAATAATTTGTTAACATAAAATCAGCCCTTACTCACATCCTGTTGTGCTTCTACTTGACCTTCCTTACACATTTTCCTTAACTTTACTACAATGTTCCAATCATTGCTTGAATGAGATTTCAAACGTGACACTATAGCAATATCGTACAAATGTCGGGTAATATGGACAACCAACCTGTGTGTACTTTTGTATGTGTCTTTAAGTGGTGACTAGCAGCAAATGCCTTCTCACAGCCTTCTTTTGGACACCTATGAACAAAACATGCAATTTATTGCAAACAATTCTACTGTCACGGCTGCTGTTATTTCACGTGATAAGTCAGAGGTGTCAAACCTTTCTTAATAGTGGCATGCAAACTGTCAAATTAGGGTTAGAAAATGTTAATTTTGATATTCATTATCAGTCACGAACATCACATCACTTTTATTCTCAAAATGTATAGTCTTTAGGCATCGTCAGCGAGCCAGAAATGGCCTGCAGGCCAGCTCTTTGCTTTGACGCCCATGTGATAAGTAAAGGAGGTTAGAAAAAACTTAATTTGTTTTTCATCTTGTCAGGGCCATCACCAGTCTATCTTATTGACTTTGAGACAAGCTTTGACAATGATGCAACACCGTAGAAGTACGGTAATATATTAATAGCACATACATTACATAAGAAGCAGTCAGATCCTCTAAGAGGCTATTCTTGGCCGAACGATCTTTAAGCTGAAATAAATGTTGTCATATTACTGTTGTCATGCTAGTGCATCAGTCAAGATACCTTTCAATACCAGGACCATATGTCAGAGAATTACTGCTGAAACATGTGTAATAAACAAGCAAATACCGCATCTTACATTATACTGTAGTCACGGCAATTCAACAAGGCAAATGGTTGTAAGATTCAGCAAGCATATTTCCAATTTCACATTATGCACTGGAATTCACAACTTCAATGCAGAGGGAAAGCAACGTATCTTCATACAAACACCACATTTCTCTTCTTAACTTGCACAGTTGATTTTCTCTTAATTTCGTTATTTTGCCAACATCTGACAAAATTTACGCAAAGTAAAGGCATGCAGTAGATGCTCAGTTAGCACACAACTACCACATATTTAGTGATAGACACAAAACCATATACTATGTATGCTTCATATATTTTCTGTCAAAACATACCTGTACGGTCTTTCACCTGTGTGAGTTCGTTCATGCTTCTTGAGGTCGCTGAGTGTAGTAAAAGACTTCTTACAACTGTCCCAATCACATTGAAAGGTCTCACCTGTGTGTATGCGATCGTGTGCCTTTAACCTATAATCACGCAGACCAAGACTACATGAATTGTACGAGCCTTTAACACTTAAACGACGAGCATGTACTAAGTGACTGGGAAGCCAGTGCAGCTTGTCAATAAAGTGTTAAGAAACAAATGGCACAAAAGCCAACAAACTTCAGTCATCTCACATTGAACAGCCTTATGACATTAGAGTTTTTTACCAAAAGACTTGAAACAGAAATAATCCAATATAAAAAAGAACAAAATGAGCCAGCAAATTCATGTCCAAGTCTATCTGAGTACAACACTGAAAACTCATCACTATCTTCTCATTTCTCATACATCATATATTAAACATTTTCTGGACTTAAAAGTCACACTTTCATCTAAAGTATCTGTTTTAAATACATGTATACCAACTGTATAGTAGGGTTTACTTTCAGCATTTAAATATTAGTATACAATATTATCAAAGGACACAAACACAATACAATTTAACATCCAATTTTCTTTATAAAAGACCACTTGATATATGTGATATGCTAACAAACATAATTATAGGGAAGAAGTATTGCATAAACTGAAATTACACAAATATGTTTTAAAAGATAATTCTCTCCTGATACGAACCTATACAGAGTGTTGAAGGCCTTCGAGCATCCCTGGGTTCTGCACTTGAAGGGCTTCTCTTGCGTGTGAACACGTATGTGAATCTTGAGGCTGTAAGATGTCAAGAAGGCCTTTCCACAGTCCGGTTCTTTGCAGACAAAAGTATATTCGCCTGATAATAAAATATATTTCTTGATTAAAAATTATCTGTTCACAAAAGAGATAACGACATACAGTTTAAAATTAAGTAAGTGAACACCTTTTCTAGGGACCCACAGGTAATCATTGTGTGTTATTATATTGCATCATAATATTATACTGGTCATTTACAATCGTCATCTAATATCTCTGGTGCTCAGCTCATGAAACGACGGTTCATACCTCATCTGATTAGGCCTACAACTTCAGTGGCCATACCACCTAAACCTGCACCTTTGAAGTCCACTGGCATGCAATTAACCATAATATAGAATGTTCAGTCGTTAGGCAAAAAGTTCCTCGCCGCTGCCAACAACATCATTGCTCCCAACCTGGATATTCTTGTTACCGAGTCATGGAATTCCATCACATCGGACACCTCAGTGTGCAGAGCGGCATCACCAGGCTACTCATATGATCAACTTTGTGCGACAGATTCTGAACAGGAAGCCCTAGTTCAGAATCACGGAGGCATCGTCATCTACTTTAAAAACACCCTAAGGTCAAGGTGACTGCTCTAGCATATCGACCAACGACTTTTGAGATCTTATGCCTGCCCGCAGTCCACTGATGTTGTTTGCAATCTCCCGTCCAGGCTCCTTGCCACCATCAGCTTTCTATTCTGAATTTGCATCCTTGCTGGAGGTGTTTGTTACTTATAACAGCAAAATAGTCATCACTGACGACTTTAACATCCACCTTGAGGACCCTGGTTCATCAGACGCTGCCCAATTCAATGACTTCATCCACCAGATTCGTAATTTCCATTACATTAATTTTTTTAACTGCCATCCTACATCAGGTTGTAAGGTTTATTTTTGGACAAGTCATATCAGTCTTTTGGTCATTTGTTTAGCAAGTTGGCGATTCAGCAAGTCAACAGCCACTCAAACGAGTCCAGCAGAGAATGTCCACATGACACTTAATAAGTAGGGAAATAAGAGATAAAATGTTCAGTCATAACGGATTAAGTTGCATCAGTCTTTCTGTCCTGTGACTTGCCTCATGTATACTGCAAGTCAGACATAAAACAAATTACATCTTTCGTCATCAAAGCCGGATCATTGTTCAACTGCAGACAAAAGTAAATACATAACTCTACTTCAATGAGAACAATGACAGTCAAATAGTGGGGCAAAAACACAACTCAATCAAAATACCTTTATGTGTTTTCTGGTGGGTCTTCAGGTTGCCTGGCGTACTGTATGTACGATTACAACCATCAAATTCACAATGAAATCTAAAAAAGTAACCTCTAATTTTCATAACTGAATTACACCCCTATCTCTGCTTAGTGATATGTTTCCACTTTTACTGGAGCAAAATTCCATTGTATTAATCATACTAAATGCCAAAGTTCAAAACAATCACTAACTTACAAGTCACATTCATACAAGTATACTCTATTTCTTCACAAACAATAGTCAGGTTGGTTCTTAGTGTAAAACACACATTTTCAGGTATATAATAAGTTATATATGCTATATCTCACTGTTAGAATTATGAAATTTAAATTTACAACTGGCCAGGGTTTATGATATGGAAAAACTGCCAACTGATTGCATTCAAAGCATCAGAATAAGTGATGTATCTTTTAAGAATAACATAATTCAAACACTAGTTTTTTTACTAAAAATAAATTTAAAAACTACGAAAATAACTATAATTTAAACTTGGGTAATAATGTTATCAAAATAAAACTACAACTCAAAGGGCAAAGCTGTTGAGACGTTCTTAAAAGGTGCATTATGAAACATTAAAACTGAACTATTCACAAAAGTCAATAGCCTATGTTGCACACATCCTACCTGCATAAATCGTAACATTTCTATATATGATAAAAAGAGGTGAAACCTGTTGCTCCTACCTGCGAATTTCTGACTCGTTTGTGTGAGGGTTGTGACTCTGAATCATGAGCGTGCAGTGCGTTGGATTTTCAGGCATCGGGCTGTTACCAGGGTGAATCAGTAACATGATTTGATTCTCAGACACCGTGTGATACACAAATCTTTAAAATAACACATTCACAAGAACCTGAAGGTTGGTAACACAATTTTAAATTTTGCTCAGACTGTCTCAGTTTCTTTACAAATCAAAATGCAAATAATGAAATAACTCTATTCTTCATTTGTCTGAATGTAACAAAGTCTTAACCCTTTAACTATGAGAAGGATTAGTTTTTCCATGCATTTCAGTATACATTCGTCGTTAAAGCGCTAAGCTAAAAGTCTTGATGTAATCTGTTTCTGATTACATCGAATCCATAGTAATGCTGTTATGTAAAGCTTAATGAGGCAACGAACAGCTTTCCTGCTTGCTGCTTGAAAGGGGAAGTCTGCAAAACATACTGACGTACCAAGTGCCAACTTTATCACACAACTTAACCAATAGTTTATTGTTATTCTCCTATTTCTGTTGATGACCATACTATTTCACTATGGTTATGTTGATGGGTCAGAAGCACCTTTTAAGAGTTTTCTTGGCATTATAAAGAAGTGCAGGTAAAATAATGATTCTGTACAATGTAAAACAAAGCAGGTACAATAATGATTTTGTTATTATGCAAAATAAGGTAAACCAATTTGCCACATAAATCATCAGTCGTAAAAGTTTTGACCTCTATATTCAGCCACAGTACATAATTATGTGACCTAAGGGATCAAAATGAGTCGCATGTCGGAAATTTCAGAATATGAGTATTTTACATATTCTTAAAGACACATTTTTTGCTTTAAAATGACACCAAAAGTATGGTTCTACCTTACTTTTTGACAAAGTTACGAATGATTGTGTGCTTTTCGTTGCAATTTTTTTTAAATTTATTTTAATATATAATCACAAAAAAAGTATTCTATGTAAAAAATCCTGAAAATACACAGTAAAACAATGAATTTAATCAAATGTGAGATATCAGAAATGTAAACAAAATCCTTTTCACCCATTTACATTAAAATCTGAACATAAGAAAAAGTGACTTCTGATCATATTTTGCTGTTTTCCTAGCAATGCAAATTGCCGACACCTGACTCATTTTTATCCCTTGGGTCACATATACTGTAACATAAGAACTGGTAATATTGTACATTGTGAGCTTTTTATTGCTGGTTCAAATATAAGAATTGAGAAAAGAATTGAATATTATCCTAGTGGACTGAATGGCTACAGAATTTGTTGTCAACTTTACTGTCCAGGGAGTCCATACAAGGTTTCCACTAAACTCTGTAACTATAAGCCTGAAAAAACTTTAAGCAACAAAGAAACAGTTATGTGCTTCTTTTAATCTTTTAATAACATTTACACAAATCTGCTTTGGCTTAAATGTATATCACAGATTATGTAGTAAGGTCAAACAATCTTTATATGCTTTCTGAATCATAACAGCCCACGGACTATTTGGCTCAAAGTTCTATGACGTGGTGCAAGCCAGTATGGTGGCCAGACTGCTTTGCCCTGCACCGGTGTGGTGGGGTTTTACAGGGCAACAGGACAGGGACAAGCTCCAATCGGTAATAAATAAACTGATCCGCCTGCGATACCTTCCCAGCGACAATCCGACTTACGAACAAATATGCCACCAAGCCAACAAACGACTTTTTTGCTGTCCTGGGAAACCTGGAGCATGTTCTGCATGAGTTATTGCCACTAAAAAAGAAAACAGTCGATGCCCTTAGTCTGAAAGCGCATGACCGAATATTGCCGAAGTTGATAACCTTATGAGGAAGACTTGTTTGGTTAGGATGTTGTATCTGTATTAACTGTTATCTTACATGCATGTGCACCAGAGTGTGTCTTTGTCAGCTGGCTAAATAAAGAATATACTTACTTACTTTACCATCCAGGGTAAAATCTTTCAGACGTAATTGAACATTCAGACATCGTGTCATAAGTCACGGAAAATTTTCAGCATTAGTCAAACGTCTTACCCGGATGATTCTCCATTCATGTTGGAAAATTCCCTTCTGGTGACATGAACACTATCACTGGGCGAAGAAACCGGCTGTTCGAAAGACTGAAAGTTAAAGTCTAAATGGTTGCTGTCAGGACTACAGCTCAGATCCATTCTCGCAATACTAGGAGTGTTAAGTGTAGACACGTTGCCGTCAGCGTCTGTTGTCCTTTCCGTAAGGTCATTGTAAAGATCGGAGTCGGTCGCCCGGACGTAGTCGAGCGTGTATTCTCCGTTGTGGAAAGGGTCGTCCTCCGAATCCCCCGTGAATAGCCCATCAACGCCAAAAATCGATGAATTGTTCGATGACACGATGAGATTGCGACTTTGTTCATCGGTTAGGTCTAGTTCACCAAATAATACAAAAGACCTCTCATGATCAACAGAACCTTCTCTGGAATAATCCATCTGAGGCGTTGTACACATTTCAAAGGTTTCGACGTCGGCCATTTTGCTTTCAGAAAGTAAACATCACTCTGACTTTTAGAACTTCTGCATTCCAAATATTAATAAGTAAGGAGCATCGGAAGAACCGACTGCAAGTCTGATTGGTAAATTGCCAGCACGGTCTATTTTAGCTAAGATTGTGGTAAATTAGATGATTTTGTCTGTAATGCTATTTTAGTTAAGATTTTATATTCTTTTGTTAATGCGATTTTTGATGGATCCGTCTTATTTTATTTGGTTTTGTCTGTTTGTTTTTTTTAGCCCAAGGCTTACTCCACTCTAAGTATCATTGACTGTCTTAATTTCTTCCCTATAGCCTATCTGTATTTTTTTACATGTTTAGGTGGCCATATTTAGCGGGATCCATGATCCCTTCTGGGCCTCCTTGTAGCCAGTAGCCTACATGTCAAACCGTTGCCTTAGGCCCTACTGTTTCATTGTTCGTTTTTTCTCTTCTGATCGTTACAGAAATAAATGATTGATTGATTAAATAGTAGGGCCTAAGTGTTAGTTTAACCCGTAGGCCCTATTCGATCGAGTGAGTCGATCAAGTCGAGTGAGTCGATCAAGTCAAGTCAAAATAGTAGGCCTAAGTACAATATATCATTGTTGAGTCAAGTCGAGGAAACAATTAACGATCGACTCGACTTGTCAAAACAAAGATCGACTTGCAAGTTGCAAGTCGAGTCGATCTTTGTTTTGACAAGTCGAGTCGATCGTTGTTTCCTCGACTTGACTCAACAATGATATATTGTACTTAGGCCTACTATTTTTTTACGGCACGTCAGAATGGCCTACATGATATAATGACGCAATTCTGCCGAATTTCTGCGTAAATAGGCTACACAACTAGGCTACCGCAATTAAGCTGATTTGAAGTTCAGTGCAAATTATGTTCGAAAATTATAGTTGTAATGACTGTTATAATTATAGGCCTACTGGGATAGTTTTGTTTCGCTGTTTTATTTGTCTTCTGCTGAACTGTGACAGAACCCTCCAAGAGGCTCCAAGCCTCCAACCTGTCGACCTATGCAGTAGGCCTATTTGCATTACAGGCTACGATCGACGCTACGTACTAGAGTAACTAGGCTAACTTCAGTAGGCTAATCTTGAGCAGCTTCATGTTTCTTTAACTAACTGTAAACTAGACACTGCACATGCTCTATGCTGCTGTCTTATTTGTCGAGCTGGTATTAATGTATACACCGTAGGCTACTGTAGGAGATTTCCTTGTAGACTATAGCTGCGTAGCTGATAGAGTCGAAGGCGACGGTTGCGTGTCGATAGTCCGAAGGTTCGATAGTCCGAAGGTTCGATAGTCCGACATTAATCCGACATAACAGCGCTCTAAATAATTCACCCATTGTAGCATGTAGCCTATAGTTTGAGCATCAATCCAACTTATATAGGCCTACTTAGGCCTAAACTATGATTGATTTTTCTCATCAATCCAGCTTCCAGTGCCTTCCACTTAGGCCTATAGGCTTACTATAAATAGGTTTATCGATCCAACTTCTACTTAAACTATAACATTTTTCATCATTCCAATTTCTGTTTAAGCAAGGATTATTTTCATCAATCGAAGTTCCATTTACGCAAGAATTCTTGTCATCAATCCATCTTCTATTTAAGCAAGAATTCTTTTCATCAGTCCACCTTCTACAATTTTCGGACTATCGGACCTTCGGACTATCGACCTGTCACCACGGCGACAGCGTGCACCATGGCCTAGCCTAGCCTAATGCTCAGGCCTACAAGTCAACCACACACGATATATCATTATAATATCAGAAAATTTACTTACCAGTTTAATTACAGTTTGACAGTTTGAGGAACAGTGTGCAATTGAAATTCACGAGCAATTTAGGTACTGGATTGGGCCTATCCAACAGTCGTTAGCAATTTTGGCCAAGAGAGTATGTATACACAGGGGCGGCGATCCCGGGGGGACGAGGGGGACATGTCCCCCCCACCTTTAACAGTGGAGGGGACGCAGTATACAGTTGTCCCCCCAAATTTTTAAAGAAATTTTGACTGCTATTTTTGTTAAATACAAGTGCAAACTTGACCAATGAGACCAGGCAGCTTACACGTCACACGTTGCCGCCAACAACTTACAAGAATTACTGAGTTTTGTTTGTTATCATGCAGTCTGTTTCTTTGTTCCCATCCTACGACCCTATAATGGGAACAAGTTCGACTTAATATCTCTGTATAGCATAATATACTGTTGAGAAAGTGGACTTTGACTGCCTGCCTACTGAAGAGCCTTTCGCTGCCCTCTTTGAGCTCGTGTGCTGTGCTCGTCTGCAGCCGTCGATCAACCAGGCCACGGTCCTCTGGTATAAGAGCGAAGCCGACCAGGCCCTTGGCAGTGTGATTCTCGTTAACGATAACGATAACGAAAATGTTCGTTAACGAAAATAAAATGATTTCGTTAACGATAACTATAACTATAACTAAAAATATCATTAACTATAACTATAACTATAACGAAAATAACACTAACGAAAATTCATCTTTATTTTCGTTAATACAAAAAATAAAAATAGGAAGTGCAATATGGATGATTCGACATAAATGAGGAAAAAAATGCGAAATTTTATTATGCAATTTGTCAGTTACTTTGGTAACTCGTGTATTCATGAAGCTGAATGCACCCATATGCTTCAAAGGCTTTCAAAGCTCTGAGCAAAGTGTGAATACGCACAATTTTGCTCATAGCCTTAATTATTGTAACTAAGTAGTAACTAAAATTAACTAAAATAAAAATCCATTAACTATAACTATAACTATAACTAAAAAATAATACTAACTATAACTATAACTATAACTAAAATAAAAAACCATTAACTATAACTGTAACTATAACTAAAATAAAATCTGTAAGGAGAATCACACTGGCCCTTGGTTGCTGCAGCAGTGCAGCTACGGAGCTACAGAGGCGCCTAAGATTCTACATGTAGGCCTACATAGATAAAATTCTAAACTACGAAAACCATTGGAATTTTTTAAAGAAAATTGCAAGGTCCTCCGTACCACTGACTGACGGCCTTTGACAATTTTTTACAGTTGTGTGTTATAGGCAAGGACAAAAATGACACCCTACTCATAAATGACATCTTTTTGACGGAAGTGACCATCATGTATTTTTTCGGAATTTGCCGCCCTTTGAAAAATGCCGCTCTACGCAGCCGCCTATATCGCCAGTACCTAAATCCGTCACTGCAGTGTTACTCATCAGAGGCTGGCGTGCCACAAATACCAAGCGTGCCGCAGGTTGGCCACCACTGGTGTTTGCAATCTGTTAATAATTAGTCGTGTTTTATTGTTGATATTAAAGAAGAGGCACTAAAAATGCTTAATAATTTCAACTTAAATCATTGTCTCAGAACTTCGTACATTCTATTGTCACGGAGCGTCATGAAAAGAGCTAAATCGCCTCGTATAGGCCTAAGTGATCCAAGCAAGCAAGGGACCAATGGACAGCTTTGTTAAAAAAAGGTAAATTGAGTTTGTGAATCTACTGAATTATCTGATTCAGTGAGAGGAATAATTAGTTCGAACTTCTAAATCTCATTAATTATTATTACATAATAAATTTTTATATTCGCCATAGTTCTATAAAATTTGCTACGTATAGGCCTATAGGAATGTTTTTGATTGGTTTAAATTTTGTTGAAAAGCTCGCGTGCTGAAGATACAGGCTGCGATTAAATACGAAGCTGAAAATAATGCATACATTTTACTTATTTAACAAATCTAACAGTTGTCAACAACCAAGCATTTGGCCAGTGGCCACAGTCACTGGCCAGCTTGATAACCCTATTTGGGGTTTTCTGGTAACCTGCCAGAAAGGAGAAGGCAATCCCTTGGTACTTCTCCAGTCTGCATTGATTTGCTGAAGATCTGGACTAATACCTCTCCAATTTCTTCCCTTACTTCGTGTAGGACTACACATTTTTTATGGAGTTGGTTGTGAAGTAGGCCTACAATAGATCAGGCAAGATTAGGCCCCTAAGCTCGGTGGCGGTTTGTCACACACACATAAACATATTTTAGACAGCTTGAACTTGGTTGAGCTGGAAGAACATTTGATTTCGAGAAGCGATAATAGGAAGAATTTCTTTTGTTCTATTGCGAAAAAGTAGAAAACTCCGTAGTGTAGTAAGTCCATAGAGGTTATAGCCCATTAAGTGGCATTCTTCAGTAGGCTATGCTAAAGTGTTACCAACTAATAAAATCAGTTCACTTTTGATTTGAGTGTGCATACGATTATGCAATTGGATGAAATATAGGGCCTATATCTACATGCCGTTATGAAGTGTCTACCACTTGCTTTTATAATGCTTTTTAGGTGCACAAAAAGAGGTCAAAAAATTTTTCTCGCGCGTGAGCGCGAATACATTTTTTAATCATTTCAAAAGTGTCCCCCCTACCTCTCACACAAGATCGCCGCCTCTGTGTATACAGTTTCAAGTCGGCAAAAGTCGACAAAGTCGATCGAGTGGATCGTCATCCGAGTCAAGTCCATTGATCCTATAGCGTCCGACTCGATCGATCACGGGGTATAAGTGTTAGACTTAGGCCTACTTTAAATCTTCGGCTGTTCCAGCGCAACCTATCTTGCAACACTGTTACTGTAGCAAAACTCTGGAGCTTGATCGTTCTTTTTGTACACATGCTGGAATTGGTGAGTTCTGATTTGATTTGTAGTAGTGGGGCATCTAGTAAGAACGTTCGTAAATGAGGGGAGGGATTACGTGAATCTATGCGGGAATTGGCGTATAGGCTATGCGGAAGAGGAGCTCTAGAGATCGAATGGTGCCCTTTGGGTACGTCGACATCTGAATTTGTCAATTTGGTAGATCTACATCACGTAGGCTACATGTAGGCCAAGTTATTTAAGTGACCTATACAGTCAGTATAGTATCGGCTATAATTATGCCTTAAGCACAAAGTTCAGCCGAACAGTCTGTATAGGCAGAGACGAAAATCTGTACATGACTTTGGGGAGGGGGGCCAGATTCTACGAGGGTCGGATTTTTTGGGGGACAGAAGGGCTTAAGTCAAAAGTTTAGGGACAGTCTCCCTCTGTCTTTCCCCCATGATTTACGCTACTGTGTATAGGCCTACATGTAGCCTATATACTGTACGCTGGACCATCATCAGTGAATTTTGGAAGCATCCTAAGTTGTACCATGCTTGCATATAGGGGCCTGTATGTCAATGCATGGCTATGTGTCACCAGCTGCAATAGTCGTCTTAATGGCCCTCTTGCCTGTGCACGGCTAAACCTCCAACTGCAGGCGATAAGGCGTAGGCCTATAGGGCTAAGCATATAGTTGCTGAAGCAGTAAGTTCACGGTTGCAGAAACTACTTTTGTTGTTTTACAAAACATTTCAACAACAGATGAAGTTGATCCATATCGAATTCTCTGCACAGATATTGGATAAGCTTCAATGAAGCACTCTGCAAACATTTACGCGTCAGTGGCGCTAAATGGGAAAAAGTTGGATTATCCATTTTGAGGATGGCTCAACGCAGTGATCTCCTGAAATAGGCTACACGAGGCAGCACCTTTGTAATGTAGCTAAGATGCGCCGCTAGAGTAGGCCTATATGTCTAGATAACTGTAATTAGCTAACTAGGCCCTGATCAACTATTCACAGAGGAAATGGCAATATTCCGAGAAGACGGCTCAGCCCTTGATCGGGCCCAAATAGCTAAGGCAGCTGCTGTGCAAGCTTTAGGCCTACATAATTTGCGTTGCAATTAGAGACACCGATATAGGCTAATTATAGCCACTTCGTAACATATATATAGGCCTACATGTAATTATAAGCGGATCCAGGTCCCGCCTCTGTCAGCGCACATTCACTGAAACTTTAACAGTATAACGTCGCTGAGTTAGACCTTTCGAAACAATAGGCCTAATAGGTCTACCTCGTGGGTTCTGAGGAAATTTAATCCACCAATATCCGAGACATGCAACGAGGCTACGCGCATGATGCTTGCCTTATTACATAGATCTCGATCGAGCCTAAGGGCAAATTATATGGCTTGGTAATGGGCAGAAGCTGAAAAAAAATATATCCTTAGGCCATATCTGATGACTTCCCTCACTTTGTCTCCTCGACATCGTGATCCTTTGTGTAGCGTCTCTGTAGTGTTAAGTCTTGGAATATCTTAGCTGTAGATTGTCTGTGGTCTTGTCGTAGAGCCTCCAGTCCTTGAATCTTTGCATTCGAGTCTCCGGTCTCGCTTGGGATACTATAAAATGGTCTGTCAGAATTTTTAGTTCTGTAGAACCTCGCTTCATAGCCTAGTCTTCAAGTCTTTGATGAATAGGCCTAATCTACTGTCATGGGACCTATGTGTTTCCCGCATAAAACTACTGTGCAGTTTGCAACAGAATCTATTGAGGCCAATGAGAAGAACACCAGAATACATACAGATCCTTTATAGGCCTATAATCCTATACGTCGATGTTCTATATACTTACCCATTTAGCTACATTGGTCACAGCGTATAAGTCCCATGCGTGCGGTTCCCGGTTTCGGCGGTTTGCCTTTCGGGGTGACTTATTTAAGAGAGTTCAATCTCGGGCTAGTGTGGCCCGTACACGGGGTCCTTAAGACTTTAACGACGACAGTGTACTACAAGTGACTGGGAAACCAATGCATGCAGCTTGTCGTTAAAGTATTACAGGGCGAGGGGCCCATTCAACCGAGGAACGCTGGTGAAGGATCTCACCTGATCAATTCAATCAAAAATAGCAGGGTTGAGGCCATTATATATTCATTCATTCATTCATTCCGGATATTTATATAGCGCCTCTTCAAGAAACCTACTCAGAGGCGCTCCCAGCCACGGCCAGACAGACATAAGGATCCTGAGTGGCCGAGTGGGTTGGTGCCCGCTCGCCGCGCCGGCGCCCCGGGTTCGCATCCCGGTCGGGTCGGATTATCAGAGATTAATTTCTCGGATCTTTACTGCGGGTGGCTCGGTCGCATTATAAACGTGGAGTACAATACAACACACAACACAACACAATATACTGGGGCGCGGTGGTATAAGGGTATGTTCGGTGGCTTGCAGCTGAAGGGTTGCGGGTTCGAATCCACCTCAAAGTCGCCGCGTAGAGACCCTGGGCAAGTCCTTCACTCGCAATTGCTCATGCGCTTCGGCGTGAAACTCCGATTCAGCGTTCGCGCAGTAGTCGGGAGCGCCTCTGAATGGGAAATCTGGTTGGGGCGCTATAACAAGTGTTCAAATACAATACAATACAATACAATACAATATACAGACATAGGCTATACGGTCGCTATATAAAAGTGGGTACATTTTAAAACAGCAATAGGTGGCAGGCCTTTACTCTGAGGTAGCGTAGAGGACTATTATACAAACCAGACTGTTTAAAACTCTTATTCGAAGGGTGCACATGTGCCATATATTAATTACGAGCCCTTTAAGCGGATTTGCGTTCACACGAGTCAAACAATGTTCAAAACTTCAGCAGCATAAGCTTATAATGTTTGATTATATCAATTACACGAGCATGCGACACCTCCAATTAGGTTCTTACGTATGTTTATTCCACTCAATTTAGGTTAAGGACATGCCTACTTTTTCAACGCACCATAGGCCTATAGGCTACACGTAAAATGGCGATTGGCGAGTGCTTTCTATAGTGTGCTGCGTATATTTGTGTTGTGATAGGACAGAAAGTGGGCTGTTTAGGCTACACATTTGCACCAATAGGCCTATGTATTCAAGTCTTCACATTTAATCCAAAACTATGTTACATTTTGTTGGCAACTTATACCTTAAAATACCCTAGCCGTGCTGATCATGTTGAGCATTACATGCACTCTCTGAATTCCATGGACATGTAGGCCTATACATGTAGGCCTATAGCCCTATACTGTATGTGGTTCATATCTCAAGGTGTCATATTTACAGATAATTAACTGGCACAATCTTTGATTGTCGAGCGATGTGACCTGTAACAGGGAAGGTATATAGCACTGTTTAATTGTGTTTGAATGTAGGCGCTAATTAAAGGACGGCTTCAAAGAACTGGGTTACCTGAGATAGCAACAGGCAAGACTGCTAGCCGTGCATGTGTGCACGTACGCAATTACTTATTATCCTTATTATGCGCATTCAAACATCTAAATATGTTATTTTGTCATATCCTCATTTAATTGCTTAAATAGCGCAGTACAAGATTATAAGAAGCACTTACGCAGCTTCCACTGAAGATCTGCAAATAGTCAATAGGTTTCGTGTCTCATCTAGGCCTATAGACTATATTTGAAGTGGCTGTTAGAGGAATAATTATAGTAAAGACGTCTAAACTGCCTCAGTAGATCCTTACCAAAGCCAATATATAACAAATTGTGTATACAATTATACATATCAGTATCAATACAATTAGCCTAATACTGGGCCGATCAAGCAACTCACAAAGCGTGTGCATTAAGCAAGCAACTAGACCAGTTCCTGTTATTGTTATTGTTCCTGTGTTTTCTGAACAGTCATTAGGTCGCTATATATATATATGTATATGTATATATATATATATATGTATATGTATGTATATATATATATTAGGGTGGTCCTTAGTTATCAACTTTGACTTTTTTCATGGGGCACCCTCTAGTTTGGTTTCTATGAATGAGAAAACAATTCTGTAATTTTTCAGCTCAAAATAATAATATCTAGAGGTCGCTACCGGCTCTGAAAGTTTGCCATGGACAGCTAACATTGAGCGGTAATAATATTGATACAAGCGAATAGTTATTGTTATTGACGCTTGTAAATTATTATGCCATAAAATGTTACGACTTGCATGGTTTGTATCTAATCAACTTGATCTTTGCAAGTATAGTAATGTAATGTAATTGAACATTTATATAGCGCCCCTTCGAGATATCTATTCAGAGGCGCTCTCTGCGCTAGCATAAGTTAAATGTCATTACGAACGAATATATTATATCAGTTAGCAAAACAATGTGGGAATAGTACCTTTTAAGCTGACAGGAAAGTCTAGAATTAGGTTTTAGCTAATTGGATACACTGTAAGATACAAGATACAAAGAGACGTGTGTGACTTAGGTCAGGAATAATACATTCAGTAATACAAAGCTACAAAGCAAAGAAGAAATCCTGACAGTGTTTTACGATTGTATAAAACAACCAATCAAATAGTAGCAGATGCTTGTCATATATAAATTGATCGATACAATACAATACAATTCCGTATAGCCAGTCATGTTCTGGAAGTTTGCGTAAAGACATTCAACGCTTTGTAAGAAAAATTAAAAGTTTCTTCAAAAACTATTAAAAAATTAGGGAAATAAGGAGAACAAGCAAAACAACCAGAAGTGCTAAAGAATAAAGAAGTAGAATGAGAATCAGGTTTACAGGATTTGTGTGACATATTGCACATGCCCAAACCTTGAAATTGCAGCATTGAAGGGGCAGACTGTTTCTGTTAACACAGTCCACGCAGGGGATCCAGATAAGATGTGTTGTGTTGATAGGACTTTGGCAAGAAGAGAAAGACAGTGCTGTACATAAAAAGAATAAACATTGGACCAAAAATGGTGGCTGGCTGCATCCTGTTGGAGCAGACACTTGACAAGAATATGTTGTGGTGTGCATGTCACCATCTCATACTAGAAATAATGTGGAGGCACTGGTCATACTTTCTCGTGATCCATCCAAAGGTCCAGACATACCGGTAAAGATTTTCAAGAGATTCCAGAAAAGCTGGAAACTTATAGACAGATCAAATTAGGAAACAGTAACGGCCGATGAGTTTTTCACGGTGCAATTTCCTGTGAATCAAGAGCCTTTGCTGAGAGTCAACTTCAACAATACCAACCACGGACGACTATCGCGAACTGGTGGAGCTGACCATAACCGTCTTGGGTGGAGTGCCTTCCAGGGGCATACCATTCAGAGCACCAGCTGGACTACAAAGAGCGAGGTGAATGGCCTGGAGTATATACAGTCTTAAGATTTGGATGTTCAAGGGACAATTCAAGTGGACAAGAAGAGAAGAAAAGAGGATTGCTAACATCTGATTGTTCACTGTAATGCTGTATGTCAAAGTCTTGTTTCAAGCACCATATGCACCATCTGCTTCTCGAATTGACGTGGAACTCTTGAAGGACACTGGCAGATACAAAGAGAAAATAGCGCAGTTGCAGGAAACAGTTGCAATGAAAAAATTTCTTGGTCACCTCTTGCATCTGTCAGGAATTGCTGGCTTATGCATACTTTCATGACAGGGTCTCCAATGATACCAAGCGCCAAATGGTTGCTGCTCTGGACAAATCTGGCATCAACATCCTCAAAAAAGAACAACATTGATCAGCTCGAAGCAACTGGAAGATTTTTTTATGGAAAAGACTAGAATATTTTTCAGCATTACAGGCATTCCATCAAGTTTCCTTCAACAAGATGTTGATGCATGGCCAAAAGAAAACAACTGCAAGTTAGTAAAAACCCACCGCCAGCTTAATAAGAGTTATGAACAATATAGCATAGTGTGGAGTGGCACTCGTGTGCAAGTATTACAAGCTTCCAACAAATAGCGAGGATCAGAAGCAGTTTCTGCGGTTGGTTGTTAAGGAATATCGTCAAAGATATCCAGGCAGGAACAAAAAGACACTGATGCATTAATATATTAAATATTAATTAGAACTCAACATTTTCATGTTCACTTATGTGTATTGACCCAAATAGTAAATACCACTGTCCACCAGAATTTTTTGAATTTTTGCATAAGAATAGTACACACTATACAATATTCAATGTTTTATCAGCGGATTTTTTACAATTTGATATATGTTCGGTCCGGTAGCAACCTCTAAAACTTATAAAATCTTTACAAACTTTTCAATATACATATTTTTGTACCTAAAACAATAAGTTGGAAGGGTGCCTCCTTTAAAATTCATCAAATATTTCTGTTACATGGAGCTAAGGACCACCCTAATATATATGTATATATATGCACAGTCACACACACACATATATAGTCTATATATACATATATATATAATATATTGCAAACCCGTTTCTAATAAAAGGTACTTAAATGCAACCAATAAAGTGAACACTTCTAGCCTACTGAACAGACAGACACAACAGGTGTAAACTTGTGCGTTGACCAGCTTTGTCCAAAGCTAGACACAGGACTTGTATACTCTGACCTATTTATGCTCCACATGAAGCCGGGTCAAACATGCAGATCAGCTGATGTAAGCCCAGTTTGACCTGTTACTGTTTAACTAAGAGTCCAGTCGGTAACTAATTAAAAGTCCAGTCGGTCAGAATTAATTATTCAGCACTCATTCAGCCGATGGACAGAGTGTGCTGTGATACTTGATCCCCCCCCCCCGAAAAAATGGAGGGTGTAGCCTATATTCAAAAGAGAGGATTGCAAATGGCTTTATAGTTTAAAACCAGATTTATTTCATTTAAAACTATAGACATGTATGCACAACGATGAATCTGATCAAACTGTTCCTACCAACACATGCAGTGGCAATGTAGGTGGATTCTGACATTAAAATTAGACAACTATATAGGTTATGATATGGTGGAAGATGAGGAAACAACTAAATCAAGCACAACTTTTACGTTCAGTAGACTCACTTTACCTATATTGCATCTTAAACATAAAGCAATGACGAACAAGCATAAAACAGAATATTACGAACAGTAACGAACTATTGAGAAACACGAGCAATACAGAAACACGAACGATATACCGGTATACGCAGCGAACTGTTTAAAAGACGTCAAAGGTCTTGGTGTCATAATAGATGTCGTTAAACTCTAAGCCAGTCTACCTGCTGGGTCGTGTAAATGGTACTCGGTAGTCCATGTTTATATTAAATCAAACTAGTGATAAAATTAGGCTTTTATCGTTTTCAATTTCTATTTCCGTCACCTTCCAGGGATTTTTCTTCAGAAGGAAAGACAAACGAACGACTTGCACAACTAGCAACAGCTTTGTTCGCAGATGGTAAAATCGAGCAGTAATATTTCACTTTCATGTGATACATGCAAAGCCTGGACACACCGTAAAAGTAAAAGATCGGAATCTGACCATAATAAATAATTTATTATGGTCAGATTCCGATCTATGCCTACAGCAATGCCGCGAAAACAAGCTTCAGTCAAAGACAATAACCTTTCATCTATATTCAGCGTGACCATCGTGTCTGGGTTTTCTCTGCTTTGAAGAGCATAGGACCAGCTTTTATCTAGCTACATGTGTGACATGTGATTAATTATCACATGTCACACATGCCAACCGTTTACTTAACGTATGTCTACAGTTATTAGGTCTGAAGGCGAAGTGCTTCTTGTCTGCCATGGCCTTCAAGTGAACTGCACTCGAAGGTCAAATACTTCATGCGCTAAATATAGATTGCACTCACATCCATAGACACGCTACTTCACACTATAACTTAAAGTGTACTTCTTAAGACTAATGTCTGTTAACAGTAGCCACTGCGATGCGCTAGGACACATCCATAGCGTAAATGCATCTACAGAAATAAAGTACCGTACTTCCTTTTCCATCACCTTCCATTGTCTCCCGTCTGGCGTGTAGCTTTGATGCTTCCATGTCTGTATACCGCCTTTCCATACTTCCCATTTAGACACAACACACAACAACTGTCTCCTTCTTTCTCTGGTTTGCTTGCAACCGGGTGTTGTTCTTCATACTGTATCTCTGGACAACTCCTCTGACCTGACGTAGCGCTCGTGACCAAATTGGTGTTCTGGGCTTAGCATTTAAGTTGCGCTTTAGCTATTCTCGAGTTTACGATTACGATGGTAATATTATTGAGTTGAAGTGTCAGTCGCGAAGCCGCAACCAGGGTGCTCAATAACCAGATCAATGTTGCTTGGACACATTACTTTTATGGTGCATAGCTGGACACGTAAGACTTTCCAATTGAAGCGGAATGTCTTAAGGGGGTTTGGGATCGTCTTCAGTCAAGTCCAGTTTCTCGGTCTAAGTGACTCGTGTGACCGGTCGGCACCTACAATCAGCTCAGCAAATACGTAGATTAGCCTACGGTGGTGACCAGGTCACCAGGTATTTCGGCGTATGTTTCGCTCTGAGGCGTCACGGTTCGCTAGCCATGACGTATGTACACAAAGAGACAGGTACCTCTGCCTACTGTTGCGAAGTAGGGGAAGGGCGAAGGACCTATAATTGGCTTTGATTCATTGGATCAGTAAGAGAAGGCGGGGTTTCGTATTAACGTAGGCCTAACAGTTAGCACAATGACCGGAAGAGAACAGAAGACACGAACAGCAGTCAAACCGAGAGCGTCAGCGTAGGCGGATGATTTAGCGAACGTTCGAATGCGTCGTCATAACAGAGTATAAGGCGAGCGACTGCGAATTAGGATCAGTCTATATTCGTAGACGATAGAGAGAAGAAGGAAAGAGAGAGATAGAGAGAGATTGTGGGATTAGCAAGCGTTGCAGAGGCCGTTTGGAGGCATCTCAATGGCCAGCAGTCTGGATGATCTAAAGAGCCCACACTTTTGGAGGGCCCTGGCGGCAGAGGCTCTGGGGACCCTGTTCCTCGTCCTAGTCGGCTGCGGAACGTGCGTCGGGGGCCAGGAATGGGAGACCTTCACCCCTTCGATGGTCCAGATCTCGCTGTCGTTTGGACTGGCCGTTGCCACCATGGTCTGGTGCATAGGACACCTGAGCGGCGGACATATCAACCCAGCCGTAACTCTGGCGATGCTGGCCTGTCGTAGGATCAGCATTGCCCGTGCTCTGCTCTATATCGTCGCCCAGTGTGTAGGGGCGATGGCTGGAGCCGGAATCCTCAAGGGCCTGACCCCAGCCGTTGTCCAGGGTAACCTCGGTCTGACGAACATCAGCACAGGCCTGACGAGGGAGCAGGGCTTCGGCGTCGAGTTCATGGTGACCATGATCCTCGTTCTGACCGTCTTTGCCTCGTGTGACAGCAAGAGAACGGACCTCAACGGATCGGCGCCTCTCACCATCGGATTCGCTGTCACACTCTGCCACCTGTTCGCTGTGAGTACAGTTAACGTATCTTCTAATGGCTTTACATGACAGATATTATCCACCGTTGATCTAAAACAATAATTAATATAGTTAACGAACGTAATTACATCTATTGCGCCAGGCTGTAATATACAAGGCATTAACCCACTGTGTTCCAAGGCCCTTATGTTGCAAATAACCAGAAAAAGTCCGTTCTCTTATATAACTAACGTCCGTTCTCTTATATAACTAATCAATCAATCAATCAATCAATCAATATAAACTTGATATAGCACCCCTTCAACATACCTACACAGAAGCGCCCCCGAAGTTCATGGTGAGGAGTTCATAGAGGAAGCCCATGATCTTGTGTTTAATATTCAGCTAGAGTCGGCGACCGGCGTGATGAGTCCCGCGTGGCTGCACCGATACCCAGACACTAAATCTGTGAATTTTGTTCACTTATGTTGTTTCTATTTACTGAATGTAGCTAATTAATTATTTACTTGCTTACACTGATTCTTAATAGACCAATTTTTAGTGTCAGTACTGATTTTATTATTGCCAATAAGAGCGTCCATGTTAGATTTTATCGACCTTGTGAAGTGTTTAAAAGGTACTGTATATAATAGTCAGATACAAATATACATACATATCTACACATTGTAAATGCTGGTATTTTAAAATATATCAGTGTCATTGGTAGTAGTCGCAGCAATAGTCGTAAGGGTAGTAGAGTTACTAGAGTATAGTAATAGATCTAGTAATAATACCAACTACAGTAATGTGTATACAAACTATACATGTAGGCCCCTGTGCATTTATGAACGTACAAATACGCAGACATGTTTCTCTCAGATCTCGACTTTCAGACAGAACAACTGGGAGCGCCTCTCATTAGGTTGCACTGTGAGAGGCGCTTTATAAAACCGTAATTAGAATTGAATAGAATATATTTTTGTTTGTATGTAGATGTACAAGACTTATATATCTATGTATTCATGAATAACATAATTCAGGCCTCATCGCCATTGACTCGTGAATTACCTCCTTTGTGCGCGAAGACATCTCCGAGTCTCTTCAGATGTATATATATATATACATGTATATGAGAGGTACCGAGATCGCGTTCCGTAGGGCGGACATGCTTTGTAGGCTGCTATTAGCGCCGTGTATTGCAGGCTGTCTGTTCTGTTAGTAGTTAAAATTTATGTCTTCTGTCATTTGTGTTCTTGTGAATTGTTTCAACTGCATAACTGTAGGTCTACACTGTAACCGGTTGCGGATTGTCAACCGGATTGTTTCAATAAAGAATATTATTACTATTATTATTATTTGCGTATATGTAGGTATGCAAGTGTATATAAGTATAGGCCTATACGTATGTTTGTGCGTATGTACATGTAACTTCTACGTACGCGTGCATGTGCGTATGTATGTACGCATGTAGGGGAGCCTACCTGTGCATTTGTGTGTCGTTGTTCAGAGGTTTATACCTGTCATTGTCTACACGCAACTGCAAATTACTCACAGAGCCACAGGATGGCCAATTCGTCTGACTCAGCTTTCTCTCCCCATAGAAGCATTCTTCTCCATGCATATCGCCTCTGACTCTTGGCATGTGTGCAAATGTGCATATTTATAGGCATTCGTCACCTGGTCCCAAACTTTCATTTCCGGTTCAGTGGTATTCTGTAGGCCTATATATAACTCCATCTAATTCAGGCCTCGTCGTCATTGACTCATGAATTAGGCCTACTTCCTTTGTGCACGAAGGCATCTCCAAGTCTCTTCATATATATATATATATATATATATATATATATATATATATATATAATTTTATATATGCAACTGTCATGAATGTATTCGAACACAAATGCTCGAGCCCACGTGTGTGACAGCGCGTCATTGTCCAAAACTGCGTTGAAACCCGATGCGACAATGCACATTGCGCAACGCACTATAAAGCATGATGTATACTGCTATAAGTATATTGTGATGTAGCGCATTTTGATGAAGCGCCGTAATTTTACAGCTGTGTCTAGTCAGAGATTCGGCTAATACCTTGAAACCAGAGAGATATTAAGGAGATAGAGAAGCTGTTTCGATATGTATACGTAGTGCCTATAGGTTGAGAGAAGTGAGAATGCGTCGTATTGAAGGAGGGATCGCAGTAGACTTCTCAAAGATTTAAGACTTCAGCGACGCACAAAGGACTTGCTGTAACAATGTATTGGATTGACAACGTGTTTAGTGAAAAAATGAAGAATTTGAGCTAATTCAGGAGAAAGATTGTTCCAGACGAGGGATATAATAGTGTGTAATATTGTGATCGGTTAGAGAACTAGGCCTATGGAAGAGGATGTTATGAACGAAGTAAATGATCGAAGATGAGTTGGTTTGGAGCCAATCACTTTGCTTGTTGGTTTACGGAGAATATGAATTGAATAGGTTGGGGGATTTTCAGCCAATGATTTCAAGATATGAATCATATGGCCATACACCGAAATCTTTTCTTTGCTAATCACATTTCAGAAACTCTTTCGCACCTACGCCTACTTCATTCACAACCTTTGACGCATTCAGTCCATGTTCGATTTCGCCATCTGCATTGTCCTAATATTGTCCCATGACTTCCCTCCAAGCTGAATTATTGTGCTTCTCTTTTATATCTGTTGCTGCAACGAATCTGTGGGTTCACATCTGTGAAAACAGAAAAGGAGAGTTTGATAGTGTTAATAAGAAATTGTGTTTGTGATACGCTTTGCACGCAGTTGCCGAAACCATTTCTCTAACGGATCCGTATAATGTGGCATTTTATGTTCAGATCAAGTACACTGGGTCGAGTATGAATCCAGCAAGAACTTTTGGGCCCGCCGTTGTCACTGGCATCTGGACGGATCATTGGGTAGGTCACCTAGGCCTATTCATTTGTTTTTAACAGTTAATCACTTCGCTTATTACAGCATAATTATTATAGCATGGAATTTATCTTTCACGCCATGGCAGGACAGAAATTCAAAAGGGCAATGATGGTGAAGAATTCATCGACTGTGTGAAGGGTCGCAGGTATAGGGAAATAAGTACGCAACACATAGACCTATAGCCTAACTGGCAACAGTTACCGTCTTTGTATGTTAATTCCTGTTATAATCATATGCCCAATAGAAAACATGCGTAGTACGAGCGCAAGTCATGCAGAACCAGTTTGTTTTACTTGTCCCGTTGTTAATTTAGGTCTACTGGTGTGGTCCAGTGTTGGGCGGAGTCATTGGAGGCTTAGTCTATGACTTCATCCTCGCCAGCGATGCCTCGATGACCAAGGTCAAGCGTTTCGTTCTGACCAGCGTCCAGTACGAACAGGGCAACACGAACAGCGATAAATACTTCGAGCTGAGCAAGATCAAGGACGAAAAGGAACAGCTCAAAGTAACAGAACTTGAAGCAACCGTCTAGATTCTCTATACGTCGTATATCCTGCTCCACGAAATGTAGCCGTCAGCTACATACAGGTTTATTCACTGTATACCTGCGCCATCTAAGTTATACTGCAAGAACCTTTAATATAATTGGTGTCGGACACTTAACGGGCGGATGTCAGTTCGCAACAAATTACTATAACCATAGGCCTAATTGAGTCTTAATATCGTTTTGCAAGTTTCGTTTGCCAACCGCCTTTATAATTAGCTTACGTCAATTAATTGTTTTTAAATTTTACTGCACATGCTTTTTTGCATTAGCGCTTTTGCGGTCTCATAGTCAGATGTTCAGCTCTGTGCCATTTGAGATATAGTCAAGCAGAACTTCGTGTAAATATCTCACCAGTAAACATTGCATATAACCGATATAATGTATAAGCGTTCATTTCGATCATGCATCTATTGCATGTATAGCCAATTACTTTTGCCGTGAACTGAGTGTTTTGGTCAACTACAACGGCCTGGTGTATTGTAGCAAAACATCTTAGATTTGTGTGAGCCTGGGTCATAACTTACGTACTTACTTAACTGCAACCATATCGCTTAACTACTTCGCTCACAGTCACTTTAGGACTTTGATAGTAAGTCATCCACCCTTGCCATGAGTAAGTGACGAAGAAATGAAACGCAAATACGACGAATTATTTCTAGCAGGAGTACCTAGGCTATGCGTTTGAGCCTTCACGTCACAAAGGTACCAAAGCTTTAAACAGTCTACGCGTTTTTTATCTGCGAAATGGAATTGGACCTATATTTTGCTTTTAAGTACTTTTCCAGGTTTTACTTCATTTTGTGTCTTATGTAGGCCTAATCTTGCATGTTATTCTGTATATTGCAGCTTTCTTTTATCATGTAGGCCTATACACGTCATTTGTGCATGCTTTTGAGTCGTCTGGATATACGTCGTATTTATTATTAACACACGATTTATACGACTTCTATATGTTTATATTTCGCACTTAGTCGTACGCTAACATCATGCATGTATTGTATTTAAAACTGCGTCCTTTGGCCTTTGCCTGTTTTTGTCAAATGTTCTTTGCATAGATAAGCTTATTGTGGACAGTCATTGCTTTGTAAGAACATGCCTAGATATATGAAATGTTTCGTTGTACATTTCAATTTAAGATGCACTTGAAAATAAAATATGATGCTTGCATCCATAATGTTTTAAACTTAAAGAAAGTTACATGGCAGGCCTATATATATATCTCGAGGGATGAATGTTACATGGGGTTACTTTCTATATGTAGGCTGTATTATTTTGACCTTGAAATTTGGAGGACGAAACTAAAATTTTACTGCATAATCTAAAAGTTGCTGCAAACATTGATTGCAAACAAACCAGGCGTACGCACGCGAAGAGAAACTCTGATGACCGCTTAATTTTACCTAATTACCATTCATTAATTAATTAGTAGCTTAACTGCTGTAGCGCTGGTGTCAAAGACACAGGACATCAATCGATGGAGCACCAACGCCAAACTTGAATCAGGTCAACATTCAGAAGATCAGATAATCTAATAACCATATATCGCCTTTAATATACAATGCACGCGACATATACCGCTGGTCACTCCAAAGCCACAGTACGAAAGAATGGTCCATTGGAAAAGTCAATTAGAAATCTAATAATTGATCAAGAGAAAAGCGGCAAGTGGAATATCGTTACGTAGCACCCTAAGGAGATAAAGAAATTGGATAAAACTTGCGTTTCTTGTCAGCATGCTCTTGAGAAAAATACCGAAGGCAAGAATGGACAGTCCAGACCACAGGAAATCCAAGTTTTTTATGCTTGGTCTGGACAAAAACCGTGGCCTAGAGGTTGGTTGGGCTACGAAGGAGTAAAAGATAAGGCAAAGAACATAGCATTAGAATGATGATGTTGGATTCCTGGCCCTGAAAAGGTCAGAACGCCGAAGGTGGTGTCCACTTTACCAATACAGGCCTATATGGAAAAAGAAAGATGGCGGATAAATATAAGGAATGGACAGGTTGTTTAGGCCTAACTGTGAGTCATGTACTAAAATGAGCCAAAACATTTCTAACCAAGAGTTCAGAAATACACTGAAGATCAGCATGCTATTAATAAAACAATTAACAGATCATAGTAGGCTAAAACAACTTGTCTATCTATGCATTGACCGAAGAGATGATATCAGGATTATGCTTCACATTAGGCGGCTCGTGGAAAGACTGGGTGTGGTAAAAGATGTCAAAAGCTGCGATAAGGTATACGCCTAAACGCCTGCACTAATAAATCAACACTTGAATTAATCTTACCAACGTCATGACCCTTGAAAAACCTCGTGTTGAAGAGCCCAACCAATTTAAACCGAGACTTCATCGTTTAAAATGACTCAGGTGCATTGTAATTAAATGATTGAGATACTGTAGGTTCTGCAGGCGTGGCATTCTGCAGCGTAGGCCTACATGTACGTGTATAATTATACAAACAAACAATAAGCTTCGTTTTGATCCGAAGCGAATGCATGGCTAAGAAAAGGTTATCTTTGCACAGACAAGTGCATCATGACCTGTAATCTTTCCAGCCGATAATTATGAGCCTCCGCGTGACTGACATATCGAAAACCACTCGAATGATTAAAATGCGCGTGTTCCATGAACTGCAGAACGCTGCATGGCGTCCAGTGGTTGCATACGACAGGAGGGTCAACAGCAATAGAAGGTAGTAGACTTTCAGAAAAGGAAATAGATAAGCATAAACTGACCACTCAGGCAGCCACGTTTATTGAGCTCATTGCAGCCCGCATTTTTTCGTTAGTGGCAACCGAAAGTCCAATATGGGCATAAGACAACAGCTAGAGATGAACGTATAAATGCATTAGATTTCCTAAAGACTAATAGGCCACTGACTCGAAGACCGCTCTACATTGTTAAAATTCTTCTTATACGCAGACGTTTAAAAAATAAAACAAACGGAAGTCAAGTTGTTGCTGTTAGACAATCAGGTTGCTATGCAGAGTATACCGTGACAGTCTAAACTTCTAAAGGTTGGTATACTCGACTGCCAACTCATAGGTCAGAGGTTCAAATACCCACCACGACAATAAGCCAAAGAAGCCATAATCTTCGAAACGAATGCCTCCCCAATATAATAGTAACAAGATATTTAGATAAGTTTTCTAAATCCGTCACTGCTCGTACCCAGGCAGTGCCAGTTCCAAGCCTGGATAGAGGAGGAGGGCGACGCTAAGGATCTTTGTTATCACACATTATCGTTAAACTGAAGCTGAGAGGTTCACTTGAACTAAAAAAATAACATAAATGCGAAAATCATTATACATATAAGAACATCTTCTGCACACTGTCGATGTGAAGATTAGACGGCGAGGAATTTCCGGACTCAACAGGCGAGGATAAAAGAATGACTCTCGCTCACGATTATTATTGTTGTTGTTATTATTATAATTAATATCTTTAACGCGCACAGCTATAGCCATCGCGTTGCCCCTATAGTTGATGGACGGGCTCAAGAGATGTGTTTCTCTCTTGTACAGTGGCAGCTCTAAGTAAGGTGGGTCTACGGTCTACCTGTTGGACAGCTAATGTCATTGTTGTACTTATCAATGGACACCTGAGTCACACAAGACTGCGCCTCAAGAACTAATATATATTATGGTCTACTAGCAAATTCAAGACCTATGCCAAAACATTTATAATAGGCCTATATCCGCACATATCAACTGCACAACTGCCAGCGCTCGTGAATAAGCTGGTGCCCTGCGCTTGGTTTTCGAGTGGCGCTTTAGAAGTTTGGAGATTACGATTACGATTACAACTATCTGTTCTAATCTTATCTGTAAACAGTAACGTAAGGTGAATACGATTTGCTTCCCATATTTAATTTGACAACCATTTAGAATATATTTAGAGATTGGTAATAAGGTTAAGATTATAGGTCCTCGGCTATACAGACTTCATAGTCATATCCAAGAAGCGTCTATAATAAACCTATAGCAAAATTCCCACAAAATTCCAAAGGCCTATAATATGCCCATGCGATGCATCGTTTTACTCATCGCCAGCTGCAGTTGCTTGCCTCCTGGTTCCAGTGATTGGATCAAAACGTAGGTGGTTCCTCCTATGACGAAAACCGGAAACGTTTTACGCTCGCGTGACGTCATAAACGTTGTCATGCGCCTCAGCTGAAGTTCGTCGTAGTGGCCATCCTGCGCTCGTCCTCGAGTCTGAATCGAAGGCAGTTCGTAGAAGATCTGATAGACTCCGGGCATCAACTGCCTCGTTGCTTTCGAGTCGGTCTTGAGAGCGCGAGGCAGAAACAGACGAAGACCGTTCAAAATGCTGAAGACGAGGTGGACGCGATCATCATCTATAGTCATTTCAACCAAAAAAACAAATACAAAACATTAGACAGTTTGTGCGATGATTGATCTGTTAAATCGTCGGACTTACATACATACAATACCATACAAATGAAAATTTTTTTTAGCGCGCTTTACCAAGACAGGTCTTGCACCTAGTCATAGTGCAATGTGAATAGATGAGTTTTTTTTATTTAGTTTTAAATTGGGCAACATATGTGCACTGGCGAACTGAAGTTGGAAGACTGTTCCATTCTAAGGGTCCCGAGACAGAGAAAGCACGATTTCCAAACTTCCGGTTTGTGCGTAGTACAGTAAAAAATCCCCTCGCGTGGACGATCGGAGTCCTCTAGTATTGGAAACAAAACATGGCGTAATCGTGGATGCCATGTATGACTATGAGGGAGAGGTTTCAGAGTGGATGTGATACGCCAGAAGGAGGTTTTCTGACTTCCACCTGTGCCACCGAGGTTTATGAATCAGAGTTTGCTACAGGAACCTGAAGATGTAATACCAGCAACTCATGCAGGTGGTTCGTTAAATTGATGTCATTTATGTCCAAACTTAAAACTCATCTCTTTAACTTGCATCGTCACCGTAGCCCGGCTTCTTGTTCCCTGATCTTTCGGATTTCGACCTGGCTTCTCCTTGAATTATGATTTTTGATTGCGATCGGTGGTGGGGGGCCGATAGCGCATTGGATAACACACTGGCATAGAGAGCGAGAGGTACCGAGTTCGAGTCTCGTAGGGCTGACATATTATTATTATCTAACTCTAAGCAACCATCGTCTGATGTCTTACACAAAAAACAATGGTGCTATAGAAGTCAATGGAGTAGATTAGATTAGAAGGAAGGGTTCTTCACTGTTCTTCACTGCCTCCGTTGCTTTGTCTGTAGGATTGTTGTTCTTCACCTAAGAACGATGTCTACACAAAAACTGGTGTGGCTGCAGACCTATTTAAACGAGAGATTATAGTATCTTTATTTTTAACACATACTATGGCTCTAGATATAGGCCTACTTGATGTTGACTGGAAAAGTATCGTTAGCCATAGACCTATACAGTCGTCTAAGTAGTTCGGTTTGGAAGAAAAATTTCCAACGACTGGAGCGGTTATTGAATCTTCCAAACTGAACGCCTGCTTGAGCTAACTGAGGAGAATCTCATTACTTTTTGTGGCGGTATATAGGCCTAGTATAGAAGTCTTATTTCATACGAACGTAACGCTGAAGAACGAGATGGCTATGATCATGAATGTGATCATGACACACAAGATTACAAATACAGCTTGATCCATATGAACATTAAAACTCCATGGTAGAATAGAGTTCAAAGAGTTAGATTTAGAAGAAGAGAGCGTGTTAAATTGCGATGCAGGCTTAGGGAGGAGGAATTACATGTACATATAGGCCTACCGAAGCTGAGAGTCTGTTTCATGTTGAAGAAGTCCGTCTGCTTGGCGCCCGTTGGGCGTCCGCCCTTCCCAACTTTCCTCCTCAACGACCAACCGTCTCGCTCTAAATCTGACTCAGACGATACTTTCTTTCGAGGCTTCTTGCTCCTCTTCTCCTTTATGATGGCTCCAATCTTGTCCCAGAAAGTCTCTACACGGCCTTTCGAATTGACGAATCTTTAGTGAAAGAAATCCATTCATGATGATTTTTAAACAATTTTCAGAATCATACAACAGGATTATACCTCAATACAAGTACCTACGTGCCTACCGTTCCTGCAAACAATATGACCGTTGATCAATCATCAAACCATACTGTAGCCATTGGTCATCCAGAGTAGAGGCGTTCATAAGTGGCCAATGAAACAAGGGCGTCACCCGGAAACAATTTAGGAGCTCCCATTTTTGGGGTTTCCATGCATGGTCGCAGACTACAGTGTCAGTTTTGAAAATTGTTTCGGCAATTATTTTCTTGGGGAGGGGGAGGGTTGAACCCGTAAACCGCTAAATACACCCAAGCAATGAAAGTATATATAACGGCGTGCAGGGAATGTTTAAATCTGCCGTTTTCTTATATTCACCTTCTTCTCTGACATACATGCAGTATCTTACAGCCTACTGATGCAGACAGCCCGAATATCGGGCATGTAGTCCCCGATATCTGTACCATTGGTGACAGACAACTAGCCTAGTGGACTAATTTGGACGGACAGCAGTGATGGTCATGTACTCCGACTGCATGGCTTGGGCATAAGCTCCATATTATTACATCAACTGGAACTCATAGAGTCTCCTTCGACATTGGATCGTCCTTCCGATACAGCCGTCCACTGCATACATGAACAATTTGACTCTGCTCAACACGCATTTTCTGCCTACCTTGAAACATATTTGCTCACATCGATTAGATAATAACATATGCAGCTCTTTTGGTAGGTACTGAAAGGCGCTATATTTAATGTACCGAAAATTACATGATGCATACACATTAGTTTGAGAGAATGATGGAAACAGGGTGCAAGAGGCAGAAAGAACAAACGAGAGAATAGAAACAGTCAGGCAGACATACAGAGAGACAGATAGACATACAGTTACAGTGAGCCACAATTAAATACTTTCTCACTTTCTCCACCATAGATCGACGAGAGGATAGATCTCAATGATGGCGTCGTGGAATAGGCTGCGTCCAAAGACGCCGGTTTCGAACTGCTGTGCCAAAGAGTTCGCCACTTCTGGACAGATGTTTAGCTGCATGGATGAATATTAACACAATATCAAACATCAAAACAACCCAGTATAGAACATATTCTCTCTTACATTCTTTGCTGTTCGATTAAATTTATACCAATTCTCTCAATCACTGGTATAATTATGCTGAAAGGCTTTGTTTCAATTGTAATCTCATACAAATACAATTCGCTACTAAAATAAAGCTGCCCTAAGTTTGCAAGTCTCTGTTCTTTAAAGCTAAGTAGGTCTACACAAAACTGAAGATAACAGGAAGATGCTTATAGAGTCTGGCGATTATTTTTCCTGATCGCAGAGCGTCCAATAATAATTAAAACTGCAACGAAAGAGGATAAAATCACAGTGTATAACAGAAACTCAAACCGCATTCTCTGTTTGGCATGTAGGGATTGTAGGCCTAAGTATAGGTTGAGATCGCTTGAAGCCACTGTAACTACCAATCAGGCGTTTAGCTCATTGTAAATATCCACATAAGCTGTCTTCTATTCCTAAGCAATAGTATACACGCCGTGAATTGAATATGTGAGTGAACAGTATTACCACATTAACTTAATGCTTGACGACAGTGTACACTTCCTGTATTCGTGTGAGCATACACTACTTACTTTAAGACCGGGGGCAAGGTAAATGTCGTAGATCCGAACAGCTTCTGCAATAACATGATCTTCTTCTTCTTTAATGACGCGGCCCTTTCGCTTGAGGCGCTTCACCTGATCGCAAAGGGCCCGATAGCTGCAACGATACAGTGCAATTATTCAGATGAACTACTTTATGAAACAAAAGCTGTTTGCATCATCATAAATACGAGAGCTGTTTCAGCGGGTTTCAACTCAGTCTGGTCGCCGGTCGCTTCGCTCAACCGTCCGTGGAGATCTTCAGATGCCTCGCTACCGTACGTCAACACGAGTGCACCATGCACACTCGCTGTAGTTCAAACAATCTTCCCATTGACATTCGAGGTTTCAGTTTAAACTTTGCTCACATATGAGTCTGTCTAGCTATGTTAAGACGTACTTGAACCCCTTCACAGAGCATCGCCCGGTGGAGGGGGTTTTTAAAATGCGCTTTATAAAGTCCAGTTACACACATAAAAGGACCAAAAAGCTGAAAAGCTCTACGTTAATTTTTATTTTAGTTGGAACTCTCAGAATCACTCAACTTTTGCAGCATAGTCTAACGCATGATTATGATGATTATTATTATAATATTGATGGTGGAGGAGGAAGCGAGAAGGAGTGAAATGTCTTCATGCTGTTTTTAACCCTGTACTCTACACATTTCTTCCATTTCTGCGTTTCCCTCCTTTCTCCGTCAACGGTGATGTCTCTCCTTCATCCGCTTTCTTTGTCTTTGCGATTCCAATAATTCCGCTCTCGTCTAGATCCACTTTTCACGTTTCTCTTCTGCTTTCTTTCTCTGTTTCTATTCACTGTCTTTCAAATGAACCATCTTCTTACTCCTGTTTCCAATCACTCTTCCCCTATTCCTTCTATTTCCCTGACATCTTCATGCTTCCTATCTTCTTCCTCGTCTATTCTTCCTCAAAGTTTGTCTTCTCTGTCTTTAAATCGATCTCTGCTTTTCTTTGCTGTTCTATTTATCCTTCTCACTTCTTCTCTTCACCACCAATATAATAATAATAATAATAATAATAATAATAATAATAATAATAATAATAATAATAATAATAATAATAATAATAATAACAATAATAATAATAATAATAATAATAATAATAATAATAAAAGACCAGACGGCCTAACACTGATTCCGTGGCGCTCGGGTCGCTGCTTGACCTGGGACGTCACAGTTGCGAACACAGTGGCCCCTTCTTACTTGTCCACAACCTCCAACCAGCCGGGAGGAGCTGCTGAACTGGCTGAAGCCAGAAAAAATGCTAAAGACAGCCAACTGATGCAATCCTACCACTTTGTCCCATTGGCTTTTGAAACCATGGGACCACTTAACGCCAAGGGTCTGGCCTTTCTTGCCGACCTGGGTCGTCTCTTGGGCCAAATTTCGGGCGACCCAAGAGAAACCAGTTTCTTGTTCCAGCGCCTGTCCGTTGTAATCCAACGTTTCAACGCTGTTGCGTTCCACAGCACTTTTATTCTTCCAGATCTTGACAAGGATGGCCACTCCAGAGTAAACATTGCTTATTAATATCTGACACGTGAGGGATTATAGATACCTCGGGTTAAAAAAAAAAAAATAATAATAATAATAACAATAATAATAATAATAATAATGATGATGATAATGATAATCATCATCGTCGTCGTCGTCGTCATCATCATCATCATCATCTACTTCTTATTCTCTCCTCGTTCCTCTATCTAGTTCTTCTTTTTCCTCCTACTCCTTGTTCTCCTCTTTGTTTCCTTACAGTTCAATTTCTCGCATGAATTTGATATCGTTGATGACGTTTTCGAGGCGAACATCCCGGGTCTCCTTCGTGACGTAAGCCGTCATCTCGTAAGTCTTTCCAGCTGAAGCCGTTAATCAGACAGAAACAACAACAATCAACCAGATCAAGTCATGCTACTTCATTAAACAGCAATCACATTCTTAATTAACGGCTGGTGCACGAACGACATTCAGTGCACAACTTGATTATGCGCATAATGGTTACTCACTTCAGTACCGGTAGGCTACGGACCTACGGTATTTTATATTTACACTATGAGCGGAAGAAACGAACCCCGAGACCTACATGTATTCCAATAACTAATGAAAATTATTAATCAAGTCAATTTAAAGTAGAAGACTTAGTTCACTAATTGCAGGTGTAGACATAATTACACTATATTCTAGCTATAATTCTACTGCCTCTCTTCGGCCTCAATACAAATCCCAAGGTGCGAACGCTGTATAAATCTCTTGTCACTCGTTCGTCATTTAGATTAATGGATAAGTATTAGACAAACTCCGCCACTGCACTGTCTTAGTGCCAGGCAGTGCCAGTCCCAAGCCTGGATGAAGGAGGAGGGCGACGCTAATGATCTCTGTTATCACACAGTGTCGCTAAACTGAAACTATACTACTACTCGTCAATTCAAACTAATCTGTTGTCAGAGGCAGAATCCTATTAAGCGGGATTTTCGGTTCCTTCTGGGTCTGCCCCTTGTATCCCTGAAACATAGTTGTGCACTGCATTAGGGAATACATAGTCCTAATGTTGTGGGAGAACAATAAGCCTAGATGAAATTAAATGAATAACTACTGGCAGCCTGTTTTAATTCTTTATTTATTACAAGTTAATCGCCAGCCTGCAGAGCCATGCTCTCCCATAAATTAAATTTAAGGGTTCAAATCTACAGTACATGCATTGATCTAAAGGTCTCTTATGATTACACTCTTTCAAGCTTTTCCTCATTATCATTATTATTACAGATATTTTTAACGCTCGGAAGGTCACACAGAAATGCGAATCGAAGTTAGTCAGTCGCCAGGTGAACAGCAGTTTAATACTGTTCAAATGTTGGAGAGCCAGTGAGAAATAGTGAGTTTTGAGACGTTTCTTAAAGAAAGAGAAGAGTTAGAACCTTGGACAAACACTGTTTGCCGATTCCATTCCTTAGGGACAGCGTAATGGAATGTAAGGACATAGTAGTGGTCATGAAGGTAGGCAGGAGGGCTCGTTGTGACGGGTCTTAGTAACGTGAACTCATATGACAGAATGTCCACTGTTAGGCCAACGGATTTAGGCCAGCAAGATTGGACAGTAGGCCTATTTTATGTCCACACATTCTGCAATTTCAGGTTTCTTACGCATTTAATTTGATTCTACAGTTTTTCTACAGTTTCCTTTGGCTGACAACCGTTTCGACGGCTTCTGAAAGGCCATTAAAGGTGCTACATAAAATTGTCTATGTACCTGTAGACGACATCATATAAGCCTATAATAGGCTCGGCGGAACTGTGCCAATGTATATTATATACTGACCGGCTATATCTTTAGCAGTTTCCTTCAAAACGAAACTCTCGAATTGCTGGACCGTATCCTCATCCAACAGACCATGACGCAACTTAATGACGCCTTTTAAGAACTTCTGCCATAGTTCGTACTTTTCCCATCACAATACAGAAACATACCAGAAATTAACCAATAGCCTACTTACAACGTACTTAATTGCTGCTTTGATGAAAGGATGGAAAAAATACTAAAAGAATTGCTAAAATCAGACTATCTGAGCTACATAATTATATTGCATCTAAAATATTAAAAGGCATAATAATGCTAATTAGAAAATTTAATAATATTGTTTAGTTCATGGTGATAATAGATTAATAATAAATTACCAGAAATAATGCAAATAAATAAGTATAGACCTATAGACCTGCTTATAGTACGATCTAGAAATAACATCGAACTCCAAAGGCTCGATAGCGCAACACTGGGGTCTATTCTGTTAGTACACACTGACTCTATAACCGAAAGGTTGCAGGTTCGCGCCTCGTGAGGTAATTCCGTGTAACAACCATGGGGCAAGTTGTTAGCGTACATGCGCCTCTGTCATTAAGTGATATCAGCATTTATTTAGCCATGAATTAAACGGCAAGTCCTGGGACGCAGTGACCCTGTGACCAGGACCTTGCAAGGACGTAAAGGTCCTGGTCACAGGGTCACTGCGGTCGAAGAGCGGGAAATGAGCGCCTTCCTGCGTTCCAATAGGTAGCCTACATGGAAGTTTAGATTTTTCAGAAGGCACAACAGCCAATGAAATCAGAGGACTAGCAGGACTAATATCTGCATGGTTGAGGCCCTGACCAAACTTTCCCTCTTGCTCCCCATTCAATTTGACTTGAACATACTTACGGTTGCTTTCCTCTTTTCTTCTGTTTTTGCATGTTCTTCCTCGTCGAATGTGTGCATGTATTTCGTGCACCTGCAGACCGTGTTTAAACATAATCGAAATATTTAGAAAATTTAGAAAATCCTCTTCAATACAGACTCTATGTGACGTATAATCTGGGGTTTTAATGAACAGCATCCACTGTAATCTGATCTTTCCAAAGTGCCCTTAGGAGCATCTCAGAAGTAATGTTCAAATCATGTCTGAGAAACACTGTAGAGTGTCATAAGACACTACGAACATGGGCGTTTCTGAAATCTTCAGTAGGTATTACTGGGATCTGCCTATTCCACAGCAGGAACTGAACGTCTGTAATTTCTTTGCTCATAAAGAGCTTATTGAGCAGAAGATGGCTTGTTTTTCACAATTATGTAAAGCATACATGTAATGTTCGATGGTCGTAAATATGTGCAAATCGGTGAAATCACGTTATTCAACAGCGATTATGGCTGTAAGAATAGGTTTAGGTAGGCCTATTATAACTGTATGTATTAAACGCTAATTATTTAATTTAGTATACGTGTTAATGCCTTCCAAAGTGTCAAACGATCGGGCATCGAACTGTCGAATCGCCCGATTTGTGACATAGCGTTAACTCAAAATAAGACTTTGATATTCTATAGGATATCAATTAAACAAAAAGTTCACTGTCCAAGGACAACAGTAGGGCCTATTTCATAGTTCGACGTATAAAAATTCTCTGCATTCACGAATAATAGCGACTTCATTAATTTGTAACTTAAATTATCAGCATAATCTTTTCACGTTCTCTTAAATAGATGCTTATGCAACTGTCTTCGGTAGGCTATAGCCTACGTTCTTTCCGCCAGATCACATTGATCTAATCAGGTTCTTCACCCCATAACAACTCCAAAGCGTCGTTTCCGTGCAAAAGCCACATGAAAGATTCCGTGTTAGTCGACGTCATACCACCCCGACAGCAGGCAATCTATGCGCGGCGCAGCCATATGCGTCAAACAAGCAGAGGTATATGATCAGTGCGTGTCGGCTAGGCACACCGAGTAACCGCTAACCCGTGATCAAAGCGTGCGGAACAAGAAAACAAACCGAAGTCGCATCGGTGTAACGTCTTAGAAATGAACGTGTTTAAAACTTTCTGACTATTCTGACTAAGTTAATAATAAATGCTCACACTGCACCTTTTATATATCCCTGAAAAGCGCAAACTGATCGAAACAAGTGCGTTGCAAATAAAGGCATTTTATACACATAGACTTATATTTGCAATTGTGGTATATTATCATATATATATAGGAGCTAACTGCTCGAGACGTTCCTAATGTAAGAAGAGCTGCCTATAAATTTCCGAGCATTCTCTAAGCAAAAGTCAGCAATTACCAGCGATCGATCAGACACTGTCGGACGGCGGACTGGGCAATCGACAGCATCTCAGGAGTCGTCTGCTTAGGCATGTAATACATCGTTTCCATGACTCTCGAATCGCATTTCAATTTCTTAACGCTCTCTACAGAGAAATGCAGAAATTTAAGCAGCTTTACGCTTTGAAAAGTTGCTTGATTTGTCCTAATTGGCGCATTTCTAAGTCATTGTATCACCAGGATCCCGGATGGATTTACGATTGCTAATATCAATCAATCAATCAATATTGTTTAATTGCAACCGGTAACAAAAATACATTTGTGACAATCGGTAACAACGTAATTGTACTAAGAACGGTAATGACACATAACAGCTAAATTGCGAGCAACTCATTTATTGTCTGCTATGGGTAGCCAGAGCAAAACCAGGTCACACACATACAAGATATTGGTCTATGATGTGACGCCGATGTGATGCGGCATATTGCGATGTTTTATATGTAACAGAGACTATTAGAAAACTGTTCAAATTATGAGAGAATGAGCCAGATGCTTCGTTTTATTTTTAAGTAGTCTACTGTTATAGTGTACTTTGAGCATATATGGAAAGATAAACCATACATGTACATGCGCCTTACAAACTACCACCGAAGGACAATAGCAATTTTATATCACGACTCCTGTACAAGAACATGTATTGACAATATTGAATAACACCTGGACCGGATTGACTGTTTGACCCCATGGCTTGTCGACCTAGAACTAACCAAACTCTACCATGTCGTTATCTGTTTCAGTTGGCGGTTTTGTCAACCTGGATTTCTATTAAACGACTATTTGATGATGATGTTTCAGCGGTATATTAAAAGGCGCTACCGTTTTCAAATGTACTGAATTTTCATATAATAAGTCTCTATAGCTGCGTTTGCAGTGACTATGAAGCAGCGTAGCATAAAGCACAGAGACTTTTGTAGTTAGCTATGATATTCTAAAATATACTGGACAATGTACATGCAATATGTTGGAGATCGAAGAACTGACCGATGGACTTGAAATACGTGTTTAGGATTTCCTGAATTTTCTCCTTCTGTTTAACCGGGTTTTTAATCTCTTTCAGTTTGTCCACATCGAGGTAGAACAAGAGAGCAGTTATGCCAGCGTTCGCAGCAACCAGATAACGCTGGAAAAATTCCAGATGAACTGGATCCTCGAAGATGACCTCGCAAGACCTACAACAGATCATCATCATCATCATCATCATCATCATCATCATCATCATCATCATCATCGCCACCGCCACCGCCACCGCCACCGCCACCGCCACCGCCACCGCCATCGCCATCACCATCACCATCATCATCATCATCATCATCATCATCATCATCATCATCATCATCATCATCATCGCTATGCAAACGAACGTCTTCCGGTTCTTTCTCTGTATACGCTCCATCGGTGTTGACTGGTATAGGCAAGTGCCTCTTTCCGCTGTCGCAAAACCATTTTCTTTTCTCTGGGTATTTTCGCACTGGGAGCGCCTCTGATTGTTGTGCACTGTGAGAGGCGCTTTATAAAAGATATAACTAATATATAGATACAATGCAATACAATATAATGACCCAAATGAACTGAACTGGATGGATTTGACTGTGAGGCGCCCTTGTAACGGCATGGCTGTGTTACGGCGCCAAATAAATTGTCACTGTTATTATATTATTATACCTCGTTCGTTCCAGTGATGGAATACAGGATGGGTGGAAGAAATAGTATAGGAAGACTGAGAAACTATGTTGCTTGCCTGGATGATGGATGGACAGAGGACACATACTGGGCTACGTAGAAGTAAAGGACGGGCACATAATCGTCACTGGAATTGTGGACCTGTCTCGGAACATTGTTTCAGGAAAGAGCTATACAAATGGGTCTAGGACTTTACCCCCCGGCCCATTACCCCCTGCCATTACCCCCTGCCATTACCCCCCCGCCATTACCCCCGTCCCGTATAATAATATATCATAATTATAATTATAATTAATAATATATAATATTATAAATAATAATTATAATTATTAATTATAACTATAATATAATGAATTATAATAATATTTATTAATTAATATAGTAATATAATTATTAAAATAATATATAATATGTAATAATAATTAATATCACTAATAAATATATTAATTATTTATTATAATTATATGTATAATATATAATATTAATATATTATATTAATTGTTATAATTATATTATTATACGGGACGGGGGGTAATGGCGGGGGGGTAATGGCAGGGGGTAATGGCAGGGGGTAATGGGCCGGGGGTAATGTCCGGATACCATACAAATAGCCAACGTAAATGTTGAACTGCTACTTCCCAATACCGCGTTTATGCGTCTGTTGGCCCTTTACTCTGGAACAACCTACCCTCTACGACTCGCTCTATGATCTTAACTGGGGATACCTTTGTCTCTGCCCGTATACTTTTAAGACTTTTCTTTTCTCGTGGGCTTTTCGCGCTGGGAGCGAGTCTGATTAGGTCGTACTGTGAGAGGCGCTTTAGAAATCCGTAAATACAATACAATACAAATGTGGCTGCCATTAAAACTGCACGGTCTGTTTGGCTTTAGACTTCAGGCTGTGAGTCTTCTGGCAGATAATCTGTTTCTACATTGTCATCTGTTGTTACACTGCTTTACTTTCAAGAACGTGTGTGTGTGCGTGCGTAGCGCGGACTAAATGCAATAGAATGTAACCCATCGAGATTCCATATGGGTCTCACTCGGGTCTGCCAGGTCGTTCGAAAACTTTGCTGCCCTTCATGAAAGGTCGAATGGACGACTGGATGGACGACAGGATCGACTCCAAGTCATCCTCGTCATATTCCTCCTCCACCGACGGTTTCCGCATCCAGGCCAACTGATCCAGAAATCTCTTCCTTTTCAACTCCAACAGGATATCCGCTTTAAAAACACCAACATACATATATCAACCAACCGATCAATCAATCAATCAATCAATCAATCAATCAATCAATCAATCAATCAATCAATCAATCAATCAATCAATCAATCAATCAATCAATCAATCAATCAATCAATCAATCAATCAATCAATCAATCAATCAATCAATCAATCAATCAATCAATCAATCAATCAATCAATCAATCAATCAATCAATCAATCAATCAATCAATCAATCAATCAATCAATCAATCAATCAATCAATCAATCAATCAATCAATCAATCAATCAATCAATCAATCAACCAATCAATCAATCAATCAACCAAACAACCAACCAGCCAATCAATCAATCAATCAAATTTCCTGTAACCAACATACAGTATCACAGTTATGTCAGTATACGTAGTAACTTACATTGGTAGTGGTTACCAAGGGGAAGAACCATACAGAAGGGATGAAGAATCCCACTAATAGGGCCATCTAGCAATTGTGGATAATAGAAAGTCACAATAACGCATGACAGCTAGTTCAAAAAGGTACAGGAGCCAAATAATAATCAAGAAATTAGTTTAATTAATAGAACATTACTAACAAACCTTAACTAACACACCCAATGAAAAAAGATAAGCATTCAAGTAATTTGTTAAATAAAATAATAACCTAGGCTAATTTATTCTTAAAGATATGCACACCAGGTAATTGACGAATTGATAAGGGTAGGCCTATGCTGTTCCGAAAGTTATCCCCTGCAAATCTGATAGCAAACCGCCGAGTGTTTGTATGGGCAAAGTTTGTCTATACTTCTTGTAAAGTAAGAATGAATTTCGGAGGCAAGGAGGATGAGTTGTCTAAAAACTACTGGTAGACAGTCTATTTAACGCCGTTCTAAACCTATGTGATTTATGAACGGTTGAGGAAGAGCCTAAGTACAGAACAATTGGGGATCGTGTTTAGTTACTGTGCCTCTCGTAGACTAATCGTCTAGACCACAAACTGCCAAACTTACCAACTCGCTATTATAGTGTTAGACCAAATATTTCACTCTGCTCTTTGCCTTATTCTGTCGTGGCCCCAAGCGAACGTAGGCTATAGGCCTACATTGATCCTTAGACTCAGATTTAGGCCTATTTACTCTGCGCGCACCAAAAGTGCTTTAAATATATAAATAATGTATTTGCTAATAACGATAGAAATGCACTGAACTTTAGATTATTAAATGGGTTTACACTTCAGTCGCTTAATTGAACTTCCTTCGCTTCTGATGTGCCTTTAGGCCTCATTACTTATCTGTGCTTTATAATTACTTACTTAATTAAATGCCGACTCAAAGAACTATTAGGCCTACTCAAAGTTTGTTCATTCGTTTTTTCGCGCAATTATAGTCTGTCCATTTTGTGCATGTACGCTGTTCATAACATTTTCTGTACTTACGACGAGAAACTATTCTAAATTTCTTTACAGCAAGACTTCCGTAAAATGTGTCGGGGAAAATTCTTATTTCCGATTCTGGATAGTTATCGACGAGTAGGTCATCCAAACCTAAAGACAATCAGTTAGATTAGAAAAGGAACATGATGTGAAATTGTGGTAGGCGGACTGACGATTGAACGGATGAACATATTTTGGAAAATGCATCAATCTAATATATTATCAAATCTAATTCGTATTTTGAGTTCGCGGAAAAGGAAGGCACTGACAAATTATGCTGCATTGCTGCTCACGCTCATAAGAACTTTGCCAGATGATCAGATAACCCATCCAAATCCATTTGAGTTTGAAAAGCAACTAAATCCACTGGACTTGAAAATTGATTTACTTTGGTTGTCCGTTTATATCCTCAATGCCCTGCTTATTTTTTGACTTACTTGTACAAGTAAAATGTATATTTAATATTATTTACAACTGGGGCGCGGTGGTTTGGGGTATGTTCGGTGCCTTGCAGCTGGAGGGTTGCGGGTTCGAATCCACCTCAAAGTCGCCGCGTAGGGACCCTGGGCAAGTCCTTCACTCGCAATTGCTCATGCGCTTCGGCGTGAAACTCCGATTCAGCGTTCGCGCAGTAGTCGGGAGCGCCTCTGAATGGGAAATCTGGTAGGGGCGCTATAACAAGTGTTCAAATACAATACAATACAATACAATATGCATGGCTAGAGCCGCTAGATAGAAGGTGACAAAAAGAGTTGACAGCGAGATCGAGAGCGAGAGAGCGAGAGACAGAAGGAGACAGAATGCAAGTTGGTCTAATGCCGTATTACTAATTAATGCGCCACTTAAACCAGCAAATCATTGAAAGCGAGAGACAGAGGGGGAGAGACAGAGACAGAGACAGAGACAGAGACAGAGACAGAGACAGAGACAGAGACAGAGACAGAGACAGAGACAGAGACAGAGACAGAGACAGAGACAGAGACAGAGAGACAGAGGCTGTAGTGTGCATACAGAATTCTGACATGTCGATGAGAAACTGTAGCGATAATTCCGTTCGTCGTGCCGCTTCGTAGCTTCGTGCTCGTTCTAGCATGACTGGGTCCTCGGCATCGGACTTTCTCTGCTCTTCATGTTCAACATGTTCCTGCGCTTGGAAATAGTCTGGCGCCGCTTGACCAGACTTCGGCTTCAGCTTGAAACCAAACAACTCCCGACGAACAGCGACCTACACGAAAACAAAGGAAAATATACAATAACTTGAATTGAATTCTTAGACTACATTCTGAACTGATAAATTGAGACAAAATCTATTTGTTCTAATTTATAGTAATATTCCTAGTTTTTCTTATTTAACTTAAATGTTTATATGTTCGACAGTAGGCCTACAACAATCCTATAACGCAAGTAGAATGTATAGGCCTACTGTATAGGCCTAGCAGCAGATAATAACGATATACTTTTCTTTTGTCGAGTGTCCCTAATTTAGCGAAGTTTATCCTTCGAAGGCCTACAAGAAATACGCGTGCAAGCACCATACATGCATAAAGTCATTAAAAATTATAATTTATAAAAAATAATCTAACCTTGTCAAGTTTTATATGGTTATAGGTTATTCCGTACAAACTAGAAATCCCTTTAATAGAAGACTTAAGCTACAACTCCGTATAATTGCACTACATTCACGCTCATACAGATGTCTGTAACAGTAGAAGGCATGTTATTTATCTTTAGCAGGATTTTCTCTCTAAGCAACTAGATGTGTGTTCGTCATCAGCAGTATAGGAGGCCTGCTGTATGTAGGACAGTTTGCCAATAGCAACAGGATTGATGTATGTAGCAAGAGGATGTGCTTTTCCGTTTAGTAATAAGATGTAGGCTAATGTGTACTAACGACTGCGTTTTGAAATGTCACGGTGTCGTTCTGCAAGTACGACTGCCACATCGGACGAAGAAACTGCAAACGACAACAACATCCACCATCAGGCAACAACATTTATTAATCACGATGAGCACCGCATAGCTAGAGGCGTAGCTTTGGTCTAGTAAGTGGGAGGGGTACGAAATTTCGCATCTTTCCCCTTTGCTACCATTAAATAATTATAACGGTACCGTTTATAAAATGCGCCATACTTAATAATAATATGTAGGCCTAATAGGAAAAGCTGCAATGAATGGTCTGGAAAAAATATGGAAGGACAAACATGTGAGTATAGACACGAAAAAAGATTGGTGAAGGCTTTGATCATACCAACAGTAACATACGGCAGCGAGACATGGACAATGACCAAGAAAATGAGAAAAAATATTAACGCATGCGAAATGTGGATATGGAGGACGATGCAGAGAATATCATGGATAGAGAAAAGGACCAACGATTGGGTTCGCATGAGTATCGGAATTGAGAAGGAAGAGACACTACAACAAACAGTGCTAAGAGCAAAGTTGAGGTTCTTTGGTCATGTCATGCGATCAGATGGATTGGAAAAGGAAATGATGTTAGCATATGGAGAGGGAAGGAGAAAACAAGGACGACCAAGGAAAAAGTGGATGGACGAAATACATGAAACAACTGGAATGAATTTGGCAGAACTGAGAGATGCGACGGCGGACAGAAGGAAATGGAGAGGCTTGATCATGACGGTCGCTAAAGTTCAAAGAACTGACAGCACAAGGTAACAAGGTAAAGGCCTAATAGTAAACGTAGTAGTGGTAGTATACTGGTAGTAGTAATAATAGGCCTAATAATAAAACGAAATATGATCATAATGATGGTGTGATGACGATGCTCGATAATTGTTTTGAGGGCTCACATGAAGGCCTTCCTACGATAAATAATAACCGGCATTGTTTCTGCTGGGTATAAAGAGTGAGGGTACGATGCCCTTCAGTCCAAAGAGTGGGGGTACGGGTACTCCTTGTACCCCTCGAAAATTACGCATACACTCATTGTATTAAGATGCCAAAATGCGTCGGTCGATCGATAAAGAAACCTAATCGTCAAAAGAATGTGTTCAATCGCAAAGGTCAGTCTGGAAAGATGGGGTGGCTATTTCGAGGAAATATGGCAAGAATTATTGAATGGAAGTCATAAAGAATCGTTAATTCCAGTGGAGGGATGTAAGTCTGGAAGCGAGTCACAGGAACTTGCATAAGCCACCGAAGTATAGTTCTATTTCTCATTAACAGTTTTGTCACTTATCAGAGTAAGCCAGTCAGAGGACTTGTTTAAGTTTCGTTTGTTTGTAGCGTAGCCTTGTCTGGAAATACTGCGGCTAAGCATTCACGCAATGCTTCAATCTTCGCTTTGCACCTTGTTTCATCGCATGGCATCTGGTCTACTGACTTCTATAGCGCCGTTACAACAAGGCACAATGCGTCAATCGATGGTCGTTGCGTGACAAGACAACATGCAATAACACAAGTTGGTCTAATCCCGCCTTATTACTTAATGCTCCACTTAAACCAGCAACACACAGAATTATCTATCTGACAGAACAGAGGCACTGGATACCTTACACAGTGGGCGGGAACTTCCGGGAAGGACAAGTGGAATACAAATCGGAAATTTCACAGTGCCACACAACAGCCGCGTCAGAGAAACCAACTTATTCTCTGGCGCTAATGTGAAGTATAAGTAAAGTAAGGCTATACTTACTTCGATGGCGACATCCTGTGCTCGTCTCATCAGATCGTCTCCTTTTCCGATCGCCAGATGGCGCTGCAGACTGTACCTGAGCGCAGGCGCAAGAACGCACATCCGCTTATCAGAATGTCCGGTCAGGTATCTCATGACGAGCACCTTGGCTCGTCTGCAGCGCATGTACGCCTGTACGCTCGTCTCTCCCATACCCTTACACGACAGGTAGACCTGCGCATCTCGCCAGAAGTTGAGGATACGTCGTGCCTCGTCGCATCCCTGGGTCACTAGGTAGGCCTCGAAGGGACCACCGGCCAGGCGGTCGGCGACGATGCCTCGCAGGAAGCTCCGCTGGTCGTCGCGATATCCGTGTGTCGGGGACGCTGCGGGTTCGGTCGCTAGGAGAGGTCGGCTGGGCTTTCGGCAGACTTCGGTTGAATGGGTGGAGGAAAGTGTCTTCGATAGACGACGCACGGAGAGGGTGGGCAGCTCTTGGCAGGTCGAGGTCAGTTTTCGAAGCTCAACGATGTTCCGTCGCATCTGGTGATTGGCTTCTGCTACAAGTGAATTCAGTAGACAACATATTATTTCTAAACGTCTCCAATGCTTGAAAATTCCTTCAGAAAATTGCTACAAAGAGGAACAATACAGGTCGCTAAATGCAGTGATTAAATTCATCCGGATCCCGCCGGATCTGAGATCCGGCACCTATTACTATGAGATACGTCGTCTAAAAGAGTAGACCCATCACCTAATTGTGTTTGATTACAATAATCGATCATATACATCGTGTATCACACACTATATTCTTTTGCCCGAAAAGCAAATAGCGAATATATACGTTAACGATTCGCCAGATAGGCTCATGCTTTAGATTTTAAAGATTTGGAGATCCACCACCTCACCTCTGGATGAGCAATTTAACAACTGACTATGAGTAAAATCCAAATATTGACATTCCTTATCTGACCATCTACGAATAAAAGCTGCTTCATAAGTATTAAGTAGTGATGGACAGTAGTCGTATACCTTGTAAGTCTTTCTGCCGTACTTTCGTTCCTGACAGAGTCATTGACTTCCTGGCGGCTGTGCTGACAGGCGGAAGTTGGGCCCTGGCAACGTAGGTGGAACTCACTGTGGAAACACTTCTGAGGCTCGTCGCAGAAAGACTCGAATCAGATGCTTTCGATGCTAAGGAAACTTAAAACACACATCGCAGATGAAACAAAGCCTGTGTCTATTTGCCCGTCTGTCTCTCTCTATCTGTTTGTCTGTCTGTCTGTTTCTAAGTCTTTCTGTTCTTCTGTCTTTTTGTCTTCCCGTGTTACGTTAGAATTCATGGCTGTCTGTCTGTCTGCTTTGAAATAAGCTAGTAAGTAGTTAGTCATTCAGCCAGTTGTTAGTCAGGTTGATCAGCTAGAGTGCTAGACTAAAAAGCGTTACAAGCAAAGTAGCAACGGAGTCTCTGGTCAGAAAACAATCAAATGACTGAACGATAGAATGAACGAAGGATTGAATGAAGGAATGAGACACACTATACACAGTCTACGTACTGTTTGAATGGGACTCTGACGTAGAAGGAGTAGTAGCTTCACTCCCTGAGTCCACAACCTTGCTGGAAAGATAAGTCTCTATGGCTCGCTTAATTGACGACGTCACGATGACCTTGGCGGAGACTGCAGGATCAATCTGAGACAAGGTAACATTCCCGTCGTCTTGTAGGGTGATGATCTCGTTGGTATCAGGAGTAAAGAGGAAGTTATCGTCAACGACACCACCAGTGGCCACTGAACCAGGTTTCTTCGGCGCAGGCCAGGCTAAAAATGAAATGCAGAAAATAGGTTGCTAGGACTACTGTTAGAAAGCCACACTGGAAATAGAAAGAAATTTATAAAGTAGCCTATTTAAAAATAACACTGCTGAAATCTTGTTTCTCTTCCTGGACAAACTCTCCAGCTACTACTACTATCACTATCACTAAAACTGATTAAACGAATATTGATTGAAACTATTACTGCTACTATTCTGCGCATGTCATCGGCCATGTCGATCGACTGATCGACCTCTGGGTTATTTCGACGGATATTTTCATCTAAATGCAGAATTTGTCCAGTAACTTTGAACTTGTTGGAGTTTTCTAGTGCTAAATTTGCGTTCCAGACTTATCCGGCAGTTTTGCCAAGGATTGTGTACCGGTACGTTGACAGGGCATTTTCTTAGCAAGTTGCCTAGACCTATGTGACTGCATCAAGTCCATCCTTCTGATGTACGGTCGATTCTGAGCCACACGGACTGTGTACGCCGCCTTTAGCCGGGTGTTTTAATATCGGCGGAGGGCGACCGACGTGGACCTTTAGAGCCACCTTGAACCAAGTCACTGGCGGCTCTTCAATCTACCGACCGACACGCGACGAATGTCTTTTCTCCGTACTCCTTGTGTCTCGACGGCTGGTCGGACGTGCGTAATCTTTCACCAGTGAGGGACTGCTCATTGGCAGCATCATCGTTTGGGCGAACGCTGTCACCTGCCATCGCTCTACTCTTAAAACGCGATCGACGCCCCTTGGCCCAGAGACTCTGAACATCCATGCCATCTTCAGCTGTCGACGGGAATCGGTTGGTCGGTTCCACGCGTTGGTCCGCCAGTGGTGACTCTTCTAGCTTACTTGCATTGTGTTGCTAACTTATGTAAATGCAATATGTTCGTTCTTAATGACATTTAACCTCATCTAGGCTAGCGCAGAGATAGCCTCTGAGTAGATATCCTGAAGGAGCGCTATATAAATATTCAATTACAATTACATTACTGTACCAACTATATAGTTCCGTTTATTTTTCTAAAAATCCGGGCAAACTGGTTTAGACTATTCGCCACGAAGCTAAGGAGCAAAACCTACCCTTGACCATCTTGTCAATCTCGTTCTTGAGTTGCTCAGCAGATGTCTCATCGTTCTTTTCATCCCGATCTTCTTTCTCCACCTCCTCATCATCATCGCTTTCATCGTCTTTGGGACTTGAGCGAAGCCACTCAGCAGTCTGTCGATGCAGGAGCCACTTGTTGAGCCAGTAGTCTCGAAGGATCCGCAGCAGAAGCTTCTGAAGAGTCCTCAGACTTGACAGACTGATGCTATCAGCGAAATCTTGCTGCTGCTGCTGCTTCTGGTCCGAGTAAGTGTCCGATATGAACGCGTTGACCGTTTCTCCTTTCTTTTAACACAGTTATTTCAAACGTACAATCAAAGTTCTTATCAATACAGCTCAACTGTAACTTCTAACATACAGCTCTCTACTGCATTAAAACATCTACTACACTGTATAGTTCAAATTCACTTTCATCAGCAATTTCTAAGTTTGGCGCGCTAACTGCACGTGTAGAGAATCTATCGTCAGCCAAAGTTTAGGCTACTTTAGGCCAAACGCCGCTAGCCGACAGCGCAACTAAGGCCTAAGACTAAAACGCTTAACAATCGATACACATATATATATATATCAACCTAAAGAACACCTGTGCTCATTATGTATGCAAAACATTAGTTCACATTACCTCCTTCCCTTTCTTTGGATTGAGCAAATTAAACTTAAAAATTTGCGAAATCATCATGTACTAAATTATGCAATAAACTTAATACTATATAATACAGTAAAATAAACAATCTTATAATCTAGATAAACAATCTGCTACAACATTTAATCGTCCTTTCTTATAATTAACTTCTACATCAAAAGTTTGCAGTGCTAAAGCCCAACGCACCAGTTTAGCAGACTTAGACATAGATTCAGTCAGATAAGTTAAAGGATTGTGATCTGTAAAGATGTGAACTTTAGATCCAATGATTATCTCTTTTAACTTATTTAGAGCCCAAACAATAGCATAGGCTTCTTTCTCTACAGTTGCCCATCTCTTCTGGGTGTCAGTCAATTTCTGACTTATAAATGATACAGGGCGTTCTATTCCCTTATCATCCATCTGCGTTAAAACAGCTCCTACTGCAAAATCACTACTATCACAGTACAAATTAAAAGGTTTTCCAACATCAAAAACATATAAAACAACTTTAGAGCGTACAGCATCTTTAAGTAAATTAAATGCCTGTTGATGTCTATCAGTCCAATCAATCTTATCTGGAACATGTTTGCTTGTCAAATCAGATAGAGGCTTCGCAATCTGTGCAAAATCTTTGATAAACTGTCTATAGTAACCAAAAAATCCCAGCAATTGCTTAACTTGTTTCTTCGTTTCTGGGGTTTTCAAATTAATTAAACTTTCAATTCTATCTGGATTCATTTGAATCGTTCCAGAACCAACCACATGACCGATGAACTTTACCTCACTCTTACCAAAGATACATTTCTTTAAGTTCAGAGTAATGTTATGCAGTCTCATTTGCATTAAATATGCATCTAAATGCTGTAAATGAATCTTCCAATCATCTGAATGCACAGCAATGTCATCTACATAGGGCTCAGCAAATTCATTTATAGGCTGTAAAACCATGTTAATTGCTTTAACAAATGTTCTTCCTGAGTTGATCATTCCGAAAGGAACACGAGTAAACTCGTACAGTCCATTGTGAGTAACAAAAGCAGTTTTCCATTGATCAGTTTGCTTAACAGGACAAGTCCAGTAAGCACTTCGACAATCAAAAATTGAGATCACATTTGATTTTCCAACTTTGTGCAAAACATCTTTCACAATCGGCATCGGATATTTACAATCCACAGTGAACGAGTTAATGTATCTGTAGTCGCAGGCAAGTCTCAGAGAACCGTCTTTCTTTTTAACAATTACCAACGGACTTGCCATTCTGCTCGAAGATGGTTTTATAATGTTGGCTTGAAGCATTTCTTTAATTTGTCGTTCAACTTCTGCTCGATAGATGAGTGGAATACGGTAAGCCATAAATTCTTTTTCACGAAATTCCGGTTTCAGTTCGATTTCATGTTCAACCAATGTACATAGTCCAGGCTTTTCAGAAAATCGATCAGAATATTTGTTCAGTACTTCCAGTAATTGTTTTTGTTGAGTCAATGTTAAATGGTTAATCTGATCGGGATCAAGATTCAGTGAGTTCTTTTCATCTTGCAAGTCATTCTTTGTCAGCAGTTCAACCACTGAACCAAAGTCTTCATCTTCTTCAACGATTAGTCCACAACTCATTGCTCTTGTAATGTACTTTCTGATTTTATTTGCGTGAATTATCTTTCGACAATCGTCACCCATATCAATCAAATAAGAGTACTTTGATCTTCGTTGTATGACAGTACATGGACCATGCCATCGTGAAATCAGTTTATTTGTTGACGTCGGATACAACACAATAACTTTTTCACCCGGTTCAAATTCTTTATGTTTCGCTCTTTTGTTGTATTGATTCGTATACTGTAATTGCTTCTCTCGTGAATATGATTCTGCAAACAGTAATGCTTTTTCCATATTTGCTTTCATGTCTTTCAAGTACTTTTCTGGTTGGATTCCAATATGAGGTGGTAAATTAATTTCTCTTGTCCAACTTTCTTTTAGAATTGCCAATGGTCCACGCGGAATCTTTCCATACACCAACATATAAGGAGCAATTCCAGTAGTTGCATTCGGTACTTCTCGTAATGCCCACACTGTAAACGGAATTACTTTGTGCCATTGCCTTGGATTGTCAACAATTACATGATGGATCATTTTCTTGAATGTTTGGTTCCATCTTTCTACTAGTCCAGCTGCCTCTGGATGACCTGGCGTGTCAAATCTTGGACTACAACCCATTAAATTCAGAAATTCTCTTGTCAGACTCGCAGTAAAATTTGTTCCTTGGTCACTTGTGATCACTGAAGGTACACCAACGTTCATGAACAACTCCATCAAAGCATCACATACAGCTTTTGCAGTTAATGATTTCAACAGAAACACTGTAGGCCATCTGGTGCAAGAATCGACAATACATAAACAGTACTTGTGACCTGCAGCAGATGCTGGCTCGATTGGTCCTACACAATCCACCGTAATTCTTCTAAACGCCACATCTTCTCTTGGAATTGGAGTGATAGGAACCCTGTCCATCACCAAACTTCTTGCCTTTAACTGACATTTCTCACATGATTTGCAAAATTTCACTATATCTCTTCTCATCTTTGGCCACGTAAAAGATAACTTTATTCGTTCTCTAGTTTTCTCTTCTCCAAGATGTCCTCCAAATACTGATTCGTGAGCCAACTCCATCACTTTCATTCGTCGCTCTTTTGGTAACACCAATTGATATATCGTTTGCTCTAATATTCGATATCTCTTGTACAGTAAGCCATTTACCACGCAGAATTCAGATTCTTTATCTGGCGCTAAATTCCACCATGCTTTCAATGATTCATCTTGTCTCTGCTGTTCTTCGAATTTCTTTGCGTCTGCAATCTGCATCTGTTGTTCTTCATCTTTCTCATTTTCTTGAAACAAATCTGCTATCTCCACATCACATTCATTATCCTCTTTCGTTTCATTTAGATTACCATTCTCGCATGCAGCCATCTCTTGTTCACTCATCTCTGCTGTTATACCGTCTTGCATTAAACTTTGTTGATCATCACTTTCGTTTTCCTCTTCACTTGAACTTTCAGTTTCACTTTCCTCTTCGACTTCTACCACTTTCTTTCGCTGACTCTGCAATCTCGTCGTTACATTCGCTTGCACATCTCCTTGTATCATTTTCACTTGTGGCACGGCTTTAAGTTCTGCAATGATTTCTGGATGCAACAAGAATCTTTCTGTGCTTCCCATTTTTGCAATACTAGCACACATCAATGTCACATACGGTGTAAGTGAACATTTGACTTTATGCGGAATTACCTCTTCTTCCACATCGTTACAACACAGCCTTACATCAACTTTCACTAACTTTGCAGGAATGGCATCTCCTGCCACGCATTGTAAGTTCACTTTTCCAATCTGCTCCACCTTCATGCCTTCCAGTAATTCTTCACTAATCACCGGAACCTCTGCTCCAGAATCAATCAGTGCTTTTACTTTTATTGGTTCTTTTCCTGCTGTTCCACGAATTTCTACCTCGACGTACTGTAATAACACTTTCTTCAATGTTGTACTTTCATCTTTTCCAGCCATTTCTTTCTGCATTCCATTGTGCAATAGAATTTCTTTCTGAATATCAGGTGAAAGGTGACATTTCATCACTGACTTTACTTCAGTTTCTTCAGAATAATGAGACCGATGTTCTGTGGCTTGACTTTCAGAATTATCAACCACTTGAATTCGATTCACCCTCGAATTTTCTTGTTTTCCATAATTTGAGGTTGTAACCGGAACTGGACAGAATTTCATTAAATGCCTGTCTGATCCGCAGTTGTGACAACGTTTCACCACTGCACCTCGTTGTTCAATGCTTTCTTTTCTTTTATATGGAGTAAACGATGCATTGCCTTCTCTCGCGACAAACCTTGGTGGTGATTTGTTATATACCGGACGTTGTCTGGCCATCATCGACTCTCTATTCTCGTGAACAACCGGAGAATTTGGTTTCACTTCTGCACCTCTGAACTGATTTCCTGTTTCTTGATTGCTCTTCCAATGAAAACCAAAATTTGGAGTGAACTGTTGATTTCTTTTTACATTGGGTACAAAACCAAAACTTGTCTTATTCGGAATTGCCAAACCAATTCGATTATTAACATGAATGTCCGCTAGGTCTGCCACAACACTAGCTTCGTAACAATCAGTTCCTTCCTTCGACAACACAAACTGTAGTGGACCTGGTGGTAGTGATTCTTTCAACTTATCCGCCACTAATAAATCAAACAGCTTCTCAAAATTCTTATCCACTTTGCGACTTTTCACATAATAGTTCAACAAGTTCTTCAGCCTTGCTGTAAACATTGTATATGTTTCTTCAGCTGTCTTCTTCGCATCAATAAACTTCGATCTGTACTCTCTCGGTGTCAACTTGAATTCTTTTAACAAGTGCTGTTTCACGACCTGATAATCGTCTAAATCATCGAATGACAATCTGTTTAGAACAGTTCTAGCTTTCGGAGTCATCAATGGCAATAGTAACTTCACCCAGAATTGTTCTTGCACGTTGAAACTACGAAACGCATTCTCAACCGTTTCGAAATATAATGGCACCTCCATCATATCGTTTGGCATTTTAGGTAACACGTGTTTCATGGCATCACCAATTTTCTTTATTTTCGAAACCATCGTTTCACTTTCTTCCTGTTTCCTTTTCTGTTCTTCTCGTTCTTCTTGCCTTCTTTGCTCTTGAGCTTCTCTATTTCGCTTCTCCTCTTTGAGTTGTGCTTCTTTTAATGCTATTTTTTGTTGTTCCAACTTTAAACGTTCTTGTCTTTCCTCTTCCGCCTTCTCCATGCTTTCTTTCTGTAATTTCAGTTCTTCTTGTCTAACCTGTTCTGCTCGCTCCAACTCTGAAATTCGCACTTTTTCCTTTTCTTCTTCACGTAGTCTCTTCTCTTCAATCTGTTGCTGACGTATCTCTTCGTCACTTTTCCGCGCCTTTTCAAATTCAATCATCTGCTCTAATCTTCTCCTTTCAGCATCTTCTCTATCTTTTCTCAATTGCTCTAATTGAATTTCAAATTGCTGCCTTTGCAATTCTTCTTTCTCTCTTTGAAGACGTAATTCTTCCAGTCTTACATTCTCTGCTTTCTCTTCTTTCTCTCTCTGAAGACGTTCTGCCTTCTCTTCCTTTTCTCTTTGAAGTCGTTCTGCCTTCTCTTCCTTTTCTCTTTGAAGACGTAATTCTTCCTGTCGCATTTCTTTCTCTTCTTGTCTTCGTTTCTCCTCTCTTTCTTTCTCTTCTTGTCTTGTCATCATCATCCATTGCATCATCATCTCCATAGACATAGGCCCAGGCGGTTTCTCAGTAACCTTTTCCACAGCACCACCGACAGCACCTTCTTCTTCCTCTGCTTCTTCTTTAAGCCAGACTTCAGCTAACGCTTCTAGCATGTCTTCACGTGACATATCTTTCAGTTTCTCTTCTTCAAAACCAGCCTTTAACAAGCGCTGCTTTAATCTTTCAGAAGACATCTTCTTCAATTCTGCTTGTTTCTTGACACTTAATTTCTCCATCTTACTTCTTTACTTCAGTGCTGTCCTTTCTGGAAAACACGAGTTTTCTTTTGTGTTTGAAGTATCAAGGGATTGTTCTTTGTTTGAAAACAACAAACTTGTATACCTTTGTCGTTGAGGCTTTCGTTGTCGTATATTTACCAATGATTCAAATGCGTATTCACCAGTCGACGTTGTTTCGAATCCCAGACGTTGTTTCGAATCCCAGACGTTGTTTCGAATCCCAGACGTTGTTTCGAATCCCAGACGTTGTTTCGAATCCTACCGCTGCTGCCACCAATATGTCACCAACTCTTTTCTTTCTTAGTTGTGACCTACCTCAAGAACTTTCCTTATCTCTACATATAAATTGCTCAACGACTTCTAACTGTTTAAGAATTAAATTGACACAGTTCTTTGAATGTTTCTCCTTTCTTTTAACACAGTTATTTCAAACGTACAATCAAAGTTCTTATCAATACAGCTCAACTGTAACTTCTAACATACAGCTCTCTACTGCATTAAAACATCTACTACACTGTATAGTTCAAATTCACTTTCATCAGCAATTTCTAAGTTTGGCGCGCTAACTGCACGTGTAGAGAATCTATCGTCAGCCAAAGTTTAGGCTACTTTAGGCCAAACGCCGCTAGCCGACAGCGCAACTAAGGCCTAAGACTAAAACGCTTAACAATCGATACACATTATATATATATATCAACCTAAAGAACACCTGTGCTCATTATGTATGCAAAACATTAGTTCACATTACCTCCTTCCCTTTCTTTGGATTGAGCAAATATAATTATGCTATAACTACCAGAGATGGGTACGATTAGCTAGAACTGCTAATCGATTAGAATTAGAATTAGCTCCTGAAATTTGCTAATCGATTAGAATTAGAATTAGCAAAAGGTTTTAGCTAATCGATTAGAATTAGAATGAGCAGCAGCTAATCGATTAGCAATTAGAATTAGATTTCGATAATCGATAGTTCGATACATATATTTGCTTCATGAATTTGTCAAATTGTAATCAGAGCACAACAAGTTACTACAGCAAGTTGTTGTAGCCTATTACAATACCTAAAGCTGTAGCCTATTACAATATCTAAAGCTGCACAACTGCTATGTGTGAGAACAGTCCAAAAGCCAGCAAGCAACACCACATCGGTCAATACATGCTGCAATTATTGACATTGCTACTGCATAAGTTCACTATTGCATTTTGCAATTAGCATGTCTTGAATCAGTGCATCACTTAGCCTACAGCGCCTAGCGTTTACGATGTAGCCACAAAACTAAATACGCGTTCCATGGCAGCTGAGGTTGCAGGAACACAGTGATGCTGTAGATGAAGAACATGAAGACATGCAAATCTTTCAGTGTTGCATGAGCAGAATGGACAGATAACCATGAACAGATCATTGCAGGTTTGAAACAGCCTTCAGATAAATAAGTAAGTAAGGAATTCTTGAAAACTCAATATTAATAAACTCATTCTTAATGAATGCGTTCTCAGCTTAATTTTCACACATCTAATCGATCAGCTAATCGATTTTCGATTAGAATTAGCTGAAAATTGCTAATCGATTAGAATTAGAATTAGCATCAGATGACAGCTAATTGATTAGAATTAGAATTAGCTGTTTGTCTAATCGATTAGCTAATCGATTAGCATCTAATCGATTAGTTACCCATCTCTGATAACTACAGGGTGAATTGGTTCGGTGATGCAATGTAAATGGCTATGTAAGTGAAACAGACATAGACGCATAGAGAGTTACACATAAACTAACACTTAGACAGTCGTAAGCGCTAAGAGACAAAAGAATGCATAGACACAGAGAAGCACACAGATAAGAGGCAAGCAGGCAAATGAAATGACAAGCAAACAGACAAGCAAGGTAGCAACAGAAGGCAGAAAGGCAACGTTGCAACTGAAGACAAGATGCAAAGATTCTAAGCGAATAGAATGAAAATACGATGAGCACTGAAAGAGCGTAGCCTATACATACCAATCAGCACGCAGGGTGATTGACCAGACATATGGAGGCAGTCAGTGGCGCAGTTGTCGAAATCGTAGAAGGTGACTTGAATCTCACGGAAGATCATCCATCGGGTCATCGGGTCAGTGGCAGGTACACCGAAGAACCTCTCGACGTCCAGCCACAGTCTCAACAACTTCGATCCAGGACCCCGATCCAAGTACTTCCGGAACTGTCGCATCCCCGTCACGTGACCAATGGCGTCCTCGAAACGATCCGCATTGTCGCCACATCCTTTATATATACATACATACATTATTATAATAGACTATAATTTTTATAATTGAGAGAAACAATACATAAATTATAATATATAAGTTATTATACATGTATGCTTCCCCCGCCTGGTGGGGACTGGCGAGCGAAAAGGACAAATCCCGCATAGAACGTCTGAATAACAGATTAATACGCTCTGGTTTTATTCCGTCAGATTCCCCTTCTACAAATGTTCTAGCTAATAAAGCAGACACTTCACTCTTTAAGGCCGTCCTCTTAAATGAGAATCATTCTCTCAGATGCCTATTTCCTAACCAACATTTTACGCCGTATTTTCTTAGGGTCAGACCACATAACTTTAACCTTCCTGACAAGGACTCACGAAATTTTATTTCTCGTATGTTATTCCTGAACTCTTACTAAGCTATTATTTATTCATACTATAATATCTAGATGTAGTTTTTTCTATGTACACCTACAGCGTTATGTCTGTTGTTAACACATTAAACGAATATATGATGATGATGTATATATATACCAGTCTAGAAGGACTGTGTTCACTACTGTCTGTAATTTCCTGATCAGATACACTTTGTATGATAGTGAGCTGCAATCGCTTCATTCGGGATGACGTAATTCTACATCTTAAGCGCAGTTCAGATCAGAGGAAATCTGAACGCGCTTCGATCGACTGTCAAGCATTTCACTAATTCAACATGTCTGCAAGATACTTCCAGCTACGACATAATTGTTCGACTAAGTAAGCCTACTCTCGTAAATACGTAGGCCTACGTTCGTACGTACATGTATATGCACATGCATTTGTGCATGCAGACCTAATATCATATACACGTACACATATCATATACACGTACACGTATAGGGCCTACATAAATTTATATGGCTAAACTTTAAACACGTGACAGTGGACACCAGAGATGGGCTTGATTAGTTAAATTGCTAATCGATTAGAATTAGAATGAGCTGTTTGTTTAATCGATTAGAATCTAATCGATCAGTTACCCATCTCTGGTGGACACTTACCCAGTAGCGATTGCTGTTGGTTGGTGTCGGATGATTTGCGAGACTCCGATGCGATTAGTTTTCGGCACAGCTTGTATTCCAGGTAGAGGTTTGTCTTGAGGAAGAGTGGGAGTCGAACCGTGTACAGCCAGTTCAAAGTCCGCGTCCTATCCACAACAACCTACAATTACGTGAAATGTTACATAGAGCAGTGGCATTATTTTAGTTGCCTGGTATCAGGTCACCAGTCAGAGGCACACATAGGCTGAATAAAGCGCTTTCAGAAGCATTGTGTGTTAATAGTACTCTAGGAGTACCGTATCCATGCCGAGAATGCGACAACAATATGTAATGTAATGTAACAAGACATTTATAAAGCTCCTAAGAGTCTCTCAGAAGCGCTCAACACGTGGCCATCAAACAGCTGAAAAGGTGAGTCTTTAAGAGTCTATAGAGAAAACCATATACCCACACGCAGCATTATGACACGAACAGAGGGCGGAATAGCATTCCAATATTCGCACTATTATTATTGTCCTGTGAATAAGGATGTTGGGACTGGGTTAAGTTCGCATAATTTGTTTTGGGAGGAATGAATAAGGGCAGTGATTTCGGAATCAGAAGCAAGCTCAAAAAGATGGAAAGATGCGTTAGGCGACAACGTTTTGTCGGCGTGATCCTCGGAGGATAAAGAGTCCGTCTGCGTGGTGGTTGAGTCTAATGAGTCTGTAATGAGCGACGGAGGGAGGAGACGTTGAAGAAGGATGCGAAGGATTCGGCTAATTGATGGACGTGTTATAGAGGAGCCTGAATTGGATGATGAGGACGAGTGGCAGTGATAACGGAGGAACCGAGCATCTGCGGAATTCTGGAGGGAGATCGTTCTAGAATCGTGGTGCAGTGTCGGATATGGCTTGGCTGGAGAACTTGAAATGAGTACTATAGTGACCCGGGGGGTCGAAAAAGACTGAAATAGGAGGAGGATTGAGGAGCGTGTTGGCTGGATGGTGAAGAGTTTGTGGAGATAGGCTACTTGGGCTGGGAATATTGTAGGGAGTTGTAGGTTTGTGTTAGGACTTTGAAGTGGACTCGCTCTGGGATATTTAGCCAATGGAGTGATTTGAGGAAAGGAGTGATATATGATGATGTTGGGCGTTCTAGTGGCAGCTCTGATTAGTGAGTTTCGGATAAGTTTCAGACGCTTAATTGAGGCTGAGGTTGAGGGGATTGCAGTAATCGAGGTAACAAAGGTAGAAGCAGTTTTAAAGTCGAGCATATATATATAGCTACAGGCCGGATGCGGCGGTGGTCACGAATGTGGATGAAGCAGAAGCGTGAGAGGCTGGATATGTGGTTAGAGAAAGAGACGTGGATCAAAAGTTGGCCAATACAAAGATTGCGGACAGAGGAGTCGGAGATGAAGGTGAGAGGTGAAAAGTCAGTCGATAGTGGCATGGAAGGTCAGGTTAAGATTTTAAAGGAGATGCAACAAATTACGAAACTGTGATATTATGCTTAGTTCTTCTATACTTACTTTTGGCGCAGCGGATTTCACAGGAGGATCAAACTCAAATTCGTCCGTGAAGCATTTGTAAATGACACGCTGTTCGAAAACCTGCAAATGTGTCAAGAAACTTCTTAAAAGCCTATTTTAAGACGCATAGGATTTGTGTATTTATAAATACCAATGCTTCTATTAAACTTTTGATAAGAAACTAGACCTATAGGTCTATAATTATGTCCTATAGGCAACTGTTTTGTTTTATAATAATAAGTTTAGAATTTTGATGGAGAACCGTTTGGCCCATACAAAAATCGCTCCAGTGGAAATCACACAGGTAGCAGGCATTAGGTAACCAAGAGGCGCTAGCATCTTAACATGAGCCTTGTTGAAGCCATTTATAGCAATGAGCCCGAGGTAAGATGACGTAGGCCTATACTATCATTGTCTACGACTGCATAATTTTATATGAACAGTTTCCAACAGCAACGTCATACGTAGGTCACACAACGCATACGAATCCCATGTTGCAACATTGCCACGTGGGCTTTGCGTGTCCTACGTATGACGTTGCTCTCGGAAACTGTTCATATAAAATTATGCAATCGAAGACAATGATAGCACGTCACGCCATCTAACCTCGGGCTCTGTGCTGTAAATGGCTTCAGCGAGGCTTATATCTTTGCATTGGTTTCCTCCTAAGGAAAGAATCTCTTTCAAGTTGGGGCTCATAATTTACGACACACCCTGGAGTGGCCTCCCTCTGGGGCTTCGCCTCTTCCCTAGGACCTTCTCTCCTATGTTCTTTTCTCACCTTAAGACTATCTTTTTGGCCGTGCTGGAGTTGGGAGCGCCTCTGAGTAGTTTCCTCGAAGGGGCGCTATACAAATGTTCGATATGCATGTATGTAGGCTACGTCGAATGCTGGCCAGCCACAGTATATTTAAAGTCAGTCTCGATTTCCCAGACTTATTGTTCATCGAGGTCACCTGACTTTCCTTCTCTGGTCACAGCAAGGACTAGAACTGTTCTAAAAAAGGGAGCTATTTCTGCTGCGACACCTTCATTTTGGAACATCTCCCTGTATCTGTCCAATCTGCTCCCTGTATCTGTCCATTCTGCTCTCTGTATCTGTCCATTCTGCTCTCTGTATCTGTCCAATCTGCTCCCGGTATCTGTCCAATCTGCTCCCTGTATCTGATCATTCTGCTCCCTGTATCTGTCCAATCTGCTCTCTGTATCTGATCATTCGATTGTGTGATTTCGTCCTCGGCATAACACTTAACCTTTCCATGTTGCTAATACAACAAGGGCTGCCTCTCAACCTTACGGACTGATTTTCTGATAAGTTAACAGCAAAATGAAACATTGAAAAGTTTGTGCTTCCAAGCTCAAACTACTCAGATGCAGTCTACAGGGCCCGTTATATTGCTCTGTTACATTGTTATATTAATTTGTTTCCTAATGCGAAAAGAATTATAATCTGTATATAAATACCGGTAGCGTCAGGAAAACGTTGAAATAATCGACGAAGATCTTGTCCTTAAGCAGCTGAAAGAAATTTGCCTCGGAGATTCCTAAAGGAAAAACATTCAGGAATTGTTAATTAAGTAAAACATAAATAAATGTCGTTACTGTACACAGACCTATGTCGTACAAAATTAAATATTACTGCAGGTAGACGTAAAAGCAAGTATCGCTTACATAGGCCCTATAATAATGTAAGCCTAAGATACTCGGTCTGCCTATAGGCCAACTGATTTGGGACTTGAAGCTGATCAAGTGACAATTTGAATTTGCTAAAGCAGATGATATTTCATGTGTATTTCGCTTACCATCAGCGATGGACGTATTCGATGATTCTTCCTTCATGGTTCTTGATGACAAGAGGAATTACGTGCTCCAACTTTACCTAGAAAAAGTACGGTTTTGCTCCATACCGCAACTGCACAAGAAGATGATTATATCGACGACGACTAAAATGATGATGAGATTACAAGATGATAAGAACGATAACCCAGTAACGATGATGACGATGACGAAATGATGATTCATATTATTTTGTATCTATGTAACTGGATTGTTGTAAGGCGCATTTTAAGCCTCTCAAAAATGCTGGTGATGACGAAGCCTACAGCGGTGGAGGTGATGTTGATGATGATGATAATGATGATGATGATGATAATGATGATGATGTTGATTTATGATGATAAATAACACTAATATTAACAAAATAGTGAGGGGATTGATGAAGAGTAGTCTTTGTAAGTTAACCTCGAGATTATGGAATGGCTAAGCAACTTTTCGTCGCCTTAGCATGCAAGAACGCGTACCAGTCCTCTTCCTAGCCGTATGATCCTCCTACAGACAATGTAGACCTACAGTCGATATACTCGTTTTATAAGCGATTTTACTCAAGACAGCTAGTGAAATAAAAGTCCGAAACAGGAATGTTCACAAGACTGGTCTCGGTCTCAACCCTAAGAGTCTTGTGAGCACTCCTGTTTAAGACAGCTCTGCTCCAACGGTCTGACCATGAACCCTGATAAGTCCGTGGCAATCATGTTTGGCACACTCCGACAGCCCTCTTTCCCATCTCATTTCAGTGTTCACCAGGCACTTGTTCTGCTATCAAAAACTGCCAGAAAACTTCGGGTGATTCTGGACAGTAGGCCCTAATGTCAATCTATACATCCTACACAACTTTTTAAAATCTTGTTTCTATCAGAGCAGACCAATACGTCACACAAGGCCTGCTCTAACCAAGGAAATGTCGCAGACAATGGCCCGCTCACTTGTCTAATCTCGGCTCGATTATGCCAACTCTGTTTTTGCATGCATATCAGACCTTGAAGTCAACAGGCTTCAACGCATCCGTGTAGTTCTGTGTGCATCTTCTCATTAACTCTGCATTGGCTTCTTGTAGACTTTTTCTACGTGTCACACACGTAGAATCCCTGCGCTAGCTCAAGCCACCTCAACAGGAGCGACCAAGACGAGACCGCAGACGGACTGCCCCGAGACCAAGACTACCCCTTCCTTTGATTGTAAGCATAGCGCAGACGCAGTAAATAATAAACAGGCCTATTACCACGATGTTGCAAAAGTAAAAACAAACGATTAATGTAATTCAAAAAATCGGTGCATTGCCTGGCTACCAAAAACTTCTTTTGATGAGGTATGCGTATTTAATATTGATGTCTAGTAGAATGTAAAGTCTGTGCACTAACTCTATGAATCTACACTTCCGTCACTTTAAAACTATAAAGTTCACTTGAACTTCACTGACTGCGAATCAGCGCTCTGCAATCAAAGTCCAATCTAAAAAGTGCAACGGTTCATGACGTGACGTGTTAATAAATGACGTCAAGAACAAGCGTAACCGTAGTTACGACGGATTTTCATGTGGTGATCAAGTGGCGTCTCTTGGTAATTGAGTTTTAGTGTGATTTTATTTTAGTTACAGTTACAGTTATACCTAACGGTCTTTCATTTTAGTCATAGTTACAGTTATAGTTAGTTATAGGCCTATTGTATTATTGTAGTTGTAGTTGTAGACTGTAGTTATAGTTACTAGATATTTTATTTTAGTTAGGCCTAGGCTACTACTTTGCCTATAATTACAATAAGGCTAAGCGAAATTTTCTACAGACGCTCAAGATCTTTAGAGACATTACATGTGAACTAATGAATTTTTTTAGTTAAACTATAACTATTTTTCAACTAAAATAAAAAAAGTTAAACTGAAAGTTGGCAACTGATTTGGTATATAAGTTAGCTAAACTAAAAATATTTAGTTCAACTTTTCAAACTTTTTAACACACTTATGCACAAACATTTTCACAATGACCGAGGTTAAATTAGCTGCAATAATGCAGAGCGTCAATGACAATTTCACTTTCAAACTATGTAATGTGTACTGGACACTTGAGTGATAAAACCAGTTGCTCATGACAATCATTGCTGAAGATTGTTGATGATTTTGTTTCTTAAACTTTCTAGCTAATAACTAAAAATATTAGTTTAACGTTTTAGTTAATAACTAAATAATATTAGTTAAATTGTGGCTTTAACTAGACTAATTTTTTTGTTAAACTTCTGCCTTAACTAAAAAAATTAGTTAAACTAAAAGTTTGCAACATTTTAGCTAACTTTTGCCTATCACTGGTTATTGGTGTAACTGAATGTTGTGAGACTGACTTAATGTGATGTTATTGATGTAACTGAATGTTGGGAGACTGACTTAATGCGATGTTATTGGTGTAACTGAATGTTGTGAGACTGACTTAATGTGATGTTATTGGTGTAACTGAATGTTGGGAGACTGACTTAATGCGATGTTATTGGTGTAACTGAATGTTGGGAGACTGACTTAATGTGATGTTATTGGTGTACCGTAACTGAATGTTGGGAGACTGACTTAATGTGATGTTATTGGTGCAACTGAATGTTGGGAGACTGACTTAATGCGATGTTGAAAAATCAGTGATGGGCAGAAACTAATTTTTTAGTTAAACTATCACTATTTTTCAACTAAAATAAAAAAAGTTAAACTGAAAGTTGGCAACTGATTTTGTATATAAGTTAGCTAAACTAAAAATATTTAGTTCAACTTTTCAAACTTTTTAACACACTTATGCACAAAGATTTTCACAATGACCGAGGTTAAATTAGCTGCAATAATGCAGAGCGTCAATGACAATTTCACTTTCAAACTATGTAACGTGTACTGGACACTTGAGTAATAAAACCAGTTGCTCATGACAATCATTGCTGAAGATTGTTGATGATTTTGTTTCTTAAACTTTCTAGCTAATAACTAAAAATATTAGTTTAACGTTTTAGTTAATAACTAAATAATATTAGTCAAATTGTGGCTTTAACTAGACTAATTTTTTTGTTAAACTTCTGCCTTAACTAAAAAAAGTTAGTTAAACTAAAAGTTTGCAACATTTTAGTTAACTTTTGCCTATCACTGGTTATTGGTGTAACTGAATGTTGTGAGACTGACTTAATGTGATGTTATTGATGTGACTGAATGTTGGGAGACTGACTTAATGCGATGTTATTGGTGTAACTGAATGTTGTGAGACTGACTTAATGCAATGTTATTGGTGTAACTGAATGTTGTGAGACTGTCTTAATGCGATGTTATTGGTGTAACTGAATGTTGTGAGACTGACTTAATGCAATGTTATTGGTGTAACTGAATGTTGGGAGACTGACTTAATGCGATGTTATTAGTGTAACTGAATGTTGGGAGACTGACTTAATGTGATGTTATTGGTGCAACTGAATGGTGGGAGACTGAGTTAATGCGATGTTATTGGCAGTGATGGGCACTAACTAATTTTTTTAGTTAAACTATAACTATTTTTCAACTAAAATAAAAAAAGTTAAACTGAAAGTTGGCAACTGATTTTGTATATAAGTTAGCTAAACTAAAAATATTTAGTTCAACTTTTCAAACTTTTTAACACACTTATGCACAAACATTTTCACAATGACAGAGGTTAAATGAGCTGCAATAATGCAGAGCGTCAATGACAATTTCACTTTCAAACTATGTAACGTGTACTGGACACTTGAGTAATAAAACCAGTTGCTCATGACAATCATTGCTGAAGATTGTTGATGATTTTGTTTCTTAAACTTTCTAGCTAATAACTAAAAATATTAGTTTAACGTTTTAGTTAATAACTAAATAATATTAGTTAAATTGTGGCTTTAACTAGACTAATATTTTTGTTAAACTTCTGCCTTAACTAAAAAAATTAGTTAAACTAAAAGTTTGCAACATTTTAGTTAAATTTTGCACATCACTGGTTATTGGTGTAACTGAATGTTGTGAGACTGACTTAATGTGGTGTTATTGGTGTAACTGAATGTCATGAGACTGACTTAATGTGATGTTATTGGTGTAACTGAATGTTGTGAGACTGACTTAATGCGATGTTATTGGTGTAACTGAATGTTGTGAGACTGACTTAATGCGATGTTATTGGTGTAACTAAAATGTTGTGAGACTGACTTAATGATGATGTTATTGGTGTAACTGAATGTTGTGAGACTGACTTAATGCAATGTTATTGGTGTAACTGAATGTTGTGAGACTGACTTAATGCGATGTTATTGGTGTAACTGAATGTTGTGAGACTGACTTAATGCGATGTTATTGGTGTAACTGAATGTTGTGAGACTGACTTAATGTGATGTTATTGGTGTAACTGAATGTTGTGAGACTGACTTAATGCGATGTTATTGGTGTAACTGAATGTTGTGAGACTGACTTAATGCGATGTTATTGGTGTAACTAAATGTTGTGAGACTGACTTAATGCGATGTTATTGGTGTAACTGAATGTTGTGAGACTGACTTAATGCGATGTTATTGGTGTAACTGAATGTTGTGAGACTGACTTAATGCGATGTTATTGGTGTAACTAAATGTTGTGAGACTGACTTAATGCGATGTTATTGGTGTAACTGAATGTTGTGAGACTGACTTAATGCGATGTTATTGGTGTAACTGAATGTTGGGAGACTGACTTAATGCGATGTTATTGGTGTAACTGAATGTTGGTGAGACTGACTTAATGCGATGTTATTGAGTGTAACTGAATGTTGTGAGACTGACTTAATGCGATGTTATTGGTGTAACTGAATGTTGTGAGACTGACTTAATGCGATGTTATTGGTGTGGGCCCTGAACGTTGTAAAACTGACTTAATGCTATGTTTTCAACTAAAATAAAAAGTTTAACTGAAAGTTGACAACTGATTTTGTGTAAATAAGACTCATTAAAAATATTTGAATGCTTAGACTTATTTCCAGCGATGCTATTTGTGTTCACTGAATGTTGTGTGACTGGCTTAATGCCATTTCATTGAGTAGCCTACTGGACTAATAGTCCTCTTACTGTGGTGAAAGTGACTTAATGACGATATTATTGAGTAATACCAGTTACTGATGACAATCATTTCGGAAAATAGTTGACATTCAGTTTTCTTACACCAACTAGCTAATCGTATTAAATCTATTTAGTTAATAACTTAAGTACGATTAGTTAAACTTAGGTTTTGTCTAGACTGAAAGTTTAATTAAAATGACTTAACATGATGTTCTTTGTGTAGCTGACTGTTTTTAAAATGACTTAGTACGATATCATTGGTGTAGATGATTGTTTTGAAACGGACTTTATACAATATAACTGATGTAAACTGCCTTACTACGATGCAATTAATTGTTATAGTCTAATTGACTGTTTTGAAACTGACTTAATGTTATCGGTGTAGAGTCACCGATGGGCGAATGTTGTGTTCTATAAGGAATTGATTTAAAATCGTGTGATGCAACTGTTTACGTAATCTTTGTGTATTTGAACTCAAAGGAAAACTGATGGTTACATTTTGGTTCCTGAAGAACAGAGATTTTCGCGGATACGAGCAGCGGTGTTTCCTTGGTTACAACCAAGAAAACATCCGTTGACTTATCCGCGAAAATCTCTTGATAACTCTCAGAACATTTAACAACTGCTTACAGTTTTGCTTTTAATTGCTCAAAATTGACATTTTTGCTGTCGCGCGCTGACAGGGATGGGCAGTATTTGAAATTACGTAATTGAAATAAACGGTAAACGTGTAGTTTAGCGTCCAAATTATTAGCCCATTGTAGCATCATTATTTGTCATCAATCCAACTTCTGCTTTGGCGATAATGCTTTTCATCGATCCAGCTTCCATTAGGCACGAATTCGTTAATATCAATCCAGCTTCTATTTAAGAACGAATATTTATTTATCATCAATACATTTTTTTAAATTAAGAATTATCTTTCATTAGTCCAGCTTCGATTTAATTAAGATTACAACCAAGAAACATCCATTGACGTATCCGCGAAAATCTCTTGATAACTCTCAGCACATTTGACAACAGCTTACAGTTTTGTATTTAACGGCTAAAAATTGACATTTTAACTGTTGCCCGCTGGCAGGAATGGGCAGTAATTGAAATTAGGTAATCGAAATTGCTTCAAATCACGTTATTTGTAATTTTCAATTTGTAATTCAATTACATTTTCCCCTGTAGGCATGTATTTTGTAATTTGAAATTATATTTCATGTCACAAAGTAATTTGTAACTTGTAATTCAGTTATATTTCTCCGAGTAATCTTCCCATCCCTGTCCGCTGATAAGAGTTCCGTTGTTGAACAATGGGCGTTTTTATTGTTTTGCATTTTGCCGTGTTTTTGCTGCATTTTGATTATTGCTCTCAGGTGATGTTTAACACTGTATATTGACTATTGCTCGCGGTTTAAATCTAAAAATATGTTCTACTAGTTTTTAAAGTGATGTCTTAAGCTGTACATTGACTATTTTCTTGCAATTTAAAAATCAATAGAATTAAATAGAAAAGAGGTCAATCACAGAATTTTACTGCTCGACTAAAATTCTTAATTGAGGGATGTTTCATTTATCAATCTGCCAACATACTAATTAAGAATAGTTAGAGTCACCACACGAACAGCGAATAGCGGTCTCCGTATTCGACTATACAACTTAGAACGCCTTTGTAGTGCTCTGTTTTGGAAGACCAGTAAGACTGCCATGGCTAGATGAGCTTTTGTGAGCCCGTGTGGCCTTGCAATGCGCCTTTTGATGTCCACATGCCTTGCCGTCATTGGATTCAGGGCCCTACTAAGCCAAGTTCTATTAATATATCCCACTACTTGAGTTTTTTGCAGAAAGCTATTTTGTGCTTCAGCCAGTGCTGCCTTTTCTTGGGCTCCTGTTTCGTCAACGCCCCTCTCTACCTAATGCTAGTCGTTTGTGCGCTGAGTTAGCCCTGTGCAACTATTAAAACTTAGTCTATTATGCTGGCCAGTGTAAGCCTATCTAGGCCAACGTAGGCCTACCTAGGCCAACGTATACGCCTATCTAGGCCAATATATGCCTGTCTAGGCCACTGTCAGCTTAGCCTGCTTGTGGCTGCTTTTCTGTCTCTTATTACGTCCTAATCGTAATCGTAATCTTGCGTAATCGTTATCGTTAATCGTTATCGTTATCGTAATCGTTGATCGTTACTCTGAGAGAAAACCAAGTCGCCGGAAGCGCCTCATTATCCATGGGTGCTCAGTCAAAACAAATTCGATAGGCAGGTAAGGTCAGAATCGGTTCCGAGGGTCGTGTGAGAAAAAAGTAATGCAAATGTAATGTGATGTAATTGAACATTTCTATAGCACCTCTTCAACATATCTACTCAGAGGCGCTCTGCGAGCCTATCCTATATAATGTTAAATGTCATTGCAAACGAATATATTACATCAGTTAGCAAAACAATGCTCAGTAAGCTGAAAGAGTCACCAGTGGAGGGCCCACGCACACACGTGGAACCAACCAACGGATTCCCGTCAACAGCTGCCAGAAGGCATGGATGCTAAGAGTCACTGTTAATAATGATAGAATTGAGTCGTAAACTTTAACACATGAGTTATATTTGTGCAGGCGTTGTAGCGCATGATAATAGTACCTGCGCAGGCACAACTCAGTGCCCATACGACTAGCCTTAGGCTAGCAAGTGGGCGTTAATAAGAACAGGAGCCAAAGGCCCAAAGAGAAGGCATCATTGGCTGAAGTAGAGAGTAATGTCCTTCTAAGCACTTATGTATTGGAATATATTAATAGCACTTAGCTTATAATACGACAGCAGGACCTATAACCGCTGACGATAAGGCACGTGCATGGTTTTCTTTTATGCGTAATCAGGTACAGACATATAATTAAGGTTTAATACTTTGTACTAGTACGTTAATAATTGTACGTGTACTATACTTATTATATGATTGCACTGTATTAGATAACCTCTGTTAACCATCTAGCAACAGACTTTGTATATAGGTGGCCCTAACCAGCGGGACTCTGGTCCCTTCTGGGTTAACTTTTGCGAACAACAGATCTTTGTTCTTTGTACAACGAAGTGTTACTTTGTCAATGTTTGGAGCAATAAATTGATGGTTATGGTTATGGTTAATGTTGCACTAACTAAATAGTAAGGTCCGTGTTAGCTTAGAATCGTTTGCTAACTACTATTTCTCTCGTCGGACTGGAAATGCGCTTTCGAGTGGTTAGATGACATCTATTAGCACGAAACTTAGTCATAGGCTAAGCATGTTTCGTTCCATCTCACCTGGGGCATACCTCCCTCCCTCCTTCCCTTCATCCCTCGGCCATTCTTCCATCAATCCGTTCCTCCGTCCCTCCATCCTTCGTCCGTAATTCCCTCTCTCCGTCTATTCCGCCTTACCACCAATTCGAATAAAGCTACTTGTTGATAGGTTGTTTTAAAACTTTTCTCATAACAGTGTCTCGCTAGACATATTCATTTAACGGATATTGACCTATCTGTACTGAAAATCGCTTTGTTGACTGAATGCTCTGACACACCCACCCTTGCCTACGGTCCTTGCTCTGCTAATGTATGTAGGCCCACGCAAGCCTGTGTATAGCTATTATTTATTATGGATGGATCCAGAGTTTAACGAAGCTTATGAGCCACATAGCTAACGTTACCGCCTAGACAAAGATTATTATTTTTGGCATGTTACATACCATGATGGTGATGATGATGAAGACTAGCCATTCCAGAAGAACGCTCTCCTGAGTTCTGTAATAAGGAGGAATCATATGTACCTCGAAGAATATAATAATAAGAACAATCAGGGGCGTCTATCCCCCCTAAGTCACTGGAGCAACTACCCCTCCGCTCCCTTCCCATGGTATGACATTTAAAAAATTGAACTTCCCCAAATTTCGCAGTGAGGTCCCCCCTTACCTATTTCTTGGATGGACCATTTGCTCCCTCCCCTATTTCTTGGATGGACCATTTGCTCCAAGGTTTACATGGTGTAGACGCCCCTGAGAACAATGCATCACTGACGACTATCCATCCCTAACTTTTGAAATACTATACAATACACTGTGTACTGATAGTGCCCTCCTCCAAAACTCAGAAGTGCACACGCTACCATGCTATAGAACATCAATGGCGAAACTTTTAGCAGTCTTATTGTTTAACTAAACGTTCAGATATAGCTGAAAACTGACCACAGAACGCTAACACCAGGCCCCATATCATGTCAAATGCTTCCAAAAGCGCTGGCGGCTGTTGGGATCCGCGCCAGAACCCCTAATCGCGGGAGCGAGCACCAAGGTTGACGCGATCCATTGCTTTCGGGCGCCCATGGGTTCATCATCCGTTTGATGCCTTGTGCGCTAATGTTAAACTAATCCAATGTACTCTAATGACTTCTATAGCGTCGTTTAAACGTTTGTGTTGATTAATGATAAGTAATTCATACGGTACCATCTCTGTGAGACTCTATCTGTACGGTGTACCAGTTAGCTATCATTTTTACGTTGACATATCTGTGTTTTTCAAGGCTTATGATATATTGTTCAAAGGTTTGGCAGATTAATCTTCGCTTTACAATATTTTTCGTTATGTTAATAATAATAATAATAATCTTTTCTTTATTGAAGCACCTGACAAACGCACTGCGCTGTACATTTACATGTTATGCAATTGAAATCTTAACTACTACTACTAACAGAACAGACAGCCTGCAATACACGGCGCTAATAGCAGCCTACAAAGCATATCCGCCCTACGGAGCTCGAACTCGGTACTTCTCACTCTCTATGCCAGTGTGTTATCTAGTGCGCTATCGGGCATTCATTTCGTTACAAAGTGAATGCTCAAAGTACAAACACATCTAGACCTATGGATCTGATTTAACTGACCATTTAAATTTTTATTCACGTGTGGGCGGGGCCTCAGTGCATTACTTTGCGCAGGGCCTGCAATGCTATTAAGACAGCACTGTTCAGAGCCCTAGAAATGTCGTAAAATTTGGCTGAATTGTATGCCACTGGGTGATTCAGTAAAACATGTATTGACGAAACACATGTTTTACTGAATCAAGTTTCGAGTGTTAAGTCGCCTGACACAATTACACATACACTGTGTAACTCTTGAAAAGATCCGGGTCATCTATAAAATGCCTCTGAACATCTGAACAGCCCTAAGGTTAATAATAGCTTCATTGCTGTCTGGAGCGCCGATGTGGTGAGTTGTTGTACAGTGTATTATGTCGATGTTTCTCGTTGCTTAGAGAAGTAACCTGTCCAGAATGCTAACACACATAGACTTTCATAGAGCTACATTAATTTCCATAGATTTACATTAATTGACTGCTAATAATATAGTCGACGTGGCCCAGTAGCAATACATGTTTGTGTTGTTGCTATAAGATGGTGTGCACAGTGGTAGGCCCTCAGTGGCCGCACTGTTTTAGGCAGACTATGACGACATGACGTTCGGCTGTTGGCCTTGAGGGGTTCCTAAAAATGCACTTTATAAAAGTTCAGATACATACATACATACATACATACATACATACATACATACATACATACATACATACATACATACATACATACATACATACATACATACATACATACATACATATATACGTAAATACATACATACATATATACATGCATCCATGCATATATGTTATTAATATATTATTATAAAGAAATTTGTTACGCGCGCATGGTCACATCAAAATGTGAATCTGAGGCTTACATACATGTATACATATATACAAACGTACGTAAGTACACACAAGCACATATACATGCATACATACATACATACATATATACATACATTAAGGCTTATAGAGAGCAGGCCTACTTGCGTCACCTTCAATTGAATGGCAATAATGGATGCAAGGAATGTTTTTCACTCGACTTGAGTGCAGGCTTGGAGCAAGTAGAAGCCACAGTTGACTGAGTCTTAACTGTCTGCATTTGCCCTGTGTACACAGATTGGTGTAAATGTGTCGTCTGTGAACAGACTGCTTGAGTGATGGGCTGCGTTAAAGGAAAGCCTGAGAGGACTTATGCTGTGACCCCAGCGGGTACGGAGTTACAGGAGAAGAAGGAGGAGAATGGATTGCCAACGCCACAGCCGGTCGTGTCACGGGAAGACTACAGTGGAAAACACGAGGGTGCTCGGAATCAAGGTGAAGCCCTTCCAGCTCCACCGACTGCACCAGCACCAGATGGTAAGTCCATTCAGTCCAACGTCTTCTATCATCTCATTTTCTGTTCTCTTATGGTAGGTCATTGGTGCATGCATCTTTACGTGTTGCGTTGGCTCACCGAACAGTGGGCAATTGGTTGGAGCGCTCAATTTGAAACCCGGAGAGTACGGTTTGAGCTCCTCTGAGGCGGTTACTGTATAGGGACCTACATAGATGATTCAAGTTTGTTGACCTTATAATAATAATAATACTAATAATACTACTAATAATAAAAAAAAAATAATAATAATAATAATAATAGTAATTATAATACTACTAATAATGATAATGATAATAATAATGATAATGATGATAAGGCATATAATCATTTTGTGCAATTTTAAATTGTGCTATGTTATTGATAAGTTCGCAATAACAAAATGTGAAACAAGCGCGTTCAAACCTTTCTGCTGTTGACCTAATACTGTTAATCTGCTGTTGATCCTATTGATCCGACTAATTCTGTAAAGATACTACTTAATTCTGTAAAGATACTACTTAATTCTGTAAAGATACTACTTAATTCTGTAAAGATACTACTTAATTATGTAAAGATACTACTTAATTCTGTAAAGATACTACTTAATTCTGTAAAGATACTACTTAATTCTGTAAAGATACTACTTAATTCTCAGGAGATAGAGTCACAATTGAATTGAATTGGATAGAATTGAATTTAATTGGATTGAATTTAATTGAATTAGATTAAATTGTATTGAATTTAATTAAAGTAAATTGAATAGCCACTTCTTAACATCACATCAAGTCAGTATAGTCTTAAAACAATAATACATAAAGAGTTAATGCTGAAGTCAGCCTAACAGAGTCAAAATAGATTCCTGGGTCTCAACAAGCCAATAGGCCTATATGGCGACAATAAATTATAATTGTCACACCCAACTGCCAGGTCCCATCAAATTCTAGCCAACTCGATGACAGATTCCCAGGTTAGATGGCTCCGTACAGTATATCCTGCACCATTGTGTCTGCCTAAAAGATTCCCTACTACTACGAGGCCACATCAGCATAAGGATGTTCCCGTTTACGACGTTTATTTAGCAGTGTAATTAGGCCAAACTATTATTCTTATTTACAATTATATATCATTGAAAAGTGTGTGTGTCGAGCAATTGACGAATGATAACAATACTGAACGAGTTATCATTCTTGCATCTCGTTCGCGACAAAAACGAGATGAATTTGCAAAGATATTATTATGGGTGTTTTTGCCCACAAAATAAAATTTGACAGTTTTAAACAATCGAACTATTGAACTACCTAAGTTGAGCTATTAAACAAAAAACACTGGCCAGAAGATTTTGATTGTTACATCGAATTGTTTTATAGATAAATGACAAAACAGCCTCTATATTTAATTAATCTATAAGCAAAATCAATTATGCAACTCGCCATTTACAACGACCACTCTTTCGTCATAGTGATAACATTTTAACCCAAAAATACTGAACCGAAACAAGCTCGCAGTTTGTGATTTATAAGGCCGTTGTAGAAAAACTTCTCTTTGCTTTATTACTACTTCTTTTTTAAATCATCCGTTTATTGATTCAAACTGACGTGAACGCAGTATGATTACAATTCACAGTATTAACGGATGATCACAAGAGTCGAATTTAACTGTATGACAGCCATGCAAGGCGCCCATCATGTCCTACTACTCATTTTACCAACGCTATGTCGCATACAAACAAATAAACAAACACATATACATAAATACATACATACATACATACATACATACATACATACATACATACATGCATACATGCATACATACATACATACATACATACATACATACATACATACATACATACATACATACATACATACATACATACATACATTAGTGTGGTCCAAACTGACATGTAAAAATATTTTCTTTTTAAATTCATGAGGCATGTTGATACATTGCTTCATATTGATCCCTGTCTCGTCCAAAAAGGACCTGTGTGAAATTTTTAGTCAAAAATTTAATATTTAGGGGTCGCTCACGACTATCGAAATTTTACATGAGAATGGTCCAAACTAGTGTAGCGGCATAGCTCCGAAATTTGAAGTGATTGTGCATTTTGTTTATACAAGCATAAAATTTGGTACAGACATTATACATACTATTAGTACGAGATCTAGATATTGTGCCACACTGAATTATTATTTTTGTCAAAATGGCGGCCATTTTTCAAAATGGCCGACCGAAATAGAGATATTTCAATATCTCAGCTTCTAGTTCACTTACAATTGTGATCTTGATGTCTAAACATACAGATTTAGGGACAAAGATTCCAATAGAACTAATTTTAAACACTTATCTACACGAGATTTGCAGCCAGGGACGTCAAATAAGGGGAAGGGGGCAGTCCGGTGCAAAATATGGAACAATTGTTCATTAAATTATAGAAGCATGAAATTTGGTACATAATATGATCGTGTCCTAAGGGAAGATTCTAGCTATAGGGCCAGTTTTGCTCCTGGCCTCAGTGGCAGCCATTCTCCAAAATGGCTGACCGAAATAGAGATTTTACACTCCACAGTCAATATGATGGATTCCTTCATCCGCGAAGTCAAAGAGAAAGATGCCTTCTTAGTTCTACACTGGGATGACAAATTGCAATCCGATCTTACAGGAAATGGAGAGGGTGCAAAGGTTGACCGTTTGCCAATATTCATTTCAAGACCAGGCAAAGCTGCCATCCGGTACTGGAGCTGACATGGCCAATGCCGATGTCCGGATCATTCGAGAATGGACGTTGGAAAAGCATGGTGAAGCACTTTGGATTGACATAAATGCTTCCAACACTGGGATCCAATCCGGATGTTGCCAACTGATCAAGTTAGAATTGGGTCGACCTCTGTTGCATTTTGCGTGTAGACTGTAGACTTCACATAATGGAGCTTATATTGGCTACAGTCGTCAAAGTTGTGAAATGGTTGCATCTTCTGGACCAGATATCCAGCTATTCTAAGGTTTTTGTGAACAGTTGTCCTTCATCCTAAGAGACGGCTTCCGTGCATTCCAGGATCTAAGAATAAATGATTACAAGGAGAGGCGATATACTACCATCTTAGCCATGAAGACTAGCCGGGAGAAAGAGAGTCCACGTTACGATTATAAATGCAGAACCGTAACAACATTTTCTGTATTTTGTAACGGGGGATCTTCATGCTCTGATCAGCCTGGAACGTTCCACCATGCACGATGGATAGCCAAGGCCAGCTACATACTCAAACTCCTGATGTATCGTGGGCAAATAAATTTAGTAAGCTGGTCTCCGTGAAGTAGGTATTTTCATTGTCCTGATCTACTTCAGAACCTTGGTGGAGGCTCCACGAGCTTGTGATGCTGTGCTATGATAACCGGGGTCTTCTGGATGGCCTAATCCGCTACAATGCTGTAAATGAGATCGCCAAGACGGCATTTACTACTTACATACACCATTTCTGGTATTTAGGAAGTAATTTTGTCGGATTCTCACTTTTCTCCGAGAAACTCATAAGAAAAGAGAGATCATGACACAAATGAAGAAGGAGAAGAAGCTGGATCACAAGAGGTGGGTTCCTAAAACTTTTTGAGAGGAAATAACAACGAGCCTGAGCGATCTTGCTTCTTTCGCCTCTCCAAGGTTTCTGAAGTCTCTTCGTATCAAGGAGATGCTCTTGGATCTTCCTCCTGAGCAATTGGAACAAGACAAAGGCTTTCAAGAGAGGAGGAGGAAGACTGAAGAATTTAAAGTCGTGAATGAGAGAGGAGTTGCCTTTATCAGCACCTTCAACGACTCACTGACCAGGAATGAAGGCACAAAGCAAGCGACTTTCATATGGGCATTGGAAACTGGACACTGTGGACAGTCATTTAAACACTAATTTCAGCTGCCTAACAATAAAATGGCAAATTGATAGATTGCATCCTCATTGCTCGTTGACTGGCCGCCTCGGCCAGCGAAATCGCAATATTTACACTGTAGTAAGTATATTAAAACTTTGACAGCATTGAGCGACCTGTAACTGTAGTCCAAACTTTTTAATATTTTGCACTGTGGGTTTCTTGTACCAGATGTACAAAATAAACAACATGCCTCTGAAATATTTCACTCTTAATGTTTTTGGACCACCCTAACATACATACATACATACATACATACATACATACATACATACATACATACATACATACATACTCCTTAAAATGTAGCGCTGCACTGCATTAAAGCCGCCTTTCTTTGCGCAGGTGATTTCAAGACTAAAGTGGAAGAGGCGTTACTGAAGGTCGTCAGCGTTGACCTACAGATCGCTGAGAATGCAAAAGCCCATCACACGGACCGTTACGAAATGACACAGTCGAGGCAGGCACCCCCTCCGACTCCTAATCCTCCTACGACTGAGAACAGCTCAAAGCCAAGTCCGCCTGCTGCCATTCCTCCCTCGACGGAAGTCACGCCGACGATCATCGATCCCTGTCTCGTCGTTCGAAGGGGAGATCCCTTTGACATCGTCATTCGATTTGATCGACCCTTTGACAGTTCAAAGGACGACATCAGACTCGTCTTCGACTTCGGTAACTTCACTCTCTCAACAGATACTATGTCCCTAAGCAAACATCGAATGTCTCTGGTAGGGTTTTTACAAGTCGCTTAAGTCTTTTTTCTTTAGTTATGGCTGGGCTGAGAGCACTTCTGAGTAGGTTCTTGAAGCTGCGCTATATAAATCTTCAGAATGGTTGAATGAATGACAAACAGAGCAGGAAATCGTCTGGTAACGCACTCGTGTTCCATTTGGGAGATTTTAAATTTCAAAACTAAAACTAAAACTGAATATTGACGAATAGAAGAAGAATTCCGAAGAGCAGTCCATTAGATAGACTTGAGAGGCAGTCATGGGTATGAAGTGTCAACAACTTCATTTTCTTAGCCTCGGCATATGACGGCGGTTGGCCAGTCCTCTCCCCCGCCGTCTCATCTTCCCACGGTAGTTGTGTATTCACTCACCTGTCAATCCTAGCAATTGCTTTGCACACTAAGTTGATGCTAATTTAGTTTTGTTAACCTATATGGCGCTCTGTGTATCCTGGGGAACATAACTGTATTCCGGGATTTGGTACGCAGTTATTTCGGAGCAACAATCGGATTTGTGCAGCTATCGCCATCTAGTGAATGTCAATGAAGCTTGTACGTGAATTTGCAACTAAAACTTCGTTACCAGAAGTTTGTTAACAGGTTGTGTTCAATGTGTTGTATCCTACAACACAACCTGATAGAAGTATGATGCCCAGGATTTTCAGTGCTATATGGAGTTAAATTAAGAGCGTCGCAATGGGTTTAAATCATTCCTACCATTCACGAAGCCGGAGAAAGTAGCACGTATAATGGAGCGGTTTTAGGGTTTCCTAAAATGCGATTTATAATAATTATTATAAGTCCAGATGAATGGTTCAGGAACTATTAACCTTCGCGGCAGTAACTTACAGTCGACTACATTTCGCTTCTACTGTGGTGGTTGCTACATGAACGTGAAATTGGTTTTGCAGGAGACAATCCGCGAGAGAGTCGTGGAACAGAGGTTGTGTTACTGTTGTCCGATGAAGATGAGCGAAAGAAATGGGGAGCAAAGGTCGTGAAACAGGAGGGAGAGACGTTTACGATAAGAATCTTCACTCCGCCTCACTTGGCTGTTAACAAATGGAAGTTCAGTTTCGACACAGTGTTCCGTGCTGACGATAACTGCCAGATCTTTCGTCATCCGCACAGTTTCCCTGTCTACATTCTGTTCAATCCTTGGTGTGTTGGTAAGAAAACCTTACACGATCGAAGTCAGTAAGCTGTTGCTTAAAGTCACCACCAATTCCAATTCTTTCGCGTATCAATCTTCGAGTGCTCTGCATTAATAATCTTCGTTTAATATTTTTAAACTGACGCACTACAGTATGATTACAATTCACAGTGTGAACGCATGATCACAAGTTATTATTACGGGAGTCAAATTTAACTGTTTTTGGTGGCCTTGCAAGGCTCCCATCACGTCCTGTTGTTGAATTTACCAACGCCATCTGGCGAAAGAAAGACTGAGTCGACCTTTGTGAGGGTAGCGAGTATCGATCCCTCGTCCGTGCTGATCTTCTGCTCTTCGTGCCAGAGTGTTACTCTCCCTGCTGCCCTGTCTCGTCCCACAGTGGTCGCCGCCTCCTTTGCTCCACCATCAACGGCGACCTGGCCGTCCTCATGGAACTGGCTTCCCCTGGAGATTCGTCTCCTCCCTAGGGTCCGCTTATGTAATGATGCTGTAAATGAACATTTAGGTAGCGCCCCCTCAAGATATCTACTCAGAGACGCTCTCAGCGCTAGCCTATATGATGCTAAATGTCATTGCGAAAGAATAATTATATTACATCAGTTAGCAAAACAATGCACAGTAAGCCGAAGGAGTCACCAGAGGCGAGCCCACGCACACACGTGGAACCAGCCAACGGATTCCCGTCGTCAGCTGAAGATGGCATGGCTGTTTTTGTTCACATGCCGTAGCTGCTAACGGTTTCTATTTAAAATCGGATTCTTAGACGAGTAGTTGCTACACTTTGGCTTCGTGTTATCTTCAGATGATCAGGTCTTCATGAGCGACGAATCGTCAAGAAACGAATACGTTCTGAATGACTCTGGACGAATCTTCTACGGAACGTTGCTCAATATTTCTGCTATGCCTTGGAACTTTGGACAGGTAAGACAAGCCTGCGTAAATATATATGGGGGGGCCCGATAGCGCATTGGATAACATCTGGCGTAGAGAGTGAGAGGTACCGAGTTCGAGCCCCGTAGGGCGGATATGCTTTGCAGGCTGCTATTAGCGCCGTTGTATTGCAGGCTGTCTGTTCTGTTACTAGTTAAGATTTGTTGTTTCAATTGCATAACATGTAAATGTACAGCGCAGTGCGCTTGCCAGGCGCTTAATAAAGAAAAGATTATTATTATTATTATTATTATTATTATTATAACAATATTTATTCTCTCCATCAATCAACATCAATACTGAAAGCTACAATAGACAAGGATGCAGTAGCTGTCTAAAAAGAACGTCGTAAGTGCCGTTAGTGTCACAACTCCCTAAGGTCTGGCTCCGCTAAAGTGCCAAGCCACCGAGTTGAACCGCTGGACAGCTGAGAGATGCTGCAGCAAGAAGCAGGTCTCTCTGGTGTCTCCTGTGGACACACTGCCTAGATATTATTATTATTATTATTATTATTATTATTATTATTATTATTATTATTATTATTATTATTATTATTATTATTGTTATTGTTATTGTTATTGTTATTGTTATTGTTTTATTATTATTATTATTATTATTATTATTATTATTATTATTATTATTATTATTATTATTATTATTATTATTATTATTATTATTATTATTATTATTATGTAACCAATCAGTCAATCAGAATTTGTATAGCGCCACTTCAAGATCTCTACTCAGATCTACTATTGTGTCTAATAATGTTGCCTCCGTCATCTTTTACCCACTTTACTTGGTAAAACAGGACCCTTCTCAGCGGGACTAGTCTCTTTTTGGAATCTATTGTTCTCACTAGCAACAACATTCTGCTGATTAAGTTAATCAAGCATGTCTCATATGTAATACGGAAATATGCAATTCTACATCGTGCTACGGCTTGTTTTTTTCACTTCTCCTGCTTGTTTGTTTTTGGGATGAATAAATTGAATTGAATATAATTGAAATAAGGTGCTCCTGATTCAGGTCAAGCGGAAGAGAACAGTCCTGAGCAACTGATAGAACGGAGGGGAGGGGACCCTGCAGGGGAGGAGACGCATCTCCAGGGGAAGTCCGTTCCATGTCGGCATAGTATAGATGGACATAGATACTGCATAGACTGATGGAGAGGCATATAGAGAGATACGCATACGTAAATTTAGGCATTTTGGCAGGTAGGTCGATATTGAGATATGCATAATAGCATGTTCGCACATGAACATAATGATAGGCCTGCATGATAGTAGGATAGACGCATGGGCGTAGCCAGAAAAATTTGGAGGGGTTTTAAGATTTCGGGGGTTTTCCATTGAAGATTGTCGTAAAAGTTAAAGTTTTCTTGGTACACAGCATATAACAAGAACTATAAAAATTCCGGAAAACTTAAGAGGGCGGGGTTGAACCCTTGCCCCTTGGCGCTAAAGACGCGCCATGGATAGACGTATACATATATACTAGGACTATAATAATTTAAAACGATAAGCCTTCTCTGAAGTGCGGCTCATATTGAATGTTTCAGTTTGAAGATTTCGTTCTCGACGTGTCCATGCTGTTGCTGGATCTTTCGGGCATAAATTCCAGCGTTCGTGGAAATTCGATACACGTCGTCCGAAATATATCCGCAATGGTGAGTATAATGCAGAAAACCGAGGCGCAATGAAAATTCAGTATTTTCTGAATGATGAAGAGTAAACCAACAAGTAGAAGCAGAAGTTCGAAAGATATGTTGAAGTAGCTGTTAGATTTGTAAAGGCAATTTGTATTTCTGTTCTAGCTGCAGTTCTGCTTTGTGCGAAATAAAGTATATATATATAAATATATATAAAGGCATAAACTAAGAGGATAAGGCTGCAGGTTAATAAATGGACTCAAAGATGACGGATTATGGAAAAGGCGCCAATTATGAAAAAGGCGCCAAACAGGTCGGAAAGGAAGTGGCAGAGAAAGCTAAGAAAAATTCAGAACGAATTGAAAACAAGAAAGACGGGTAGCACGATCCAAAGAATGTTAAGAAGTGCTGAAGAAGTTATTTTAAAAATTACTATTGTTAGCGATATTGACTGATAACGACAAAAAATCGTCCAGATTCTTGAACTGCGAGATTATCTCGTTTCTTGTTATTTTATTAGCATACTAATTAGCTTTGTCTCATAATCTCACTGGTTCTAGATATTATTTTGATGCTTATATGAATTTATATTGCTAGATAGATTCTGATGTTTATATTAATTTATATTGCTAGATAGATTCTTATGTTTATATTAATTTATATTGCTAGATAGATTCTGATGTTTATATTAAGTAATTGCTAGATAGATTATGATGTTTATATTAATTTATATTGCTAGATAGATTATGATGTTTATATTAATTTATATTGCTAGATAGATTCTGATGTTTATATTAATTTTATATTGCTAGTTAGATTCTGATGTTTATATTAATTTATATTGCTAGATAGATTCTGATGTTTATATTAATTTATATTGCTAGATAGATTCTGATGTTTATATTAATTTATATTGCTAGATAGATTATGATGTTTATATTAAGTTATATTGCTAGATAGATTATGATGTTTATATTAATTGTTATTGCTAGATAGATTCTGATGTTTATATTAATTTTATATTGCTAGTTAGATTCTGATGTTTATATTAATTTATATTGCTAGATAGATTCTGAATTTATATTGCTAGATAGATTCTGATGTTTATATTAATTTATATTGCTAGATAGATTTCTGATGTTTATATTAATTTATATTGCTAGATTTTCTTATGTTTATTTTAATTTATATTGTTGATACTTGTCCACCAGAGTGCTGTCTGGCAGCTGGTTTTATTAAAGAATATACTTACTTATTTGCTTACTTATTTCACTGTATTTCGATGTAGGCGAACGCACCCGATGACAACGGAGTGCTATTTGGCAATTGGTCGGGCGATTATTCCGATGGCACTTCCCCAGTCGCCTGGAATGGAAGCGTTGCCATTCTAGAGGAATACTGGAAAAAGAGAGAACCAGTCAAATATGGACAGTGCTGGGTTTTCTCCGCAGTTGTCACTACTAGTTAGTACTTATATATGAGGATCTGATATGCAGCACCTGATGAGTGCAAGTTTTTCATAAATCGACTTTAGGGTACCAGGCTACCAGCACGATCAGTTTACTGAAATACATCTATGAAAATGTTTATGAGATGCAGAGCCAGATAATTCTTTGCATATTTCTATGACAAACTTTGGTTCATAATGCAGAACCAGTCAATTACACACTGATATTTCGTGCAGAACCAGACAATTCCATTGACCAATAGTAAGCAACTATTCTCCCTAAATGGCAGGATTTTCAAAATCCGGATTAATTAACTATGTTTCATTGTAAATAATCAGAGGAGTTGATATATTGTGAAAAAAATGAAATTTAACGTTCTCGGTTTTCCTCACTTTTCTCAGAATAGGTGAAAATGGATGTGTCTGGTTCTGCAGTTCAACTTCTCACAATATTATGGTGATATCTGTTTCAACCAAGTGCTCATTCTCTCGTTCACTCGTTCATCTTCTCGTTAGCCTACTCGCACAAGTCTGCGCCTTGTCTATAGATTCAATGATAATGTAGGCTGATTGTAAAGATGTACGCCATGCGTATTTATTTCCAAGATAGCTTTTCTAGCCTATGTGTGAACCTAAGGACTAAAAGGAGAATAGGCCAATTTAGGCCTGGTCTGCATCTGCATGTAACAACAGATGTAGACCTGTCCTGCAGACCTGTGTGCTTCTGTCTACAGTCTGTCGAGCTCTTGGAATTCCGTGTCGCAGTGTTACGAACTTCGTCTGCGCGCATGACACAGATGGAAGTCTAACGGTCGATGAATATTGGGATTCGAGCGGAAAGCCTCTGGACAAGTACAACCATGACACCATCTGGTAGGTAGAACACTTGGTCCTGCAGGGGCTCTGTAAACAACCCCTTTCTGGGAACTGCAGATGGGAATCCCTTGTTTGCGGGGGAGAGGGTTTAGGGTAGTGGTAATACTCAGTACTCTGGCACGAAGAGCAGAAGATCAGCAAGGACGCGGGATTGCTTCCCGCTACCATCCCAAAGGTCGACTCAGCCTTTCATTCGCCAGATGACGTTGGTAAAATGAGCAGTAGGACGTGATTGGCGCTTTGCATGGCTGTCAAATAGTTAAATTCTACTCCTGTAATAACTTGTGATCATCCGTTCATACTATGAATTGCAATCATACTGCGGTGTATCAGTTTGAATTAATAAGATTATTACCTAACGCATAACTGCTATGGCTAAAACGCGAGCCTTTGCCTTCATTGGCCCTGCTCTATGGAATCAGCTTCTTCCTTTAACACGTTCCTGTTTGTTTACTGGAGGGCCAAGTGCCTCTTTTCGTTGTTTGAAGACCTCTTTCTTTTCGCTGGGTATTCGCACTGGGAGTGCCTCTGATTGGTGAGCACTGCGAGAGGCGCTATATAAATTGATAGATACAATACAATACAATACAATACTTAACGCATAGGCTCTGAAAACAACGATATCTGTGAACTGAAGACGGGAATCCGTTGTTTGCACTTTGTATTCAGCCTAAGATACTTACCCTTCTGCGCAATTGACTTGCTGGCTCTGCTCCACGATAACTGCGCAACAAGACAATCATTGGGATCGCCACTGGAGACGCTTTTCTGTGCATTGGTTTTGACGTTTGAAAAAATGGCAAGGGATTGGTTCCTTGACGACTCAGTTACCTATATGAGAAAGAGGTGACACACCACATCCTACCTCAGGAGTTTAGTTGTTTAATAATCTGTGGCGTTATTCAATGGGTGAATTATCGGTTGGATTTCTTTTCCTAGGAACTTCCATGTATGGAATGAGGTCTGGATGTTGAGACCGGATCTACCGAAGGGATTCGGAGGATGGCAGGCGATCGATGCCACTCCTCAGGAAGCCAGTGAAGGTATGGGAGGCATCTCTATTAAGAACTCTTCTCATCTGGCGCGTCAGAGATTGCCTATTTGAAGAAGCATTATGATCAAGGCGCGCGATTGTGTAGTGACGGCCTCAGGGTTGAACTTTAGGATTCTTGTTCTTGTTCTTCTTCTCCTCTTTCTCCTCCTCCTCCTCCTTCTTCTTGTTCTTGTTATTGTTCTTGTTCTTTTTCTTCTTCTTCTTATTCTTATTCTTAGAATTCTTCGAATTCTATCGAATTCTTCTTCAAATTCTTCTTCTTTTCTTCTAGGAATTCTTCAAAATCTTCTTCTTTGATTTCTTCGAATTCTTCTTCTTCCTTGAATACCTCAAATTCTTTTTGAGATTCTTCTTCTTCTTTGAATCTACCGAAGGGATTCGGAGGATTTTTCTTTTTCGATGCCATTCTTCAGGAAGCCAGTGAAGGTATAGGAAATTCCTCTATTAAGAACTCGTCTCATCTTCTTCTTCCTCCTCGAATTCCTCCTCCTTCTTCTTCTCCTCCTTCCTTTTCCTTCTTGTTCTTGTTCTTCTTTTTCTTTTTCTTCTTTGAATTCTTCGAATTCTTCTTCTTTGAATTCTTCGAATTCTTCGAATTCTTCTTCTTTGAATTCTTCGAATTCTTCGAATTCTTCTTCTTTGAATTTCTCAACTTTTTCTTCTTCTTCTTCTTCTTCTTCTTCTTCTTCTTCTTCTTCTTCTTCTTCTTCTTCTTCTTCTTCTTCTTCTTCTTTTCTTCTTCTTCTTCTTCTTCGAATTTCTTCGAATTCTTCTTCTTCGAATTCTTCGAATTCATCTTCTTCATGTGGGTCTGCCCTGATGAATTTATAGAGCACATTGATATCCTAACCAGATGACTGACGTAGCAGCTGATTTGACCAGTTAATAGTTCCGGTGCTCCTACCTTCAGATACAACAAAATGCATTATTTTAATGTCAGAAGACACTATTGAAGAAAACGTTAACGTTTGGCAGGTTCTTGAAAAGCGTTATGTGAATGTTTTGCTACATTAGAAGCATCAATGTAATTATATGAGTATAATGCTTGTAGGTGTTTACTGCACTGGTCCAGCCTCTGTGGAAGCCGTCAAGAACGGTCTCATACAGCTGCCCTACGACGGAACATTCATCTTCGCTGAAGTCAACGCAGACCGAGTCCACTGCATTCTGAAAAAAGACGGAACATGGATGCACACCTTCCAGGAAGACTAGTAATCACTCACTCACTCACTCACTTGGCTCACTTGGCTTTACTCACCCATTCACTCACTCACTCAATCATTCACTCAATAACTCATTCATGCAATCATTCGTTCATCCATTCTTCTGTACCTTGGGTCTTTCATTTATTTATCCATTCATTCATTCGTTCCACTGTACCTTGGGTCTTTCATTCATTCATTCATTCATTCATTCATTCAGAGATTTATATAACGCCCATTCAGGAAGCTACTCAGGAGCTCTCCCGGCCCGGCCAAGACTAAAGAAAAAAGACTTGAGGGACTTCTAGAACCCTGCGGATGGCTCACAAGTAAAGAAGCTTAAGCGGGAGGTCATTCCAGATGGAAAGGTCAACAATCGAAAAAGCACGGCGCTTCCTAACAGCCAAGCGATCCCGTGGAACTAGGAGCTAACCCCTCGTCGCAGAGCGAAGCGCCCTTTGATCATCTGGGTTATCGGGGTCAGAGCTTTGAATGTAAATCTGTTGTCAGACAAAAGTCAGAGCAGTGTGCCTTCCAAGCAATAAATTGTTACAAACTTCTGGCAGTGCATAATATGAGGGCAGACGTAAAAAGAAATCTATATATTTATCTTTGAAAATCATTGCAATATCTCGACTTTGACACACCTTTTATTTCAACGTTATTTGAGGTCCTGAGTGGCCGAGTGGGTTGGTAGCCCGCTCTTCACGCAGGCGGCCCGGGTTCGATTCCCGGTCGGTCGGTTTATCAGAGATTAATTTCTCGGATCTTTACTGCGGGTGGCTCGGTCGCAATATAAACGTGGAGTACAATACAATACAATACAATACAACACAATACAACTGGGGCGCGGTGGTGTAGGGGTATGTTCGGTGCCTTGCAGCTGGAAATTTGCGAGATTCGAATCCACCTCAAAGCCGCCGCGTAGGGACCCTGGGCAAGTCCTTCACTCACAATTGCTCATGCGTATTCGGCGTCTGGCTTCGATTCAGCGTCCGCGCAGTGGTCGGGAGCGCCTCTGAATATGGAAGGGGCGCTATAACAAGTGTTCAAATACAATACAATATTTAGTATTCATAGGCTGTCTTTTCCAGAAAGATGCCTATTGTTCTGTACCTCGAGATTTTCATTCAAGAATAATGTAATTGTGTGGATGCCAGTATTTCACAAAGCTATGGACCACTGTTATAGGTCTGGACGGTCAAACTAATGTTAGATTCTATTTACAAATGGTATTTTATTATTATTATTATTATTATTATTATTATTATTATTATTATTATTATTATTATTATTATTGTTATTATTATTATTATTTTTATTATTATTATTATTATTATTATTATTGTAATTAATTAGTAATTTCTAAAGCTCCAGTGTCTAATGCACATTGCATCAACCGATGGCGTATCAAACCCAGACCATACCCAATTCTACACCCAAAAGGCCAGTGTAATGATATGAACCTAAGATACAAAAGACCTTAAAACCAAATGCCTATTACTGATTCCTCTTGTTTGATTGATAAATGTGCAGCATTGGAAAGCACATCAGCACAAAGGGTCCGGATGGAGACGAACGACTTGACATCACGAGTCAATACAAATATGCCGAAGGTATGACTTCCATTCTAACTTAATAAGCCCTATTCAAAATAGTCTTACGTTTGCCTCGAGAGGCTAGTTTTCTTTTTCAACGGCTCTCGATAATCATCATATCAAAGGAAAAGCACATTTAAAGACGAGCATACGAACGAATGAATGAATGAAAGAAGCAAAGTACAGAGGAATGAATGAATGACTGAGTGAGTGTATGTGTGAGTTAAGTTAATTAAGTGATTGAGAGTTAAGTGAGTGAATGAGTGAGTTTGAATGCTACAAAGTTCAATTTGAAGTACCTAAGTACTCCGGTTTGTATGCGTGTATAAATCTATGTATGTATGTACGTACGTATGCAATGTTATGCATGTATGTATGTATGCATGCATGTATGTGTTCATACAGAGAAATGGAGTCGAAGGTTTCTATTCGTTGACTTGCTCTGAACTTCTATACAACGTGTTGCATCAGTAAGTGTGTGAATAACCCCGTACAATTATTGTTATAGAATCGCAGGAAGAGAGAACAGCTGTATGGACAGCTATATCGAAAACCTCGAGTCCCCGCAAAATCCTATACAAAGTGGAGGCAGAGGTAAATAGACCATTGCGTGCAGGCGTCTAGACAATTATTTAAATTATAATGATAACAATACTAGTAGTAGTGGTAATACTAGTAGTATTAGTAGTGCTAGTAGTATTAGTGGTAATACTAGTAGTATTAGTAGTGCTAGTAGTATTAGCGGTAGTACTGTAGTAGTAGTAGTAGTAGTAGTAGTAGTAGTAATAGTAGTAGTAGTAGTAGTAGTAGTAGTAGTAGTAGTAGTAGTAGTAGTAGTAGTAGTAGTAGTAGTAGTAGTAGTAGTAGTAGTAGTAGTAGTAGTAGTAGTAGTAGTAGTAGTAGTAGTAGTAGTAGTAGTAGTAGTAGTAGTAGTAGTAGTAGTAGTAGTAGTAGTAGTAGGTGGCAGCAGCAGTAGTAGCAGTAGTAGTAGTAGTAGTAGCAGCAGCAGCAGCAGCACCACCACCACCACCAGTTGCAATAGTAGTGGTAATACTGTATTAGTAGTAGTATTGGTGATAGTGATGATGTAGTAGTAGTAGTAGTAGTAGTGATAGTAGAAGTAGTAGTAGTAGTAGTAGCAGCAGCAGCAGCAGTAGCAGTAGCAGTAGTAGTAGTAGTAGAAGTAGTGGTAGTAGCAGTAGTAGTAGGAGCAGTGGTAAAGTATTGGTAGTAGTACTGGTGCTGCAGAAGCAGTAGTAGTTGGAGTAAGCTTAGTACAAGTACTAGTAATATTACTAGTGGTAGTAGTAGTTCTAGTGGTAGTAGTTAGTGGTAGTAGTTGTTGTGATAGTAGTAGCAGCGATGGTATTTGCTTTTTTAGACAATCACTATGATGTTTCTTGATGATGTATGTAAATAACGGATTCCTTTATATCTGCTGTTTTTAAGCTATTTGTGCCAATATTTACCCTGAGCGAGGATTTAAATCGCCGAAACTGTGACGAAAACAACGCCCGATTCTCCACTGTAACTAACACCACAGCTGCCACCAAAAGTTTTCATTTTCGTGCAACGTTCGAGCTTAAGAGAACTTTCAAACTTGCTTAAAAGAACTTTCAAACTTGCTTAAGAGAACTTTTCAAACTTGCTTAAGAGAACTTTTCAGACTTACTTAAGAGAACTTTTAAAACTTGCTTAAGAGAACTTTTCAAACTTGCATAAGAGAACTTTCAAACTTGCTTAAGAGAACTTTTCAAACTTATTTAAGAGAATTTTTCAAATTTGCTTAAGAGAACTTTCAAACTTTCTTAAGAGAACTTTTCAAACTTATTTAAGAGAATTTTTCAAACTTGCTTAAGAGAACTTTTCAAACTTTCTTAAAAGAACTTTTCAAACTTGCCTAAGAGAACTTTTCAAACTTGCTTAAGAGAACTTTTCAAACTTACTTAAGATAACTTGTCAAACTTGCTTAAGAGAACTTTTCAAACTTATTTAAGAGAACTTTTCAAACTTGCTTACGAGAACTTTTCAAACTTGCTTAAGAGAACTTTTCAAACTTGCTTAAGAGAACTTTTCAAACTTATTTAAGAGAACTTTTCAAACTTGCTTAAGAGTACTTTTCAAACTTACTTAACTTTTGAAACTTGTAGGATATCGACTTCGCTCTGGCCCAAAAAGACGACGTCTTGATCGGCGAACCGTTTGACGTCGTCTTAAAGATCCACAACAAAAACGCCGACAAAGTGAGAACCGTGAAAGCAACGCTTACATCGACTGTTGTTCAATACACTGGAGTACCAGTCGCCTCCATCAAGTCATACTCACAGACGGTCGCGCTGAAACCAAACGAAGGTTAGCAGCCACCACATCACCACCTGTGATGGGTACGCGGTAACCGCTTGGTTAGAGCTCTTGGCTTGTAACGCGGTATGTATGAGTACCAACATCCTAGGACCTCTGAGACGGTTTAGCATGTAGGTACCTTGAGCAAGTCCTTCGTTCACAGCTGCTCAGCGCCATCGGAGTTTGGTGCGCTTGTCGTGTGCACACACCAGTGCGTTTAACTCTGATTATTTTCTGTAACCGGTGGTCCAGGTGCTCCCTTTCGCTGTCTTAAGACCACTCTTTTCGTTCGGGATCCCTCGCACTGGGAGCTCCTCTGATTGATGTTCACTGTGAGAGGTTCTTTATAAATCTATAAATACAATAAAATACAATGGTTTGATTCTTGGCCATTAGCTAACTAGAAACACTTGATAAATAAATGCGTTATAATAATAATCTTAAGGACTGCGCTTCTGAGATCCGATGTTATGTTCAAGCGTGAGATGGCAGATACTTTGGAGACACATCTTATGCTATAATCTGAAAGAACACTCGGTGTATTGCATACCTTCCATGACCATTATTTTATTAGCGTCGTCCTCCTCCTTTACATTTATATTGACCGAGTGGCGGAGTTATTGGCTGAGCATTTGGCTTACCTCTATATTGACCGATTGAGTCTGAGCGATCGCCTCTCAATGCCCGTTGGAGTCTCATCATCATCATCACATCATCATCATCATCATCATCACATCATCATCATCATCATCATCATCATCATCATCATCATCATCATCATCATCATCATCATCATCATCATCATCATCATCATCATTGTATTGTATCTAAAGATTTATATAGCGCCTCTCTCAGAATAAATAGGTTTGGGTACGTCTATCATCCATCATCATTACGGTGGCCCAAAATAACAAAAGTTGGAAATGTTTAGCTCCACAAGGCTGCCCTTGTTACACATGAAAAGATAACCCTGTATGCAAAAATTTGGACAGATTGAACTATGTTTAGAGGTCGCGCCTTTTGCACACTTTTACATTATATAGTAGGCCTATGAAGCGTAAAAAGACATGTATCATTTTGAATAGCAAGGTAGTTACTATTTTGAACGTTGAACAGCCTAATAAAATATATATACCGCAGTGTTACTGCTTAGTCAGAGTGCATTAAATGCAAATAATTTGTAACTTGCAATATAATTTTTTACTATGAAAGTAGTTTTCCAGTCTGCATAAATAACCGTCATTGAAGTGCCGGAAAACGCGAAAACCGCGATTATTTCATTTTGCTCTTGTCGGAAAAGAAATCATTGTGTGATGACTGGAGGCAAGTTGCAGCAGGTATAGTGTCTGTGACTCATCCTTAGTTACGCGAAAGAATTAACCAATTTCAACAATTATTGGCTGAGATCTGATCATTTTTCTTCGATTTTTGCTAGATTTTGTTTCTTATGACCTTGAAATGACCTTGAATGAATCCTGAATTTAGTATTTATATTTTAATCAAAATATAGCTCTCATCGAGATAAATAAACAGTAAAAAGTTCATCTAAATTGGACTCTATTAATTTGTTGTGATAAAAGAGTAAATCGACAATGGAACCAAGTTCCAAAATCCAAGCATGCGGTTTTTGCGATTTCTACACAAAAAGTGTCAAAATGGCGTGACCTCTAAACATGCTCAGATCTCTTTAATTTTTTCACCACATAGTCTTCTTGTCAAGTGGAACAAGGGCAGCCTTGTGGAGCAGCATGTTTCAACAAAAATTATTTCCCCGTGTAAGTTTGGGCCACACTAATCATCATCCAGCATCATCAGCATCATCATCATCATCATCGTCAGTTCCTGATTCCAGCCATTTGGCGGCGATGGGCATGAATAAATTATCTCCATTGTCCTCGGTCATTTGTTAAGTCTATTGCTCGCCTTAGTGTTAGCACAAGTGATGCTATAATTATGTCCTCATTTTATTATCTATCCAACGTAAGTCATCCTGGCCCTCTTGCGACGCTTTGCCACTACACACGGACCTTGTAATTTTAGGTAAATAAACGTAAATACTCACGTTTTTCTCGTCTCTGTTTGCTCTCCGTAAATTTATCAAATGAAATCCTTCAACAAAGCTGTTCTTTTGAATGAGTGCCACGTCGTACGGAATGTACTAGACGGAGACTTGAAGCTCTGAAACATATAACCATGATCGGTGTGGAGGCAGGGCTTAAAGAGGTGTGCATGGACGGTCATGGACGGCGTTCAGGCACTTATTTTTCAAGGCTGGACGCCGTCCTGCCACTTATTAGCCAGCACCGCCTGGACGCCGTCCATGCAGCGTCCATGCAACAGTGTAATTCCTCTACGTTATTTTCAACAGTATTGCATTTTTAAAGATTCCAATGAAATTTCATGTTGTCATTTTGATTTCTGAATGTGTTCTACCGTGTAAGTGTAACTTGTTTCTCCACCTCATTTCTGACTTGTACATTCTAGTTAACTTTTGCTCAAATCGCACGTCATATATACGCGCTTGCGGTTTTATCGTCTGAGTTTTCGTAGGCCCTAACAACTGGGGCCTAGTTTACGATCTACCTGTCTGTCACATGACTCACATGACTCACATGACTCTCATCCATCCACTATTATCCACTGTGAGTCTTGTCTTGACTGTTTCATAACTGAATGAACTTGTCAAGTTAAATGACTTCAATACAACGCATTGATACAATACGGTATACGATTCACCTAGACCTATAAAACACCAACTGTCCCAGTTTACGTAATTCACCAGCAAGACCCAGAAACTGTTGAGAGACAACATACGACTTCATGATCATCATTATATTCGTTTATTGAGTTAACAACAGACAGAACGCTGTAGGTATACAAAGAAAAACAAAGGCAAGAACAACAGGTCAGAAGGAAGTAATGGCTTAACAAGAGTTGAATATTGTCAATTGGAATCAAATGAATTGTTTCGTTATACAAAACTCAGCCAACTCCGCATGACGATGCCCTTGCCCTACCAGTCACATTTTGTTCCGGAGAGCATTTTTTAGGCTTCGTCTCACAATAAGTCACCTGAGGAAAACTAGGTGTGCCACAGGATTGCAAAGCCTACTGAGAATATCTGCTAACAAGGTAGCGGCATCGATCGGCTAAACGGCTATACAACTGGACTAAATGAATAGCCAATTTACAAAAACAAAAAAAAATCATTTTTGAAATGGATTTTGACTGCAAAAATTAACTAGACACTTCTGAAAGAGCCGATCGAAGGCGAAAGGTAAATACGAAACCTGTTTCTTTTAAAATAAAACTTCGAAATTGTTGTGGTGTTAGTCTGGGAATCTGGATAAACCATGAAGTTTTCATAACTTTATCGTTCAGAAATTGCTGGAAAACAAGAGCCTAGCACGTCTTCCATTTGATAACAAATAATTATTGCTACAAAATGCGTTGGCTTTGGGGCTCCGCCCCAGACCCCGCGGAGGGAGCTGACGACGCTCCCTCAGACTCCCTATTCGTTAGGCCTATACCGTCTATACGCATGGGAACTCAGCACTCACGGCTTCGTGCCTTCGGCGCTTGCAATATGAGCACCTCAGGAAACATTTTATAGTTGCACCTCTGATTGGAGGGAGAGGGGTTGAGGAGAGGGACGGGGGAAGCGGATGGGAGTAAGAAGGGGAAGTTGGGGAGAGGGGTTGGGAAAAGGGTATTGGTGGGAGGAGGGCCTGGAGGGGAGGGAAAGGTAAGGGGCGTCCAGGCACTTCTTTTTTTACACTTTAAGCACTGTGTGGAGGGACTGGAGGAACCTGGTGGATGTTTCTTGAAGTAAGTGTTGAAGCGTTACATTTCGTAACGTTGAGATGTGTGTTGATGACAGAGGAGGAAGTGAAGATGACGGTGACGGTGAAAGATTACGTGGACAAAGTGACGGAGATGTGTAACGTGAAGATCGCATCCATGTCTCAGGTGGTTGAGACGAAACAGTTCCACTGTGACTCAGACGACTTCCGGTTTTCCAAGCCAACCATCCACATCAAGGTAGGAAGCTAAGCGATTACCAACAACTGTTTCCACGGGTTACCATGTCTCCTGGTTCTTAGCTGCAGAGTGATGATCATGATAGCCTACCTAATACTGTAGACCTCTGTCTGCCGGTATCGGGGGCTCAGGGTAGTCGCTCCCGTCGCTCTGCTGAGAGGGGGTAGTGGTGGCCCGTTTACCCGCACAGCAACGATGCAGAACCGCGCATTCCCTTAGGGTTTGGAATAGCCTCCTTCGGGAGGTATACGCCTGTTCCCTAGATCATGTACTGCTACTTTCTATAGTCATTTGAAAACTTACCTTTATGCCCGGGCTGGAGTTAGGAGCGCTTCTGAGTAGTTACCTTGAAAGGCGCTATATAATTTTTTTAATGAATTAATTAATTAATGATACTGCGAAACTCTGCAGTCGTTTCTTCAGTAACTGACCGTTTAATACGTGTAGGAGGATTATTAGTAGTAGACCTTGAATTGAGATTTAATTAACCCAGGATAATTAAAATTGACAGATGGCTAGTTTGATCACATTGCCTTTTTACTGCGAAAAGCGGAATCAATACGCATCGTTTAGTAACCGTTTAATCCGGGTTGGATGATTATTAGCAGAAAACTGATGGACTTAAATCAGTTCAAGCAATAATTGACAGATGGCTACTTATAAAGGGTTGTCCTTATACTTCGAAACTGTGCAATCGAATCTTAGGTTAGTAATCGTTTAATCCACGTGAGGGTCATTATCTGCCGAAAGCGAATTTACAGCACCCCAGACGGTAGGTAATTGGCAGATGGCCCGTTCTATCGGATTACCATTGTACTGCGGAACTGTTTATTCGATTCCTCGGTTAATTATTAGCCGTTTACAATACGTAGGTTGTTTAATTACTAGCGGAAACTAAAGCTAAAGCAACTGAAGCGACGATAATGACTATAATGAACATGACATAACATAACATTGCATAATATGACATAACATAAAATAATCTAGCATAGCATGACATAACATAACATAAAATGACATAACATAACGTTAGGTAGTATAACATCACAATTCACAAAGCATAACATAACATAGCATGACATAATATAACATGAAATAACATACATGACATAGCATAACATAACATAACACCACATAACATACATAACGTAATGTAGTATAATATAACACTGCATAAAATAGCACAAAATAACACGACATAGCAACCTAGCAAAACATAACATAGCATAAAACAACATAAATTGGCATAACATAATATAACATAATATAACATACCACGGAAAGCATAACATAACATAAAATAACATAATATGGCATAGCATGACATAACATAAAATAACATAACCTAGGAAACATAACATAAAATAACATAATATGGCATAACATAACATAAAATAACATTACATAGAAAAGCATAACGTTACATAAAATAACATAACATGGCATAACATGACTGAAAACTTGTAAAGCGCAACTTCAAGAAGAAATCCATCAGCAGCGCTCCCTACCAAGCAGGGAGGACCCACAATCGAACAGAACAGATTTCAAACAGTTGTGGGACAAGGAAGGTGACAGACTGATAATAAGTGTCAAGCTCACTTCTGATTTTAAAAAGGAGACCGAAGATTTAAAGATGAAGAAGTAGAACAAAGAAGATAATGGTTGTGATGATGATGATGATGATGATGATGATGATGATGTTGTTGTTGATGATGATGATGATGATGATGATGATGATGATGATGATGATGATGATGATGATGATGATGATGATGATGATGATGATGATGATGATGATGATGATGGCGGTGATGATGATGATGGTGATGATGATTGTGATGATGATGATGATGATGATGATGATGCTGAATTGCAGGTGCCAGCTGAGATGAAGCTGGGTGAAGAGTATGAGATCGAAGCCTCGTTTAAGAATCCACTTCCAAAGACGTTGACGCAATGTGAATTCAGTTTCGAGGCAGCAAGTCTTCTTAGACCGGTTAAACTCTCTCACGCGTAAGTTCATCTACATATCAACTCGTGTACTCGTTATTATCAGAGCATTGTAGGCTATATTGGGCAACACAGCCTTTCGTAAATATAGTTCAATCATGACATTTTAAATCGCCGAAATGGAAACCTATGTTCATCAATAAATTGCTGTCATCAACAGACGTAGCATCATTTGAAATTCATATAAACCATACCGTCCTATCAACTGAGCACAAACCACAATGCTATCCGCAGTGTATATAGTGCCAAAAGTAGGATAAGAAGAAGAGTAGTCCCTTAAGCTCACCCTGAGGAAACCATGGGTATGAAGTGTTAGCGACTTCATTTTCTTAGCCTCGGCATATGACGGCGGATGGCCATTCCTCTCCCCGCCATCTCAATCTTCCCACGGAGAATTGTTGCGGTCAGTGTACTCATTATATTGGAGTTGGATAGGGGCACTGGTGGAACAGAAATCTCGAACCAAATTTCTGCCCTGGCGTGGATTTGAACCCCGAACTCTAGATTGACAGTCTAGCAAAATAACCACTACACTATCGAGCAGTCCACAAAACCGAGTCTGAACATAAGTCACTTCTGAGCACATTATTTTGTTCACAAATTATAGGAAGCACGTTTTAAATGTATGGGGCCAGACACACTCGGGCCGGTCCAAAACTTGCTGGCTCGTACGAAAAATTGTGTTAATACATAAACACACATATGTATAAATACTTGTTAATAAATACGTGTGAAAACAAGTACGTAGACGCAGATATGTATTCTGTGGTTATTGTTCGTGTAGCGATGTTCCTCCGCAAGGTGTCGCCAAGTCCAGTACGAAACTGACACCGCAGAAGGAGGGAGAGACAGAGGTGATCGTCGGCTTCTGGGCAAAGGAGCTCTCCGACCTAACTGCAAGTGTGAAGGTCAAGGTCACGACGAACGAGAATAACGTCACATCCGTTTGACGATGAAACTCTAGTCTCGTGAACGTTCAAATAGCTCAAACTGATTTTTTCGTGATTGCTAACGCTTGCAATTCCATATAAACCAGGCTTCTATTCTCTGGCTGTAAAACATTCCGCTACCTACGTCGTGTTCCTATACCTCAGGGGTGTCACAGAACCTGGCCCGCTGACAATAGTTTTCTGGCCCCGTGGAGCCTTGCCTAAAGACAGCACAATTTGAGAATAAAAGTTCAAATTTGTCACTGTTGATGCTTAATGAGTTTTAAGTTCTGTTTGTGACTGATAATGAAGATTAAAATTAAGATTCTTAAAGCCTCTGTATGCTAAAAATGCACCATTTAAAATTTTCCTTTAGCAAACATTGTCTGGGGACGGGCTAACCGAGCCCCCTCCCGGATCCCGACAGCGCCCGCCACTTGTTGGAAAATATTGCCACTGGCCCGCCACTAAAAAAGGTTTGACATCCCTGCTCTAACTCATATTTCGCTCATCAGTCGAACCTGAAAAGATTTGCATCTCCTGCGACGTGTAGCGTTGGCAGTCGTCAGATAGAGGCGGGTGATTAATCTCGTGCGGCGAAGACAACCACAGTCATTAAGTCAGAAGCAGTGACGTTGTGGTAAGTGTTAACACAGTAGGGTGGGTGGGTGATTAATCTCGTGCGGCGAAGACAACGTCTGGTTGGCAGCAAGTGGAAGCAAGTAAGTAAGTGAAGTACGCATGCCTGTAAAAGTATATGCTGCTGCTGCTGCTGCTGCTGCACCACCACTTAGTAATGTCACCACCACCACCAACTGCTACTACTACTACTACTACTACTACTACTACTACTACTACTACTACTTAGACTACTACTACTACTACTACTACTACTACTACTACTACTACTACTACTACTACTACTACTACTACTACTACTACTACTACTACTACTACTACTACTACTGCTGGCCACCACTACTACTACTACTTACTACTACTACTACTACTACTACTACTACTATTAGTAGAAGTAGTGATAGTACTACTACTACTACTACTACTACTACTACTACTACTACTACCACTACTGCTCCCACTACTGCTACCGCTACCACCACCACCACCACAACCACAATTACCACTCATTAACCCACTAGTAGTATGATCATTACTACCACCACTAGTACTACTACTACTCACCACCACCGTACTCACCACCACCACCACCACTACTACTACTACTGCACTACTACTGCACTTAATACAACTACTACTACCACCACTACAACTACTACTACAACTACCACCACTACCACACTACTACTACTGCTACTACTACTACTACTACTACTACTACTACACTACTACTACTACTACTACTACTACTACTACTACTACTACTACTACTACTACTACTACTACTACTACTACTACTACTACTACTTCGGATACTGTTTCCGCTGACAATTACGAGCAACTTCAGCAGGGATGTCCAACGTTTTCGGGCGAGGGGCCACATTGCCATTTTTCTAAGACCTCGGGGGTCGAAGAAAAAATTCGTAAATGATTTCAAAATTCCACGCATAGGCCTACTAAAGAACTCGTAAATCATTTAAAAATTCGACGAACAATAATTTTACTTGCCTACATGACGATCAGGTATCACACAGTCACATTTCTGTTGATTTGTTTGTACTAACTAATGGGATACTTCACATTGCATTTGCTTGCACAAGTACTCTATATTTGCTTCAACAGTTGATGTAGCTATTCTAAGCATAGTTGTAAAAAACGTCGTTTTTTTTTCGTTTTTTCTTTTCCGTCATTTGTTTTATTTATTTACTGTCTGTTATTATTTGTTTAAATTTTATTTTTGTCTGATATCCCTTACGTTGTCTCTGTCCTTTTAAGGACTCGTCTAATTTAAGTCACTATTTAGTGCCATCAGTTGAGAAATAAACGGCACAGTACAGGAAATAACATTTATAAAAGTTATTTGAATTTCCAAGTTATTCAAACTGCTAAATGTTGTCTCTGTACACAGTAGTCTCTGATTGACTGGTAAACTGACTGATATTACTCCATATTAAGTTCTGATATAAGTCAAAATTGTAAGTACAATTTTTAATTAAGTACACCCTATGCTTACAAAGTTTGGTTTGTTATTGCTTATAATCAGCATGGACTTATGTGGACTTTGGTTTACAATTTAAATTTGAAAAGATTTCAACATTTTTAATTTCTCAATTTCTTATTAAACCAAACTTATGAAAAAGAAAATAATTGTTGTAGATTAATGTTACTTTGTGTTTACTAATAAAGTTAAGTTATTTGCTGATTAAAATTAAATTGTGTAAACAAGGTTTTTAATTTTAAAATGTAGTAAAAGATGTAGCAAACTCAAATTTTTTTTTCTTTTCCGTTTTTTATTTTGGTTTTACCGTTTTTAACAACTATGATTCTCAGTATTATAGTTAAATGTCCATCTGTTAGGAGTGAACTTGAGTTTTTTTAATGTTTGCCATTGTAGACAAAAACTGTTCACATCAATATATGTACTGTTAAAAAGTGCAATTAACCTAAGTGCAGAATAGGACACTTTGGAAAAGCCTCTTAGTAGTAGGCCTATATTCCTTATCCACTGCTATCCTTTCTTGACAGATTAAACAAACGACACCCTCAGAATGCTCACTGACGAAAAATTCCTTTAAATTTTTTTAAAGTCTACATTCGGAGTCAATTTTTGCTTTTTGCTTGCACTGATTGACTCTGCCATGGTTATTAGAGGCAGAAAACAACAGTAAGTATTGCAACACAGAGCTAGCATTAAAACTTTGTGTGTCCTGTGAAGCAAAAAATTATAGGAAATTTTCAGTACCGGGCCAATTAGCAACGTTGTATGCAATTCCCAATTTTGGACAAAAAAAATCAATATTTGTAAAGGCTGGGCGAGCCGGATGAACTCACTCGGCGGGCCGGATTGTGGCCCGCGGGCCGTAGGTTGGACAAGCCTGCACCACAGCCTCCGGAGACCTCCAGACTTCGTGCTGCCCCCCCCCCCCCAAAGGGCGACAGGAATTTCATTCCGAGGGTCCTGCATAAAAGCCAGACTAAACTAATATAATGAAGAAACAACAATAAATAGCTAGTATTAAACCAGCCTTTGCAATTCAGTTTGAACAATTGAACAGTTGAACTTTGAACAATTGAGGTAGTAGGTCTATACAACTTATTCTTATGTCCTTACTATTGCTGTTATGTAACGGGCAGAGGTTTGCCATCCCTATTGATAATAAACGAATATACGATGAATAATAATTACAATAATACTAATATTATTATTATTATTATTTTCATTATTATTTTCATTATTATTATTCTCATTATTACTAGTATTATTGCAATTATATTGTTAGGCCAATTATTATTTCTATTACTATTATTATTACTAGTGCTGTTATTTGTTATTTACTACTACAATCAGTGCTTTTTCAGCTGGAGCGGTCCGGAACGGCGTTCCGGGATCTTTTTCAGCTACTAAAAATAATTTAGTTAATTTAAATTTTTAATTTTAAAAATTATTTAAAACTAGTTAGATCCTTTAATTTAATTTCAGTGCTTTCAGTGTTTATTAATGTTTATTGAAATTGATATATATATGAAATAGAAATGTTAGCATAAAATATGCCCGATAGCGCATTGGATAACACACTGGCATAGAGGTACCGAGTTCGAGTTCCGTAGGGCGGACATGCTTTGTAGGCTGCTATTAGCGCCGTGTATTGCAGGCTGTCTGTTCTGTTAGTAGTTAAGATTTATGTCGACTGTCGTTTGTGTTCTTGTGAATTGTTTAATTGTCATAACATGTAAATGTACAGCGCAGTGCGTTTGTCAGGCGCTTCATTAAAGAAAAGATATTATTATTATCATTATATACAATGATTGTTCTGAATTTGCTGAGTTCCGGAACCTTTTTTATAAAAAAAGCACTGACTATAATTATATTTTTTATTGCCCGTGGTACATTATGATACCTCGAGATCGCTAAAATTAGGGGAGAGATGAGAGTCACGCCATCTGGACCTCTCTCTTATCAGACCGGGCGAGTGACTGTAGGCTGAGAGGAGCAGAGTGCATGGGCGCCAGCAGAAATTTTTGCAGAGGGGCAAAACACAATGGTAACGTTTATTTTTTTAGCAAGAGCTTGAAAATGCAAAAAGGAAATTAAGAACATGGGTATTTTTTATAGAGGTTTTTAAATGTAATATTTAAAAGAATATCCATACAAATTTTGTTTTGTTTTTGTTTTAAATAATTAGTGGTACAGTGCAAAGAAATCTGTTAAACACCAAAAGTAGTAGCTAAAAAATAGGTATCAATTTTCCAGAGGGCCAAGTACCCCCTCTTGCCCCTATGTGCGGGCAGAGTTCACTAGTAAACTGTTTTTGTCAATGTTAATTGAATTATATTTTAGGCGTCACATTTGTACGATAAGGAGGGGAGAGGATGTGGAGGGGATAGTATAATGGATAACACTCTTGCCTGAAGTTTTCACGGACCCGGTTCGATTCCCGTAAGACCCCTGGGTTTAGCTCATGCCTTCATTCCCTAGGCGGTAGCAAAAATACAATGACTGCAACTTGGTTGATTTATGTCTTCTGTAATATGTGTTCTTGTGAATTGTTTTAATTGTTATAACTCTAACCTCTTTTCTACCATCATCAGCAACCCTGCACATGTATTACAGATCTCGGACCTCCTTCGGACTACCCTCTCGGACAACCCTTCTGACTAGACGCAGCGCTCGTGAATAAGCTGGTGCCCTGCGCTTGGCTTTCGAGTGGCGCTTTAAGTTTGGAGATTACGATTACGCGTCATTGAACTTTGGCTTCTACCCAGTAATTTCTCATTGAACGGATCTGATAAGATACTTCTTTGAATTTGAATTTCAATCAATTAAGATTGTCTAGGACGAAGATCAGCTTCTAAGATGACACACATAGATGAACCTACGACGGTCGGTGTAGGCGTTGCTTACTAGAATATAGGGAGCCTAGCTGTCTAGGGAGAGAGGGGATGAGTTTTAGTATATGCCCAGGGCTAACTCGATACCATACCATCAGTTTTAGGCTAAGGAGAGGGAGATGAGTTCAACGAACAGAAGCCCATGTGAAATAGCATTGGCTGGACAGAAATTAGTCTCCCATCCAGGATCTCATGCAGGGCAGATATAAATAGGCGTCTATCAACGATGCAACAATGAGACTTGCATCCACTGGCTGAAAGGTAGGTGATTGTATTTTATACCTAATGCATTTCGTCTTTATTAAGATCCTGGCTGGCTGTGTAATGTTTCGTTAACTCTGTCCCGATAGCGCTTTCAAGTGATCGAATAAGCTTTTGCTGGTTTACTGTTTAACGACCACTGTGTGGTAACAAAGACCATTAACGTCGCCCTCCTCCTTTATCCAGGCTTGGGACTGACACCGTCAGAAAGCGAACAGTGGCGGAGTAAGAGTTGCGTTAATTAGCACTTAAAACGTCGTGGGTTCAGCTGGTTTTTGGTGATTTCATCTCGCTGTCTCTATCTCAGGGGTTACCAATCTTTTCTATGCCCCGCACCCCTTGGAAATGTGTGACCAATGTTCGCACCCCTACAAAAGTATTATCACATTTGAAGATGCATAGCCTACACGAAATTGTTACTACTGAAACTTGTGCCTGCAAGCCTTAGGCTAGCCTTACAGGCTTACAATGTCACATGAAAATAAACTTCTAATCTTACGGTCTTACCCATACTTATTCTATGACAGCTCAACAATTTATAATTTATTATCAATACATTCTTATAGATGTAACTAATACTTTTCCTCTTTGTCGCACCCCTTGAAATGACATGTCGCACCCCCTGGGGGTGCGTGCACCCAAGTTTGGGGACCCTTGCTCTATCTAGTCTATGTCTCCTCTCTCCTTTTCACTCCCTCTTTCCCTCTGTCTCTCCCTCTCCTCAACATCACGACCTCCCTCCCTACGTCTCTCCCTTCTATTCTTTGCTTAAATAGAAGCTGAATTGATGAAACTAAAGAACTATTTTCATAAATCCAACTTCCATTTAAGTGAAGAATTGGTTTAATCAATCCAGCTTCTATTTTGTCGTGAACGTTTTGTCGTGAACCTCTTGTCGTCAACCTTTTGTCTGTGAACCAGTTGTCGTTGAACCTCTCGCTTATCTACAACTCCCTACAACACTCCTAGCCCATATATCTCCGCGAACTCTTCACCATCCAGCCAACCCGCTCTACCCGATCATCCTCCGTTCTCACTCTTTCTCGACCTCCGGTCACTGCACTCTCAAGTTCTCCAACCGAGCAATATCCAACACTGCGCCGGTCTTTGGAACGATCTACCTCCTGAATTTCGCGTTTTTTCGGTTCCTCCACCATCATCGCCAATCATCCACCATCAGCTGCCTCAGGCTCCTCTATCCATCACCCCAAGGCTTTCCACTCGAAACTAGTCTGATTTCAAGAACTCTTATCCTGACTCATCTGATCCTGTACCTTCCAATCCTCGACCTAAAAGACACCCACCTTAACATCTGCTGTGCCCTCTCTGATCCTCTGGAAACCGGACTCGGACTCCCTCGGACTACTCTTTTGGACAACCCCTCTGACTAGACGCAGCGCTCGTGAATAAGCTGGTGCCTGCGCTTGGCTTTCGAGTGGCGCGTTAGAAGTTTGGAGATTACGATTACGATTACGATTACGATTACGATTACGAACCATTTGCGGTGAACCATTTGTCGTGACACCGTCTTCCTCTTCCTCTCTCACTAAGCGAAGTAGTAACCGCAACCACGGTGGCGCGGATGTTATCTGCTGCCCCGCTTGGTTGGGCTTCGTTGGTCAAGAGGGAAGTAACAGATCCCAGGCCATTCTGCGGCGACTGGTCAGAGCGAGATAGGCTACATGTGTCTTCCTGACACATACCAACGTTTTGAACAACTGTGTCGGTGCGCAGACGCTAGATTTTCCCCCGTCCTCGGTGACACAGCACAAGTACTGCGTGAGCTGCTGCCTCCCCTTAAACAAACTATTTACTACGCCCCAGGGCCCACAACCAAACTATTACAACTGCTGACAATATTGTCCGCAAATCTTTTGTAATCAGGATGACATATTCATAAGTCATAATATTGTGTGAGCCAAACTGCGGTTAGCAATAGGCCACATAAAGAATATACTTACCTACTCTCTATTTCTCCCTCTCTCCTTTCTCTGCCTATCGCTGTCAGTTTCTGTCTGTATGTCTGTCTGTCTCTCTCTCTTTCTTTCTCTCTAGATATCTCTTGTTCTCTATCTCATTCCGTCTCTCTTTACCTTTCTACTAATATAATATTCTTTATTGAAACAATCCGGTTGACAAACCGCAACCGGTTACACCGTTACAGTGTACAGTTATGCAATTGAAACAAATCACAAGAACACAAATGACAGAAGACATAAATCTTAACTACTAACAGAACAGACAGCCTGCATACACGGCGCTAATAGCGCCTACAAAGCATGTCCGCCTACGGAAATCGATCTCGGTACCTCTCGCTCTCTATGCCAGTGTGTTATCCCATGTGGTCCCCTTTCACTCTGTCAGTCTCTGTGCTTCCTTTCTTTATCTTTTCTCTCTGTCTGTTTGTCTCTGTTATCTCTTTCTTTCTTTACCTGCATATTTTCTTGATGAGTCAAGCGAATCTCGTCTCAGGTGGAACTCCAGTTGAGCAGCACGGCAGCTTTGCTTTGATCTGTCATGCTTTCACAAGCACCAGAATTCCATTCTCTTGACTTCATGAACGTCCGCACAAGGATACTTCCTAATCGTGATCTCAATCTTTTTCTACAGTGCCCAAGAGAGTAGGGACCCGGCGCTCAGTCAAAACAAAATCGATAGACAGGTAGGGTAAAAATCGGTTCCAGGTCAAAGGGGCGCAGGCTGGCATATATTATATATTCGTTTATTGAGAAAAACAATCTGACAAAAACATGAGTGATAATGGATAATTAAAGTTCATCAGAAAATAAACTAGTAAATATTTTTATATAATAATGATCTGGGAATAAATTGAGAGTTGTCCGTGGGTGGCAGAGTATGGTTGTGTGCTCTAGGTCTTAATTGGTGAAAGGAGAGGGGTCGGAGTGGAGTTAAGAGTTGGTGAAGTACATGCTTGGGGTTGTGTAATAATGTTTATGGAGAAAAGGATTATATTGAACAGTGTTGAAGGATTCGATACAGGAGCATGGTAAAGGCTAAGAGGTAGCCCTGTAGTTGAACATGTGCATTTACTTCACCCGACTGTCACGAGGAAGTCCATTCGGTTACGCGCTCATCTTGTGCCCTAACGATAGTGAGTATGAGACTGCTTAGAAACCTCGTGTGTATGGAGACCAGACATGAAAGGTCGTAATCTGCATCTGTATAAATGTGCGTCTGGCAATTTTTACAGCACCTTTTTTCACGCATGGTTTCCTCTGTCGACATGCGGTGGAATTCCATCAATCAATCAATTTTATTGGCC
>JACEVL010000140.1:845000-852500 GCA_020284085.1 Aporrectodea caliginosa
GGGGGAGGTTAGTAGGGTTAGTGTCATGGTTATGGTTAGATATACATGAATTATGCAAATACCCTGATTATACACATTCCCTGGGGTATATGTACATGTATATTCCCTAGGGTATATACATATTCCCTGATTATACATATTCCCTGTAACATAAATATATATCTCCTCCAGGCCTGAATTAGTCCATCCCAGTGGAGTGGTCAGCCACTCGGATCCTTCTTCTCCGCTTTTTTCTGTCAATGGTGTCTTCTTTCTTCAATCTGAGAGACTTCAGATCTTGTTGTATCAAGTCTCCCCATCTCTTCTTCTGCCGTCCCCAACTGCGGCGTCCGGTGACCTCTGCCGTCATAAATTCTTTTGATGCTTTCACCCTCTCTTCTCATCACATAACCGTACTATCTCAATCTAGCCTCTCGTATTTTGTCAGTAATACATGACACTCCCAGCGTCTTTCTGATGTCCTCGTTTCTTTTCCTGTCTTTCAGCGAAACGCCAAGTATCCACCGCAGCATTCTTATTTCTGTTCTCTCCAGGAAGCCTTCCTCTCTCACGTACTTGAAACTCTCTCAACAGATACAGCCTTGCATCATAATTAAGCTTATTAATTAATTAATTAATCTAAATTGGCACCTCGTCCAACCATTTATGCCAACCTTGATGCTATAACTGCTGACTGTAAACGTTATTGAACGGTATCCGGACATTATGTAAATAGGCAGTCTGCTATCGTCCATGATAATTGTCATTAATCCAACTTCTATTTAAGCAAAAGACGTTCTTTTATCAATCCAACTTCTATTTAAGCAAAGAATTAGATTCATCAATCCAACTTCTATTTAAGCAAAGAATTTCTTTCATCAATCCAACTTCTATTTAAGCAGAGAATTTCTATCATCAATCCGCTCGTGAATAAGCTGGTGCCCTGCGCTTGGCTTTCGAGTGGCGCTTTAGAAATTGGAGATTACGATTACGATTACGATCCAATTTCTATTTAAGCAAAGATTTTGTTTAATCAATCCAGGTTCTAGTTAAGTATAGAATTTCTTTCATCAGTCCAGCTTCTATTAAAGTAAAGAAATTATTTTCATCAGCCCAACTTCGGGGGGGGATGTCCTAGAACCACTTGAAACCTTGTTAAACTAAAAATCAGTTTTCATTGTAACAAGTTGCGTCTGTTACAACTTGGTTATTCAGAATAAACGACTACTGATTGATTGTGACTTAATAGCACTGGTCGAAAGATAAATAACTTTCCACTAAAGCAGTAAATAGTAAATACTATGCCTATTGTTGAATTTATGGAATGTACATAATTACGCAAGTTGAATAACCTCTGCAAGAACAACAGTCTGAAGGACGGCAATTATAAATTATTAGGCATATCGAAGTTAATTAATGAGGGCATTGCGTACACTCACAGAGTGCAGAATTATATAGGTCCTTGTCACAGAAGCATGTCGCTCGCAGACTAGCAGAAATAACATGCGTGCAAAGGTGTATAATTTTATTTTTTCTATTACAATTGACCGACAAGTCATAAGATAATAATAATAATAGCAATAATAATAATAATAATAATAATTATTATTATTATTATTATTATTATTATTATTATTATTATTATTATTATTTTCGTTTAATTTCAAACTGACACACCGCACTATGATAACTAGAATGAACGGATGATCACAAGTTATTAGAGGAGTCGAATTTAACTGTTTGGCAGCCATGCAAGGCGCCCATCACGTTAATATCTCATTTTATCAACGGTATCTGCCGAATGAAAGGCTGAGTAGACCTTTGGGAGGGTAGCGGGAAGCGATCCCGCGTCCGTGCTGATCTTCGTGCCAGAGTGTTACCACTACCCTGAAGCCCTCCTCCCAATTGTGCCAGAGTGTTACCATTACCCTAAAACCCCCTCCAAATTGTGCCAGAGTGTTACCATTACCCTAAGACCTCCCTCCCAATTGTGCCAGAGTGTTACCATTACCCTAAAAACTTCCCAATTGTGCCAGAGTGTTACCATTACCCTAAACCCTCCCAATTGTGCCAGAGTGTTACCATTACCCTAAACCCCCTCCCAATTGTGCCAGAGTGTTACCATTACCCTAAACCCCCTCCCAATTGTGCCAGAGTGTTACCATTACCCTAAAACCCCTCCCATTTATGCCAGAGTGTTACCATTACCCTAAACCCCCTCCCAATTGTGCCAGAGTGTTACCATTACCCTAAAACTCCCTCCCAATTGTGCCAGAGTGTTACCATTACCCTAAACCCCCTCCCAATTGTGCCAGAGTGTTACCATTACCCTAAACCCCCTCCCAATTGTGCCAGAGTGTTACCATTACCCTAAACCCCCTCCCAATTGTGCCAGAGTGTTACCATTACCCTAAACCCCCTCCCAATTGTGCCAGAGTGTTACCATTACCCTAAACCCCCTCCCAATTGTGCCAGAGTGTTACCATTACCCTAAACCCCCTCCCAATTGTGCCAGAGTGTTACCATTACCCTAAACCCCCTCCCAATTGTGCCAGAGTGTTACCATTACCCTAAACCCCCTCCCAATTGTGCCAGAGTGTTACCATTACCCTAAACCCCCTCCCAATTGTGCCAGAGTGTTACCATTACCCTAAACCCCCTCCCAATTGTGCCAGAGTGTTACCATTACCCTAAACCCCCTCCCAATTGTGCCAGAGTGTTACCATTACCCTAAAAAAACCTCCCAATAATTATTGTGCCAGAGTGTTACCATTACCCTAAACCACCTCCAAATTTGCTACTGGGTTACGCCGAGTTTGGTGCTGTGTAAAAGTGAATGTGGTGTTGTAGGTGACAAAACGCGAGAGAGTCGTGGAACACGGATTGTTCTACTATTGTCTGAAGAAGATGAACCGAAGAAATGGGGGGCAAAGGTCTTGACCCAGGAGGCAGAGACGTTTACAGTGAGAATCTTCACACCGCCTCACGTAGCCGTCGGCAAATGGAAGTTCAGTTTCGACACAGTCTTCCGTGTGGAGGGCAAACGCGAGGTCTATCGTCACCAGCACAGTTACCCAGTCTACATTCTGTTCAACCCTTGGTGTGCTGGTAAGACCACTTCTGACAATAGAAGTCAGCAGACCGCGTGCTAAATAGACTAAGAACCAAAGTACCCAAACTATAGCATGGTTAACCCTAATCTAGATCTTACAGACACCTACTGAATTTGAGACGGAGAGGAAGAGAACTGGCCGCCCGTTCTCATACTTATGCTGAGGCTAAGTAAATGAAGTTGCTAACACTTCATACCCATGGCTGCCTCAGGGCTAGCTTAAGATCTTCTAGACCGCAGTACTTCGTCGGATGTCCACAAAATGAGAGGACGTAGGGCCAAATGCGGGCCAGGCAGGGATTGGTCTAAAGTAGGTCATCTAAAGAGGACATCCTATATTAACAATTTCAATTACGGGCTAGGCAATTAGGCATGTAACTGCCACTCAAGTCTTTTTTATGAGAGGCCATCTGTTTAATAAACGGAAGTCAATCCTATCAAAAGCCATAATTATGTCATTCAGTACACAGAGGTCATTGTCAGCTGCTATGCTTGACAGGCTTCATCCTGATGCAACATAGATCTAGCACTAAAGCATCCTGCAAAAGGTTCTCTAATCAGATTCAATGCCGTACAACAACAAACAGCAACGACAACAATTAGAACTACTGCTTCTACCACTACTACAACTTCTATCACAGCTACAACTACTGCCACTACTCTATCTACTACTATTACAACTACTATCTTTACTGCTACTATTACTAGCACTACTACTACTACCACTACCACCACTACCACCACCACCACCATCACCACCACCACCAACTAATATTTTTTGGTTATTAGCTAGAAAATTTACCGTAAGTAACAAAATCAGCAACTAGGCAACCATCTTCTGCAATGAACAGTGAACCACCTCAACGCGACCTTTAATTACTTGTTAACACTGGTGTTGCCTCTGCATAGAATATGTTTAATGTATTACGGTGCAGTCATGCAGTGCAAGGACTAAAATAAATATAGATTCCTTGGATGCAGTGTAAATTTATAAGAACATTGGTGTTTATCATTCTTCAAGAGTTGACTGTGAGCGTAGACTTGAATGAATTAAAGGCTACTTCAGTAAAAATGAATAGTCACTGGTTTTGTTACTAAGCCAATTGAACTGCATTGCATTGCATGTTGCATCATTGTTTCAAAACTGTCTTCATTGTTTTCTGGTAGAACTGTAGTAGGACTATTATTAGTCTAGTACACATTACATAGCTTGAAAGTGAAACTGTCATTGACCCTTTCTGCATTGTTACATGACACTTAACTTCTGTTATTGTGAATATGTTTCACGTTTGTCAAAAAGTTTCTTAAAACTTTGGAAAAAGTTTAACTGACATTTTTTAGTTTAGTTAACTTATTTGCAAAATCATTTCCCAACTGTTAGTTACACTTTATTTATTTTAGTTGAAAAATAGTTATAGTTTAACTATGTGCCAATACATTGCAACAGTTGACAGTTGAGTCACTGGTTTTGTTACTAAGCCAATTGAACTGCATTGCATTGCATGTTGCATCATTGTTTCAGTTGTACAGCAACATCCATTTCACTAGGGGGAGGAACTTTTCCCCCTGGCACAAATTGGAAGCAGTCTACGTAGTAGGCCTTGGACTTCCTTCTTCTGTACGCTCTACCATCCTTTCTGGTGGTATGTCTACCTCTTTCTCTCACCTTAAAACCTTCCTTTTCTCTGGGAGTACCTCGCACTGGGAGCGCTTCTGAAAGGCTTATGCTGTGAGAAGCGCTTTATAAATGATCAAATACAATACAATAAATACAATACAATAAAAAATATTTTTATCGTATCTCACCAAACTTAACCATTCTGTTGTTGTTTTGTGAGACTTGGGTGTCGTATATTGGATCAAATCAGTGGAATACGAATCAGGCAGCTGTCAAGTTTACTGACGTTAAACTGTCGTCAATTCTTGTGACAGAAAGCGTACAGGGCGTTGATCAAAATCTTTTACATTCGGCTTAACCTGCTGCCCCCATGATACTGTATGCGCGTCGCATATCCTGATTCTCGCCCACCAAACGAAGTGAGAAATCAGGATATGTGGTGCTCGCGTAGCTGTAGCCAAGATGATCGCATGTCACTCTAGCGCGTCATTACTGATAAATTAATTTGTCGTGTCTGGAATGGCTAGATAGTTTGCCTTCACACGAACTTCTAATGTGTCCTAGAATGCATTCTTGGAGTTATTTTTTTTATCTCTTTCGCCGTTGTTTCTGAGTGTGTGGACGATTGAGGTATCTCCTCCGCAAAAGCTTATAGCCTACCATTTTGTTCGATCGTGTTTTCATTGTGTTAGGTTTGGTGCGCCTCTGATGAGACTCTCTGGAAGTGGCGCTATATAAATTGGCATTAACCATTACCAAATCGCGCCCAATATCGACTAGTTCTTACTATGGGGTTTCATTTCACTGTCAAGAACCATGTTCCGCTGTGGTGATAGGGCTCTACTACTAATGGCCGGCTGCGAAGAATGTCTTCGTCTCCCACAGTCCTGGTGTCTGAGGGTTGCCTGGATGCCACTTCTTCTACCATCTGCGAGGGTCCGCTTGAAGCTAGTAGCTACTCCGCCTCCTCTGATCCCATGGCAACCGGATTCGGACCTCCTTTTGATTACCCTTTGAAAACCCCTCTAACTCGACGCAGCGCTCGTGAATAAGCTGGTGCCCTGCGCTTATCTTTCTAGTGGCGCTTTAGAAACTTGGTGTTTAGCCTACGAGTACTAGTTAATGTAGAGTTATTTTTGCATATTTCAATTTTAAAATGAAAATGGCAACAGTTTTTTGACCACGGTCTTTATTATAAAGCGGATTCTTACACGCAAAGCTCGAGGGTACGTACCATACGTATTCTATTTTTTGAAAGGTACGTACGTATTTTAACGTACCCTATTTTAGGGTACGTAAACAATAGGCATAGCAAAAATACGTTAACCACGTCATTGCTCATTATAAGAATGTTCAATTTAATTTAAGCAAACAACCACAACCCAGTATACAGCGTAGTAAATTGCTGCAATGCTATATTGTAAGTCTATGTTTATCCAGCATGCTTTGCACTTAATGCACTAAAGTCAGATTATACGTATGCTATGGGTCATCGAGTAAACCATAAATAAAATTTTCGTGTATGATACGTACCATACGCGTATTCTACTTTTTTTGAAAGGTACGTACGTATACTTTAACGTATTCTATTTTAGGGTACGCGTCACCCTCGAGCTCTGCTTACACGTGTAGTTGCTGAACAATGGCTGCGTTGTTTCTGCAGATGATCAAGTTTTCCTGAGCGACGAATCCGCCAGAAAAGAATACGTTCTCAACGACAACGGACGAATCTTCTACGGAGCGAAGTCTTCTATTGGGTCTAGGCCTTGGAACTTTGGACAGGTAAGGCAATGCATGTAGTCTGATGGAGAAGCAGAATGATATAAGACGAAAAACAGCAGTCCCTTAAAATAGCCCCGAGACAGCCATAGGTGTGGAGTGTTAGCGTCTTCATTTTCTTAGCATCGGCATATGAGGGCAGGTGGCACGTCCTCTCCCTCACCGTTTCATCTTCCCACCGACAGTGTACGGTCAGTGTACTCATTACAGGCGAGTTGGTTAGGGAGTCGCAGGTCGGGCAGAAATCTCAAACCAAATTTCTGCATACGCAAATTTAAGCAAGTTACCGGTTAAGTCTAAGGAGAGATAGACAAAATAAGATGTTTGCACATGAATAGAATTTATAGACCTTGTATTTTAAATGATAGACCGTTGACAGAAGTTTCATATAGTGGCAAATGGAGCCTTTTCTGTGATAGGCCCAGTGGTCTGGAACGGTCTGCCCTTAAAGCTGCGCCTACACCCTGGTACTCTATCTTACTCCTTCCTCACCAAGCTTAAACTGTTCCTTTTGAGTGCGTTGAAATTGGAAGCACCACTGAGTAGATTCCTGGAAGAGGCGCTGTATAAATTTTCGAATGAATGAGTGAATAAACATAGGCTACGCGTTTCACTTACTTGCGTCATGTGTTGAATATTTCAGTATGAAGACTTCGTTTCTGACGTGTCTGTGTTGTTGCTGGATCTGTCGAAATTGCCTTTCAGTCTGCGGGGAAATCCTATACACGTCGTCAGGAAGATTTCCGCAATGGTAAGTACCGTGTGGAAAACAATATGAACGTTCAGAGTTTTCATTCATTCATTCATTCATTTCAGATATTTATATAGCGCCCCTTCAAGATTTCTACTCAGAGGCGCTCCCGACTACAGCGCGGACACTGAATCGGAGTTTCACGCCGAAGCGCATGAGCAATTGTGAGTGAAGGACTTGCCCAGGGTCCCTACGCGGTGGCTTGAGGTGGATTCGAACGCAACCCTCCGGCTGCAAGGCACCAAATATACCCCCTGGAGG
>JACEVL010000140.1:857500-865000 GCA_020284085.1 Aporrectodea caliginosa
ACTTCCTATACAATTGTATAATGGCATAATCGTATTTATGTACTGGTTGGTGTTAATAATAATTTTTCTGGATGAATCCTAATGTCTGTGCATAATATTTACCTCCCACGCATATGTTCTTCTCCAATGATTCATTTATTTTGGTTTTCCTAATTTAGTTAAGATTCTGATTTACCTAATTTAGTTAAGATTCTATCAAGTAATCGTAACTACCTACTGTCATACTTAGTAAGCACTTCTCGGCCGTTGCATCTTTTTGTTTAACTTGTACATAGGTGGCCCTACTTAGCGGGATTAATGATCCCTTCAGGGCCTTTCCTTGTGGCCATCTCCTATTGTCTGTGTATTTTGCAACTCTGGAATTGTAAAGTGATTGTTTGGTTACAAAATAGATGATTTGATTTGATTTGCGGATGATCCTCTCAGGTGTTTACTGCACTGGACCATGTTCCGTCGAAGCCATAAAACAAGGACTCGTACAATTGCCCTACGACGGAACATTCATCTTCGCAGAAGTCAATGCTGACCGAGTCCACTTCATACAGACGAGGGAGAATTCCTGGCAGCACATCTTCGAGAAAAACTAGTAATCACTCATTCACTCAATCGATTAATTCACTTACTTAACTCACTCACATGCCTCACTCACTAAATCACTCACTTAATTCACTTAGCTCACTGACTAACTCATTCACTCACTCACTCACTCACTCACTCATCCACCCACTCAATCAATCGCTCACTCATGCACCCAATCATTCACACATTTTTATTCATTTACTCGTTCACTCAATAACTCACTCACTCAATCATTCACTTACTCACTCACCCACCTACCCACTCACTCACTCACTCACTCATTCACTCACTCACTTATTTACCCATTCGCCTATTCGTTTTAATTCATTCACTCGCTCAGTAACTCACTCACTCAGTCACTAATTAGTAATTTCCAAAGCCTCAGTGTCTAATACACAAGACATCAAACTATAGAGAGCCAATATCATACCATAACCAGGTCAGCCTCCAGAAGGTCATTATATAAATGCAATGTTATGAAACCAGGTATAAAAGATTTAGAAAGCCAAATAGGCTACCTATAACCGATTCTACTTGCTTACTTACAATACATGTATTGACTGATAAATGTGCAGCATTGGAAAGAATATCAGCACAAAGGGTCCCGATGGAGATAAACGACTCGATATCACCGACTTGTACAAGTTTCCTGAAGGTATGAGTTCCACTATTATATACTTTATATTGTCTACCTCGCCTAAATATTCGACCTAGGCCTACATTTGGCCGAGGGCATGTATGTCTATTTGCATGAATGTATGTGTGTATGTATTTGTGTATTTATGTATGTATGTATGTATGTATGTATGTATGTATGTATGTATGTATGTATGTATGTATGTATGTATGTATGTATGTATGTATGTATTTATGTATGTGTACATCTATGTATGCAAATACTCATGTTCCGGTATGTGTGAATGTATGCATGCATATATAAAATTATGTGCATGTATGTATGCATATTTGTATGTGTGTATGTATGCATGTGTGTATGTGACCATGTGTGCCTCTATATATGCATGTATGTTTGGAATGCTTCTATGAACCGAATCAGTTCCAGATGTAATTATTTTTTATCTCCTAATGGATTAATTACACTTACCTCGGACAAAAATTAACAATATCTCTTTCGATGCATTGCTGAGGACTCCCTATTTATTTCACATTACAAGTGGCCACTTTTGCGGTGCACTTGTTTACATTCTCTTGTTTTCTTTATAAACTGATCTACGACCTTACATTTGTTCTGGTAGGATCGCAGGAAGAGAGAACAGCTGTATGGAGAGCCATGGCGACAAGCACGACCCGTAAAACACTGTACAAAGTGGAAGCAGAGGTGAGCCTAAGTCTTTACGTGTCTAGATACCAAATAACGTTCCACCACTTTTCGCCACCATCATTGCCAATCACCCACCATCATCTATTTTCTTTTTAGCCTTGCTAGAGTTGGGAGCGTCGTCTCTGAGTAGTTTTCTTGAAGTGGCGCTATATAAATGTTCGAAATGAATTAATCATCTGCCTCTCGGACTCCTCTAATGATCGTCCCTCAGGCTTTCCACACAAAACTGAAGTCTCACCTCTTCAAGAATTCATACCCCGACTCAAGTGATCCTCTGCCTTCCAATTCTCGATCTAAACGACACCCATCTAACAGCTACTCTGCCTCTCTTACCCCATGGCAATCGGACTCAGACCTCCTTCTGACTACCTTTTGGACAACCCCTCTGACTCGACGCAGCGCTCCTGAATGAGCTGGTGTGCTTGGCTTTCGAGTGGCGCTTTAGAAGTTTAGCGTTTACGATGACGACAAACTAGCAAAGCCAGTGAAGTGAAGAATAGTGTGCGGTAATCAATGGGGGACTGTGAGCAGTTCCTTTAAGCGGCGATAGGCGTCGCCAGTATGTGATGTGGTCAAACTTTAGACAACTTTAGCGTAAATAAACCATAGACATCATATAGTAAATGTAAGATGTCTATGAAATAAACCTACCGCACAACAGAGCACACATTTTACCTAGAGTAGCCAAACTATATCCCATTCTTGCGTAACCTATAGCAGCCATTTTTACAGAGTCCCCCATTGGTCATCGCGCTTGCCTTGTAACGCTTTTAGTACGGATTCGAGCCTCTCTCCTCTGAGACGGTTACTATATAGGGACCTTGAGAAAGTCCTTCACTCGCAATTGCTCAGCGCCATCGATTGATGCTTGATCAGTAGATAGTAGCGCTCGATAAATGCATAATAATAATGATTATAAAATGACGCATGTTCGTTTGCATGTTCCCTCTCACTTTAATTTTATATCCAGAGTTACTACAATATCAAAATATATTGATTTATCTTCCCTCAATTATAACACTAATAGTCCAGTATGTATAACATGCCTATAGTTTTAATTTTATCTAAACATTGCGTTCATCTAATCTTCAAAGTTCAAACTTCCAATAAGACCTTAGTTTATCAATGCACAAGTTGCGTACTTGTCAGCTTATTTTTAATAAACGAAAATTCATTGATTGGTTGATTTTTGGAAAGAACTCTCATAGATGTAAGCAACGGGTAGACATTGTATCGATCGTTGAACTTGTAGGATATCCACTTCAGTCTAGTCCAGAAGGACAATGTCGTGATAGGCGAACCGTTTGACGTCGTCTTGAAGATCCACAACAAGAACGCCGACCAAACAAGAACCGTGAAAGCGACGCTGACGTCGACTGTTGTTCAATACACTGGAGTACCAGTCGCCTCCATCAAGACATATTCGCAGACGGTCACGCTGAAACCAAACGCAGGTTAGCAGCCATATAGCATTCGTAAGGACTGAGATTCTGAGAGCCAATGTTCAAATGCGAGCATGGGCATCCGCAGGAATTTTGTTTAGGGGCAAAAAAGTGTAAGAAGGCAAAGTTTAGATTTGTTTGGCACGGGAGTGCAACGAGGGTGCCGAAAAGCAACCTATCACGTCACTCTCAGCGCTCGCTCCCGCGATTAGGAGGTCTGGCGCGGATCCCAACAGCCGCCAGCGCTTTTGGAAGCATTTGACATGATATGGAGCCTGTTGTTAGCGTTCTGGGATCCGTTTTCAGCTATCTCTGGACGTTTATTTCCAACACAAAACTGTTAAAAGTTTCAATGTTTTTATTTATTTTAAAGTTTTCAGGTTATCTTGACTAGTTTGGATAAAAAAACAAAACTGTGGGAAAAATCATAGCCATTCATTGTTAAAAACTAAGATGATAAGTAATTTTTTTAATATGCGCAAAATCCAGGGGCAAATGACCCTTATCCCCTCCGGACCTCCATGAGTGCGAGATGGCAGTGCTCCAGATAGGTATTGGCACATCTTAGACGTTTGTTAAGTGTCGCTGAATAAGTGATGAAGCGTTAAACTGCGTTACGTTGTGATGTGTGTTGATGACAGCGGAAGAAGTGAAGATGTGGGTGAAGGTGAAAAACTATTTGGATAAAGTGACGGACATGTGTCACATGAAGATCGCATGTATGTCTCAGGTGGAAGAGACGAAACAGTTCCACTGTGACTCAGACGATTTCCGTCTCTCCAAACCAACCATCCTCATCAAGGTAGGAACAGTCTGCCAAATGATAGCTATTCACTCGGGTTTTTCTGTCTCGCGGTTGATTTTCAGTTGTAACGTCATTATTAATATTAATTATTATGCTCTATTTTGGTTTTATTATTATTATGCTTTTCTCCGAGGTGCGTAATCATGATCTCTCAGGAATTGAACAATTATCCGTAGAATAACAACATTTTAGCACAGGTAAAACTCGTCAAGATTCGAGTCCGCCGGCAATTCACGAAGTCTATCAGATTCTTTCCATCATGAGGAGCATACGTTGGGCAGACATCGACGTAATACATCCGACGCTAGAAACTTGGTCATGATGATAGCACGATTCGTGACGATTGCGGCGCTCATTGTTGCCTTAAAAATGGTCGTAATGATGATGATGATGACGACGACGATAATGATGATGATGATGATTTGAATGAAGAAATTGAAGAAAAAGAACAAAATGATGACGATAATTGTGGTGATAATGGTATGTTGTAAATGATGATGACGATGATGATGATGATGATGATGATGATGATGATGATGATGATGATGATGTTGATGTTGATGATGATGATGATGATGATGATGATGATGATGATGATGATGATGATGATGATGATGATGATGATGATGATGATGATTATGATGATGATGATTAGAATGAAGAAATGGAAAAAGAAGAAAAGGATGAGGATAATAATGGTGACAATGATATGCGAATGATAATGATAACAATGGTGACAATGATTTGTTAATGATGACCACAATGATGATGATGATGATGATGATGATGATGATGATGATGATGATGATGATGATGATGATGATGATGAATTGCAGGTGCCAGCTGAGATGAAGATGGGTGAAGAGTATGAGATCCAAGCCTCGTTTACGAATCCACTTCCAAAGACCTTGGCGCAATGTGAATTTAATTTCGAGGCACCAAGTCTCCAAAAACCGATTAAGTTGTCTCACGCGTAAGTTCCACTTCAGTTCTTGTCGCCTACACCTCATTACCAAAGCATTCTGTATAAGCCCAAACAATCGGTGCTTAAATATAGATCTTTCATGACGCTTTCTTCAATCGCCGACATCATCAATTACAACAGCAGCAGCAGCAGTAGCAGTAGCAGTAGCAGTAGTAACAATAATAATAATGATAATGATAATGATAATAATAATACTAATAATGATAAGTATAATAATGATAAGTATAATAGTAAGACGACGATGTGTATAATAGTGCCGCAGCACAGCCGAGGCCGAAGGAAAGGGCGCTGTACATAAGTTAAAAAGTCAATGACAGTCATATGAGTGTGTAAAAAGATAGGCGTCGAGCTGTGATTTAAATATCTCGAAAGATGGCGCATTCTTCACATGGTCTAGTAGACTGTTCCACGCAGTGAGTCCAACGACAGAGAAGTACTACCAAAAATCAAGTGCACAATGCCCAAATTGCACTGGAATCACCAGCAACGTAAGACCACCGTCTGAGCGCTAGACTCCACAAGTCAAAAGCAAGTTTTACATACATGGTGGCCAAACAAGCTTAGGGCAATTGTAGGTGGAGTAGACTCGTACGTAAAATCGTACTCATAGATAGATAAGTACGAATCCACGTACGTAGAAGCATTCTATAAATACACTGTACATACATTCCATCATAGAACGAGTATGAGCATATTACGAATATTAAGAGTTTTTATAAATTGACGAATATTCACGAACATTTAAACTGGCCAACGAATATTAAATTTCTTATTTCTGTTCATTCTTAATTCTTCAAAATTCGAGATTAATTGTACAAAATTCAGAGCCAGAAACTAGGCATTAGAAAAACAGTTAGGTCTACATGTTACAGTAACTCGTTGTATATCAGTAACTTCACTTAGTATAGCGCCGCAAACACACTGCAATTAGTTTTAAATTAGTAGTCTTAAATTGGTTCGTAAATAAAACGGAAACAGTGACTTCATCAACGAATACTTACGAATATTTACGAATATTAAAAAAGTGCCCTAATATTCACGAATATTTACGAATATTAAAGCCTCAAGTCAAGAATTCTCGTTCTATGCATTCCACAACTAAACAATGGATTCACACATAACAGACAGGTTGTTGTTTGTGTAGGGATGTTCCCCCGCAAGGCGTCGTGAAGATCAGCACCAAACTGACTCCACAGAAGGAGGGAGAGACAGAGGTGATCGTCGGCTTCTGGTCGAAGGAGCTGTCTGACCTAACTGGAAGTGCGAAGGTCAAGGTGATAAAGGTCACGAAATAAGAGAATGAGGTCGCACCCAACTGACGTTGAAGCTCCAGCCTCGTTGACTTTCAAACGATTCAAGCTGATTCCGTGATGCCTTAGGCCTATGCCTTGCCATATAAAACAAACTTCTATTTTATAATGTATCTAGCTTGTTCGTTTATACTACCCTACCCTACTACAATCGCTTATTTATACAGAAACTTTGTGTAAACCAAATGTAATGGATTGAATATAGGTCTGAGCTGTTTTTATGTCAAACTCTATTTTTCTAGCTATTAAGTATCCAGCTTGCTGATTTTTATTCAACTTTAACTCATAGGCTAATTGTTTGAGTCAAATTCTACTGTAGACGTCTATGTTAACAGAAACTTTGTTTTATTTAAAACGAATGTAATCGGCTTGATATAAGCTACGATCTGCCAGGGTAACTCGAATTCAATAAATTATTTAATCGAAATTGTTGATGTGACTCATCTCAACTTTAAACTGTATTAATCATATGCAAACCCACCAGCTCACTGTATCTCTCCACTTCTGTCTGCCACCGAAATTTGTGCTGTTAGTAAGTAAGAACGATATACGGTTCTTACTTACTGTACCATTCTGTTGTGTGTAATGGCAATGAGGAAAACAGTCTGGTTGTAGGTTATACAAGGAATGTTTTCTCTCAACAGACATTGCATGTCTACACGCTAAGGCATACATGTACAATGTAATTGTACACGTGTTTCTTTCTCAAGATAAATTATTTATTGAAATTGTTGTTGCGACCAATCTAAACTTTAGACTTTATGAATCATATGCAAACCCAGCTATCTTCCGCCTCACTATTTCTCTCCACTTCTGTATGCCTACCGAAGTTTCACTCAACATAATTCACATTTCTTATTGTTTGTACATGTAACTATATACAATTCTTACTTGCTAGGCCATTGTTTTGTGTGCAATGGCAATGACGAAAAGTCTGGTTGTAGGCTACAAGGAATGTTATCTCTCAACAGACATTACATGTCTGCGAATGTCATGATGGCCACACGCTGTGGGCATAATTGTCACTGTACATGTGT
>JACEVL010000140.1:870000-877500 GCA_020284085.1 Aporrectodea caliginosa
TAATGGACGCGGTGGTGTAGGGGTATGTTCTGTGCCTTGTAACCGGAGGGTCGCAGGTTGGAATCTACTTCAAGCTACTGCGTAGCGATCTTGGACAACTTGCTCACCCATAATTGTCTGTGAGGAATGCAACGAGAAATCATCTCTCTTGTCTCATCCTCGGGTGGCGTAAATGCTAAAGGACCTGTCTACGAGTAGAGAACTCATCATCATCATTAATGGGCGTGTGGAAGTTTGTGAAGTCACTGTGAATGCGGGCTAGCCTGCTAGGACCAGGTAGAAGCCACAGTTGACTGAGCTTTGACTGTCTGTATTTGCCCTGTGTATATATCGGGAAGGCAACGGGAAAAGAGGAAGGCAACGGGAAACCACCTCTCTAATTTCCCAAGAAACACTTACAATGACGACAAAAAGTGGCGTCATTGGAAGTTGGAACCTGCCGAAGGGCAGAGAACTTAAAGAAGATATATACACTGTGTCCCGATGAAAAGTGGACTCCTAGAAAAAGTGTCATAACTCGGTCAAATCTTTTAGCATTTGACCGAAGGACTCGCACAAGGTCCCTACCAATAGCCATATCACCACCAAATCCTAACGCCGTTTGGAAATGTTGGTGAATTTGTCACTTTTATGAACGTTTGAGATGCAGCACTGAAAAAAGGAAGTTTCCAACATACAAAAGCCACAAGAAGGTGAAATTCAGCTACAAGTGGTGTTCGAAATGTCCCCCTTGTTCACGGACACACGACCGCAGACGTGGACGCCACTGTTTGATGATCCGGTCGATGATCACGTAGTTAAACAACTGCCACTCTTCAATCAGACGATATCAGGTGATCGACGTCACGAATGCGTAGTCACGACACAGTGTAGATAGCTACTAACACGCATTTAGTAAGCGTCAATGTACAACGACCAAGCAGCAGTCGATGGCGCTGAGCAACGGTGAGCGAAGGACTCGCACAAGGTCCCTAACCGTCTTCTCCGCAAACGCCTGAGGACCCATTTTGTTCGATCGTGGTTTCATTGTGTTATGTCTGGTAAGTCTCTCTTAAAGTGGCGCTGTATAAATTTGAAATTAACACTCTTCTTTTGGTTCTCTGCCTTGCTATAGGCAAGTTCGTACGTCCAATTTCGCCATTCATCACGTTTCTGGCTCTTTCCTTCAGTTTGCTGTAATCTTCCTCCATCATCCAGTCCAACAACATCATTCTCGGTCTTCCTCGTGTTTTCTTCCCCTCCATTCTTCCCTCAATTATAATTCTTAGAAGGGAGTCTCCCCTCATGATGTGTCCCAACCATTTTTTTATTAACACTACCAATTATCATTACCATTGCAGAAACCTACCGGCTACCGTTTCCAATAACAATAACGCGTGTGGTGCAACACGGCTACTGTATCTTAGACTGAACAGACAACGTGAGCGATGGGTTGCAGTTGTGGGAAGTCCAGCAAGGTCTATGCTGTGACTCCCCCAGCGGTGGTGGAGGTCAAGGAGGAGGATACAGTGCCAAAGCCGTCACAGCCGGTCGTGTCACGAGACGACTACAATGACAGACACGAGGGAGCGAGAAATCCAGGTCACAACCTCCCAGATCCACCGATTGCACCAGAGCCAAATGGTAAGTCGGTTCTGGGCATCGCTGTCCAATGTTCTGTGCATTACTATTATTATTATTATTATTATTATTATTATTATTATTATTATTATTATTATTATTATTATTATTATTATTATTATTATTATTTTTTTTTATTTATTTTTTTTTATTATGCCCCGAGGTATACATGATCCCTCAGGGACTTAGAAACTGTCCTAAGGTGTGCTATCTGGAGTTAGTGGTCCTCGTCCCCGTTGCATTGTGCGAAAGTGCCCCTGAAGGCTACGGCATTAAATCTCTGAGTGCATATGGACAAACGCTGGAACAGGTGCACGGTCTCCAGAGGGTCGCCTGAAACGGCTGTCATTCATTATTATTATTATTATTATTATTATTATTATTATTATTATTATTATTATTATTATTATTATTATTATTATTATTATTATTATTATTATTATTATTATTATTATTATTATTATTATTATTATTATTATTATTATTATTATTATTATTATTATTATTATTACTGTAATGATGGGTAGCGCTATTAGTGCCAGTGCCTTTTCAGACGGAACGCTCCGGAACGGCGTTCCGGGAAATTTTGTCAGCTGTTTAAAAGTAATTTAGTTAATCTAAATTTTTAATAAAAAATTATTCAGTTTCTAAAACTTAAATTTAGTGTTTTCAGCGTTTATTGATATATATGAAATGAAAAATGATAGCATAAAATATGTCCTTATAGTCCATGGAACCTTCCATAATTGTTCTGAATTTGTTCGGTACCTTTTTCTAGAAGAGAGCACTGCATAGTAGTACTATTTGTGCTGAAGTTTGTAAGTAAGCAAGTAGGAGCATAGCCAAGATCTCATAATGTTCTTCATTAAAATGACACTCAAAAAGTTAAGAGAAGTTGGAGATGCCAGAGTGATTTCAGTCAGCCATGTTGCCAACAGCTTCGATAGGGAAGACCGATGCAACACTGATATAAGCGCCTTCAGGTTTCTCATCCTCGTCAATTTAATCTAGCCGCCTAAAAATGCATAAGATAGGGTAATTGATAACTTGCTGAGTGACGACCCACACTAGACGAGTTGCGAACCAAGTTAGTCACCACCAGAAAGCCACTCCCTTTTCAATGAGTCGTTGGCGTAGTTTCTGATTTGTCTGAGTCATTAAATATAGTTCACTGAAGTAGACAGACTAGCCCCTCCCATAACTAAGCCGTAGCGTTTTCGCTCGTAGGCAATCGATGTCAATATAGGTCAAAGTATCAACCAATTGGAATCCACCGTGCGCGCTCTAGGCTATAGCAACAACTATCTTAACACTCGTTTTACTTGCAATTAGTGGTAGAGTGTAAGAGTCAGACAGAAAGAGTGAATCGTAGTAAGTGCTGCCTTTCGGGGGTCTGACTAGTGACTACAATGGGAACCTCCCAGAAGCCTGCTAATTAACTTAAGGTAACGATGGCAAGGTTTGACTATGTCTAATAACTAGAAAGACAATTGTTCCTCGCTTGGGCAGATTAGAGTAGGTTATGACGTTGCTGCCGTAATCAACACTCGATAGAATTTATTGTGTTCATTAAACTCTGAGCAGAATGAGCAGCCACAGAATCTAAGTCCAGCAACCGAAATTGCTTCTTCACCAAGAACAGATTTTAAAAGGTCCCTATTATAAAAGAAGGTATGCAGTTATTTAAAAAGATACAATACAAACAAATATATGCATATATAGACTACCAGGGATGAGCAGTAACTGAAATTACGCTATTGAAATTACTTGAAATCACGTAATTCGTAATTTGCAATTTGTAATTCATTATTACATTTTTCTATGTATTTTGTAATTTGAAATTATATTTCATGCCCGAAAGTAATTTGTAATTTGTGATTCAATTACATTTCTCCGAGTAATTTGCCCATCCCTGATTTATGCATACATAATTATTCATTCATTCATTCATTCAAAAATTTATATAGCGCCCCTTCAAGGTAACTACTCAGAAGCGCTCCCAACTCCAGTTGGGAGCGCTTCACGTAAGTACATCATCATGATGTACGTACGTGTATGGATGTATGCATGTACGGTACATGCATGACTTAATTCTGTTCAAAATACAACTTCAGGTTGTTTCAAAGGTCCTTTCTCTTACACAGATGATTTCAAGTCTAAGGTTGAAGAGGTGTTACTGAAGGTCGTCAGTGTAGACCTACAGATCGCTGAGAATGCAAAAGCCCATCACACGGACCGTTACGAACAGACGCAGTCGAGGGTGGCACCCCCTCCAGATCCACCTACCATTGAGAACAGCTCAAATCCAAGTCCGCCTGCTGCCACTCCTCCCTCGACGGAAGCCACCCAGACGATCATCGATCCCTGTCTCGTCGTTCGAAGGGGAGAACCGTTCGATATCGTCATCAGATTCGATCGACCGTTCGACAGTTCAAAGGACGACATCAGACTCGTCTTCGACTTCGGTAACTTTTTCCTTCAACAGATAGGCCTACTTCTGTCTTTTCAAATATAGAATTTTATTTTTGAACGCCATACAGATGATTACTATAATAGGTGACAATTTAATAATATTAAATGCATGTTAAAGCGGCTTCAGTCTACAACAAAACTGAACAATCCTGTGAAGGTATACCTTTACACACGCATTGGCAGGGCATAGTTGACCACATGATGGCATAGTAATCATTTAACCTTATTTAACTGTCACCTATACTATTCACTTGGAAACCCACTCATCTTTCTGCGCTTCTAAGTTTCAAAACTCAAGCATTGCATTTTGTGGACACTGACGAATGTAAAGCTGTGAAGATCTTACCATTCAAGAACGGGAGCTTTGTTGTTCTTCGAAGCCCCACGAAAACTGAAACCTTTTGCTTTGCGACCTAACATCAGTGGCCAAATTAAAGTCCCACCTCTTCAATAATTCCTACCCTAATCAACCCAATACTACGCCTTCCAAGCTTTCTCGTCCTTAACAAAACCCACCCTATCAACTCCTCTGGTCTATATAGCAACCGGACTCGGATCTCCACTAAACATCTCTGGAAACCTCTGTGACACGACGCAGCGCTCGTGAATAAGCTGGTGCCCTGCGCTTAGCTTCAAGTGGCGCTTTATAAATTCTAAGTTTACTACTACGATTACAATTACGATTAGAGTTGACTACATTACGTTAGTTGGGAGCTACATGAAAGTGAATATCGTTTTGTAGGTGAGACTCCGCGAGAGAGTCGTGGAACACGGATCGTTCTGCTGTTATCCGAAGAAGATGAACCGAAGAAATGGGGAGCAAAGGTCGTGAACCAGAACGGAGAGACGTTTACGATAAGAATCTTCACTCCTCCTCACGTGGCTGTGAACAAATGGAAGTTCAGTTTCGACACAGTGCTACGCGTCGCCGACAGCTGTCAGATCTTTCGCCATCCTCGCAGTTTCCCCGTCTACATTCTGTTCAACCCTTGGTGTGTTGGTAAGAACAATATAATCGAAGTCTGCTTCATTATTAATAATTTTCTAAATATTTAAATGTTTGGTCACCGTCAGATTAAAAAATATTCCTGCTCTTCCTATTTGTTCCATGAAGGAGCATTTTGCTTCACCATGGGAGAATGGAGAAGCATAAATTCTGTAAATTTTTGGATAAATTGTTTATATTCAACGTCTTAATTCTAATGATTCTACCAGAGCTTTTCATTATTTGGAATGAATATGTTATTGTGGTCATTCGACTCTTTCCATTTTGCATAATAATTATTGTCCTACTACAAAATATCCTGAGCATCTATAGTAATTGGTTAGATGATGAATATTCAAGTTAATTTCATGCTAATAGGGTGACCGGCGAGATGAGTCCTATGTGACTTCACCGGTAGCCCACCACTCGGTTTGTACAATTTGTGTATTGTCATTTTTGCTTTATTTTGTGGTGAATAAACTACTTACTTACTTACTTACTTACTAATAATATCAGCTTTACAGCGACTCATCTTTAATACCTGACTTTCTACTTTATAGGCCTACAACATCTAGAGTGTAGTGCCACATTAAATAGGCCTACTTATTACAATGTGATTTGAAACATGTTTTATTATCAAATGGAAATTAGGTTTTAAGGGGGGACGTCGTTTTTCAGAGGGGTGTTACTTTTCGTGACGAAGTGTGACGAAAGGGGGAGGGGGATTAAAAATCGGCCAAAATTGCGTGACATCATTTATGGACGGCCCCATAGGCGCAACAATGCACGCGTAGCAGCCGACTAGGCGCCCATCTTCACTTGTGCTAGAGCTATGCTTCGTTTGATCGTGGTTTCATTGTGTTAGGTTGGAAGCGCCTCTGATGAGAGTCTCTCAAAGTGGCGCTTTATAAATTCGCAATTACCATTACCATTACGTGTTATCAGTCTGACGTGTGTTGTCATGAATAGCGAACAGCAACTCTGTACAGTAGTAGCTGTTTTCAGTGTTTAGTAACATCTTATATGTCTGCCAGAGCCTTTGACGTCTCCCTCCTACTGTTTCCAGGGTGGGTCTGGCACTACTGGAATACGGGCAATGCGTAGTTTTTAAGTGCCAAGAGTCCAAGACAGTTAATTTTGTGCATTTTTGAGTTCCTCGTAATATCGATGTATAATGAGCGAACAGACAGACCACTTTCACATTGACTCCCGTATTGAATGTATACCAATTACATTCAACAGATCTGCGCTCATAGAAAGGTTTGGGGTGACAAATACATGCGGAGTCCATGATTAAAACCTACTCAGGGTTATCCATACAGAAAAGTCTGCATAAAACATTCCACTGCGAACCCTCCCACCCTCTCCTTAATTCGACTGTGCCTGGTATTGGCATTACCATTCTCCGCCCCATTGCGAACGTCCCATCTCCAGCGGAGTATAATGGGTTACAGAGAAGAAGTATACGACAAATATTTTTGGGTAATAATATTTTAACACTTTTAAAAAAAGTTTTGGGTGGGCCAAAGTCACCCCATCAGGTGGGGGTGACTTTGTCCCACAATGGTTTTCCAGTAATTAGACGAAGTGAACCCGTTACTGGGGTGACTTTGGCCCATAGAATGTGTTTTAAGAATATCTCAACATAAAACTAACACTTATAATGACTACGGTACTGAACCGGTAGGCCCCTACTAGTGAAAGACTAGTAAAGGACTAGGATGTTTTAATTATATATTTGCTGAAGATTGTTGGTCCACCATGTTTATTGGAGTGTTAGCCATTAAGGTTTTTTGTTAGAATAGATCTAGGGATGTTGTAATGTAAGGCTGCAACTCTTTGTGATATTATCAGCGTCCACTTGTGACTGCTTCCAAAGGGTCATTAGAATAAGCCAAATAGGCCTACTGCTAGCCAACTTCCAGGAACACGTTAATACGACCTTGGCATGACTATAAAACGAATTGGTATGCACCGACCAGTCAAAATATCCTAAAAAGTGAAACTTAGCAATCAATCAATCAATTTGCCTTTAATACAAATAAGTTGACAAATACGCAACTTACACATTGATAAAATAAGGTCCTATTAGATGTTTAAAGATTAGATTAAGGCAATTTTTGGATAAAATTAAAACTAGGCCTATAGACATGTTATACATAATTGGACCATTAAATACATTGCAATTACCACGGTAATTAATTCTTAAAAATAAATTTTCTAAACATCACCTGCAGTACTTTAGAATGTGGGCCAAAATGAACCCATACTGTGGGTCAAAGTCACCCCAAAAATTTTGTTTGCATTTTTAAATTACTTATTGGTGACATAGTGGAACAAACGGTGCGCCATACACATGCCCTTATAATGTACAGGGTGGGCCATGAAAAAGGAGGCCCCTACGCATTTTTGCTAATATTTCG
>JACEVL010000140.1:882500-972500 GCA_020284085.1 Aporrectodea caliginosa
ATTAGGGGGTCTTGGGCTGTACCCTAGTGGGGTCTAGGGGAAGGCCCTTGGTCAGAGGTTTGCCTCAAGCTGAAAATATATGGTATTTAATTGATTTCAAACAGTGAGTTCGCCTAATTTTTTGGCAATGTTTAGTGCATATTAATATTTCAAGATGTGAAGATGTCTGACATGGGAAAGCAATCTCAGAGGTCAATGAGAAAATGGCGGATAAAGTCGGGAGCCTCTTACCTGGGACTATTATTACAGACGGGATACGAAGCGGCAATATGTCAGCCAATCAGAGATCGTCTTTTCTAAAACATCGCGGGCGATGTATGTGACCATCTATTTTTAGATTACACAGTCATCCGGGCACTCAGCAGGATAAATACTCTCGACGGAGCAAACGCAAACAAAGCCAAATGAATCATTCTCGTCGTTGTTTTTAGTAATTTACAAGATACATACATTGCAAATTATTTTTATTGAATTAAGTCGCTTTTGTTTCGTTACGACAATCGTCCAGAAAAGAAACGGGACTAAAACTGATCTGACCTGCAAAGGTCCCGGATGTAAAATCAGCGTCACAGACATAATCTAGGGCAATGACCCAATTTTCGTCCATTTCGAATCCCGTCTGTAATAATAGTCCCAGCTCTTACGCAAAGAAATTAGCTCTGAGTGCGTTTTCATTTCTGGCAAGAGTTGCTGTCAGCACTGTTGCGCCTGCTTTCTCGTGGAGCAGCTGTAACTGAACAACACTTGTAGACTTTCAGTACTTAACGCCAGCATTTCTCAAGAATTCTTACAATGTATTGTACAAAGCCACCGAGAAATTCTTGCCGAAAAGCTGATAAGTGATTTATTGGCATAATCCATACGATGCGATGGAACTATAGACCGTATTGATAAGATTTTCGTAATGGCGAAAGCAATTACGAAGTGGTACAGATGAGCAATGCTTTTTAGGTGCCAGCAAACCCTGTAGCCGAGGTGCAAAAGGGGTTCTTGAGGCACCCGAAGAGACCTGTAGTACAACAGCTGGAGAAGCAGCTGCAAAGCATGTAGGCCTACTCATGCATGCACCCCCTTTGCAGAAATGCCGATGCTGCTTGTAAAGAAATGGTTGCCTCTTTTGTTGAGTTCCCCGACCAACGCTTTGGTGTTGATGCTAAACCTATGAGTCCTGCGAAATCCTTTGCCACTCTACAACCTTTGGCAAGTTTGGAACGAGTTCGCAGCGCCCTTTCCTTCGGCTGTACTACGGCGCTATAGAAATCGTCTTATTATTATTATTACTTTTTGCCCGTAAGGAAACAGGTAGGTAAGGAAAAATTATTTTATTAGTGTATTATTATTATTATTATTATTATTATTATTATTATTATTATTATTATTATTATTATTATTATTATTATTATTATTATTAGCCTTTATTCGCACTGGCTACGGAACCGTCCGGACGGTGCCGTTATTACGGAACCGTCCGCGAATATCTATGGGCGATTTATTATGGCGTGTACATCCGGTTGAAATAAATATTGGCAAAAGCCTGTCACGTGAACTTGTTGTCCTCCCGTCGAATTTTTATATGGCCGACAACTTGAGGGTCGGTTAGGGCCAGGTTAGTATTCGTGTGGTCGTTTAGTGTCAAATTAGGCGTCGTGAGGGTCGGTTAGGGTCAGGGTTAGGGTTAGTTTCGTTAATCCCTTAACTACTACGCTCGCTTTCACGCCATAGATATGTGCAATCGCCCATAGATTATTTGCGGACGGTTCCGTAGAAAAGAAATTACGGCACCGTCCGGACGGTTCCGTAGCCAGTGCCTTTTGAGATACTTGAAATGGACAATGTTGAAACTCTTCGACAAATGACATTGGCAGAAATAGTTCGCTTTCTTGCATCATCTGATACATACAGAAATGTGACCAGGGCTGCTTTAAGGTCGTCGTAGACCATAGGCACTCTTGCATTCGTAGGCCTACACCCCAACTGCCAGCTCTGCATTAAAGCTAAACGCGTGATCAGTACTTTATTACGCTCTAAGACAGAAAATAATAAATCAAACCTCACAACATACATGCGCAATGCTGAACAAATATAAGTCAACCGCACAGACTGCGAAAATATTCTTTTAATGTCATTTAAACAACTAAATTTATCGTTCAAGATGCCGGCGAATTCAGAATCACAAAGTAAGTGCTCAACAACATAACTCCATAAAATACCCATTCACTTTATTATTTTATTGATGTGTACTTGCAGACGTTATAGGCCTATATGATTTTACTAATGCAGAGAGCTATAAAGTTCACATAATGTAGGCTGCTGCACAGCTTAACTGAACTTTAAAAAATATCTTAAAGTTAAACTGTTTCAGTACAATTACACAAATTATTCAATTAGAATTTTAAATTTAATTTTTTAATTTTCGCGTCAAATTCAATCATTAAACTTATCTTTTCAATATCTCATTTTCAGACTTGCGTAGGCCCCTGAAAGGTTCAATCAATCAATCAATCAATTTCGTTTATTCACAACACCAAGCTGACAGGTCGCAACTTGTTACAGGTAACAGCTAGGAAAAATTGTTTAAGCTCTGACAGTTAGTTATTAAATGGGTTGAGATAGCAAATATTATCTCTGCTCTAACATTTAGTTACTAAAGAAGAATTAGGCTATAGGCTATAGAATTCGTAGGCCATAGGCACAGTGTCTACTGTACCTAATGGATAATACGGTCCTGAATGTGATAACGGTTTTGTCCCGTCTTCTGGAATCGCTTGGGAAGTTGGGAGATGCTATTCGCATTTGCGATATTTTCCTGTACATGCCTTGCCAAGTTGCAGCCGCAAAAACAATCGTAATCGTAATCTCAAAACTTCTAAAGCGCCACTCGAAAGCCAAGCGCAGGGCACCGGATGGTCCAACCTACTGTTACGTTTAACTTTTTTAAATGTTACAAACTGGCAGCTGCAATTACTGTTTGCGTTCAATATCGTTTCACTAATCGTTATTTGGTTGATTTCATACTCGGCGAACCAGTAGCTTGGTTTCAGTATCCCATGTCTTTGTCTGTTTTTTTAATCTAATTCCAGTATCGAAATAATTCAATAGAAGTTTAAAGGCTTTTCCACTGCCTTATATTTACGAATAGTTTAGCTACTTTCGTTGGTTTACACAATTAGGTCTACTTAAAGTACCCGCACAAAATCTTATTTTTAACTGCATGCACACATTTATTTCCCAACTACATACTTTGTGTCCAGTTGCACGCTAGAACATGCCTTGATATGAAGAGATAGGCATATGAAGAGATAGGCATAGTAACATGTGTGAGATTAAATCATTACATAAACAAGATGCATGTATTATATCCCCTTCAGCATGGTTTCCGTCCAGGTCATTCCACTGATATGTCTCTAATTAACATGCAAGACCTTATTTCTCAAGCAATAGACACTAATAAATATTCAATTGGTATATTCCTTGATCTAGCAAAGGCATTCGACACGGTGGACCATAAAATTCTACTAGATAAACTTGAAATTACGGGATTAGGGGCATACCTCATTTATGGTTTAAAAGCTATTTGGACCATAGGTATCAACAGGTGCTATGTAATGGGACCCTATCTTCTAGAAAACCGATAAAAATTGGGGTCCCGCAAGGTTCAAACCTCGGTCCGCTACTGTTTTTATTGTATATTAATGATCTTCCCAATGCTTCTGCTGTGCTTAAACTTATTTTGTTTGCTGATGATACAAATGCTTTCTGTTCACATGATTCTTTACCCAGACTCGTTGAAATAATTAATACTGAATTAAACATTCTAGCTGAGTGGTTTAGGACCAATCGCCTGTCACTCAATATAAAAATCCTGCTTTATACTATTCCATTCTACGAAGAAACGAATCCCGGATCTCCAGACAAAGTTGTCAATTGATGGAATGTCCCTGTCCCAAACCCGATCTACTAAATTTCTCGGTGTATGTATTGACGAATGTCTGACTTGGACTGATCATATCAATATTATTGCTGGCAAAATTTCCAGAAACCTTAGTATACTAGCGAGAATATCTTACCTTATCCCAATTCATATTCGTAGGAATTTATATTATACACTAATCAATCCCTATTTTGATTATGGTAATATTGTGTGGGCCTCAAACTATTCTACTAGGTTGAAATGTCTTCTGGTTCTGCAGAAAAAAGCTATTAGAATTATTGCAAGAGATCCTTTTAATGCCCACACGGCATACAGATACAGAGAATATAATATTATGAACTTTGAAAATATAAATCGCTATCAACTGGGTAATTTCATGTATAAATTTGTCAATAACTTGCTGCCTGATTCATTTTCAAACTATTTTACGAAGGTAGTAGAGATGCATGGTCATTGTACAAGATCTTCTTCTGGTGGTTTATATGTCATATATGCACGCACTAATTATCGTAGATTTTCAATTTGTTGTAGTGGTTCAAAAATTTGGAATGCAGTACCGATGAGTATTCGGAATGCACCCACATACACCCAATTTAAGAAGCTGTGGAATAGTTACTTGAAGGATTAACCATACTTCATTTAACACTGTTACATCGAATTGTTTAGATATTGATCTTCTTGTAATTTGCAATGTTATTATTTAGTTAAGAACATTATTGAGTTGAACCTTTCTTTCTTACATATTGATGTTCTTAGTAAATTGCAATGTTATTGTTTAGTTAAGAACATTATTGAGTTGAGCCTTTCTTTCTTTCAACTGACTAACCAGCCATAAATGATTATTGTTAAAAAGGGTGACCCTAATTAAGCGGGGCTTGTGCCCCTTTTGGGTCTTCCTGTTCCCTAGCCAATGCACTGATATGTAATAGTCAAGTTATAATTGTTGTTAATTGTTATATGCATTGTGCTTCTGGAAATAAAAGTTGTCAGTTGTCAGTTGTCAAAAACAAAAACATGTTTGCACATGAGCAGAATGATAGGCTGGCATATTATATTGGGTAGACAAGCTATTTCATAATGATAGGCCGTTGACATAAGTTTCACATGGGCCAGATCCTTCTCTAAAGTTCTTCTCATATTGACTATTTCAGTTCGAAGATTTCGTTCTCGACGTGGCTATGCTCCTGTTGGATCTTTCGGGCATGAATTCTAGTCTTCGTGGAAATGCAATACACGTCGTCCGAAAGATTTCCGCAATGGTTAGTACAAAGCAGAAAAAACGGAGGTGGATTGAACGTTCAGAGTTTTCGTGATAAGGGATGAATCAACTCTTAGGAGCGAAAGCTTCTGTAGATTATGTTGACGGATATAACAGATCTCAAAGGAATAAGCTAAGACGATGAAGACGAAGCCATAGCAGCGCCTTCGTTAGGTTCTTGTAAGGCGCTATATAAATGGCCACATACATACAAACATACAAACACACATAATTCATTTATTCATTCACTATTTCAGAGCAGATCATTTTACATAGCGCCTCTCCAAGATGTGTTTGTAGAAAGTGCATTCATATTCCCTAGCTAAGACTACGCACAGATCTAAGGGGAGGTTATTTCAGGTGGATATTCCAACCAACAGAAAAACACGGAATATGATGGATTAATAAAGGTCTCAAAGCGGACAGATGATGATAAACCGAGGCAGAACGAATCATAGCAGGTTGGAGAGGAAATAACAGACAAAACGAACTCAGAAGGGGGCATCAGGCAACCGAAAGGGGCTGAAGAGTGATGCGAATAACTAAAAGTTATTTAAAAATAACTTATCGTGAGTGATAATAGATGCTTCGTTCACAGATGATAATTGAACGACGAAATGCAACCATGATACTTAAATTCTTTCTTGCAATATTTGCAAACACTGTGATGTCAATCGAAGTTATATAAACCGGATTTAATTAACGCGTGATTGACGCGTTAAAAATTTAATCGCAAAAACATTTAACGCGTTAATCGCGAATAATCAACAGCTCTAGTTATTTTACAAATGAATGCCGATAAACGATATGGGCCGACACAGATTCAATTTCATCAAGTGTTTCGACAGCAACAGCATCTCTCTATGATTTCTCAACACACTGCCTCCAAAAAAACGTAGACATTTTATCCCTCGCGTCCCATATGGAAGCTCTCTTAGTGATATCATCTGACATTTTATGACTAAAAACAGAACACTTATTCTAAACTTTCCTATTAAATAGGGCTGCCAACCATAATTTTTTTTACCAGTTAACTATTTGAAAATGAACGATTAATTAATCGCTAACTTCCGCAGCCATGGATTAAATGTATTTCCCAATAGGTATTGGCAAATACAAAATTAACATCGTAATCGTAATCGTAATCGTAATCTCCAAATTTCTAAAGCGGCACTCGAAAACCAAGCGCAGGGCACGAGCTTATTCACGAGCGCTGGTTATCAAACATAATTCATTGTCTATCTTTTGATAGTATTATTAATATTTATTGCTAGTTGTTACTTACTTAGTATACGTATTTGTTCATATTAGTAGTCTTCTTTACGTTTTTCAGTTCAAATGTCTTCCCTCATTGTTGACAGTGACTGACAGTTTCTCACAAATAACTTTTCAAAGTTTGTTCTTTAGGACCCTATCGAATATAGCAAGCGGTCTTCGATTATTCTTTAAATAATAAACTTAATCGTTGAAATTAATTAACGATTAATCGATTAATTAACTTCCGCTGCTCTGCTATTACCACATGTATCATCGGTTTGTCTACCTGTTTCATACCAATAAACGAATATATTATTATCTCTGAATTTCGTTGTAGACGAACGCACCCGATGATAACGGGGTGTTGGTCGGTAACTGGTCGGGTGATTACTCCGATGGCACTTCTCCAGTCGCCTGGAATGGAAGCGTTGCCATTCTAGAGGAATACTGGAAAACGCGAGAACCAGTCAGATATGGACAGTGCTGGGTTTTCTCCGCTATTGTCACCACCAGTCAGTACTTCTTGCATTATGTCTGTTTCAAACAGTTACTGATTAACTCGCTCATTCGCTCATTCGCTCATTCGCTGGCATTAAGAAACTGAGGATAGTGATTGAAATACTGAGGCGAACACGAAAGTGGACAGTGGTGTACCCACGCCTACTCTGCGCCTAATCTGTATCCTAATATGAAGCCTAATATGAAGCATAGTCTAAGGCCTAATCTGAAACCAAATCTGAAGTCTAGCCTGAATAGACGCAGAGCTCTGCCTCCTCTCTCTCTCTCTCTCTCTCTCTCTCTCTCTCTCTCTCTCTCTCTCTCTCTCTCTGGTCTCTCTGGTCTCTCTGGTTACCGGACTTAGATCTCCACTGGGCATCTCTGGACAACCCTTCTGACGCGGCGCAGCGCTCGGGAATAAGCTGGTGCCCTGTGTTTAGCACTAGAGTAACGCTTTAGGAATTTGGAATTTACGACTACAATTATGATATGGGCTGATCTAAGAGTTGTAAGCCAGCTACCGACACAGGTGTATAATATTGCAGGTGTATTAACAGGTGTATTGCATGTAGCTGATGCAGACCTGTGTGCTTCTCTCTGTAGTCTGTCGAGCTCTTGGAATTCCATGTCGCAGTGTTACGAACTTCGTTTCCGCGCACGACACAGATGGAAGCCTAACGGTAGACGAACATTGGGACGCAAACGGAAAGCCTCTCGAAGAATACAATCAAGACTCCGTCTGGTTAGTACTGTGACTTAGTAGCACACAAACGTCGTCATTGACTGCCGACTTTGAAACTGTTCCACAACAGGCTTTTTGCTTGTTTGATCGCTGACTGCTTTTAGGTTGACATCAGATCTGCTGACCGTCTGGTTAAGGAGTACAGGATCGCCTCCTTGGTATGACTGACTTTAGTCCAGTGTATCGTAATGCCTCGACAAAAAACTACACTAAGAAAGGGTATCAGAGCAGATAGGGGAGGCCATGACCCACTTGAAGAACTGGCCAGAGTTCTTTTAAGCAAGTACCTGTAGATTTTATTTAAATTCAATTTATGTAGTCATTAGGACCGTTTATATCCTTCAGATTGCAAGTCCAATGCAAGCAGCAATGCAACCATGATAATAATTATGCTTCCACTCGCAACCATTAGTATTAGCCGTTTATACAGGGCCTGGTCTGAATGATACCTCTCAAAAGAATTTACTCCAAGAGCAAATACAAAACATAACTGCATGCATTCATACAGACAGACAGCTAGGCCTTGCTCCTATTTACCTACTTGACCTTTGTCGGCCTGCGTCTGGTTCACGGAGTGGCCGCTCCCTGCGCTCAACGGGAAACGGTTGCTCTCAGACCCGTTTGCCCGCACCACTACCAGGCGAAGCTGCGCTTTTGCGGTCATGGGCCCTTTGGTGTGGAATAGCCTCCACCTCAAGCTGTGCCTGTTTCCTAGGTGGCTTTCTGACACACTCTACAATCGTTATAAAACTGTTCTTTTTGACCGTGCTGGATTTGGGAGCATCTCTGAGTAGTCGTCGGACAGAGGTGCTATGCTATATAAATCCCTGCATGAATGAAATTCTATGTGACTTAAGTAAGGTTTCAATGAAACCAAACCTGTAAATGGTTACATGGTGGTTGATGGGTGAATGTCGTCACGCTTCATTGCTACACGGCGGCATCGTGATTAATACGGAAGACTGAAACTTTGTGTGTTAAAGTCCAAACTCATGATAACAGACATTCATTGAACGATTACTGTTATCTTGATACTGGACACTTACTCTGACAATAGGTGTCACGACGTGTGGCTTACGGATGACGCAGTGTGAGGTAGCTTTGTTGATTGCCAGTATGGCTCATCGGGATGATGCCATACATTGAAATATAAGAATAAGAAGAGACGATCAGTCCCTTAAGCTAGCCGTGAGACAACCATGGGTATAAAGTGTTAACCACTTTCATTTTCTTAACATCGGCATTCCTCTCTCTCGCCGCTTCACCTCCCCAGTGTATGATTGGTGTACTCATTATAGCTCAGTTGGCCATGGGAGACACAGATGGAGCAGAAACCTCGATCCAAATATCTGCCGTGGCGGGATTAAATTATAGTTTCACATTAAAATATAAAACAACTGCAAATTTGTAAATGCCATCCGAACACAGCCCAGAGGTAAACATTGAAGCAATGGGTAACATCACGAACCGTAAACATAATGGAAGATGGAAGATGGGATCCTTCACAAAACAAATCACCTGTCAGCCAATCGGCCAACTGTTCAACATTAGTTCATCCGATCTGTTTTGAATAAACATTTCGTAATGGAGCCACGGATATCGCTAGGAGCTTGCTATGCGATCAGTAATCAATCTGCGATTAGCTGTTTATGCATCTTTAAATTGTTTGCGATACAATGGTATATCCACTTTGTCTGATGCCTGTCGACTGATGTGGTGGCTTGAGTTGCGACTTTGATAGCTTTATTTTCAAGCGTTTGCCTCGATGGATTCAAAGTTCAACGACATCGTATGGCAACACAGGCCGTTGACGCTGGCAGAAATTATTTCGATAGTTCTCACTGTTCGTTTGATATTATATAGCACGTACAAACATTTTGCATCGATCACCAAGATGTTAATTTTATCACCGGTGTGCCGCCACAGAGTCTCCCGTTGGAGACTCTGTTTGGAGAGACTTCATATCGTGATACCAACCTCAGGTTGAAATTCCTGGGATGTACTGAACCATTTAAGAAATATTCTGGAATCGGTTCCTCGTCTTCTTTTTGGACTAAGAAAAGGAGAAGATGTCTCACGTCCTAGACTAGGAATTTAGCTATTTTAGATACGTAAATGTAAATGTAACCGTTTTTCTAAAGCGACCGTATAAGGTCTCGATCCTGCTCTTTTTTCAATGAATTGATCGGGTGAGATCCTTCACCACCGTTTGTACTTTTTGAAAGGGCGCCACGCTATTTAAGGTCACCGTGAACGGACCGTGCTAGCCCGAGATTTAAATCTCTTAAATAAGCCAGCATAGGAAGGCGAACCGCGATCCTCACGCTCTCTTACACAGAAGCCATAAAGGGATGCAGCCTACCCTCTAACCAATTTAGCTAACTGGGCCAGTGTATGTGTAAAATTGTCTATTGAATTTCTTTTCCTAGGAACTTCCACGTATGGAATGAGGTTTGGATGGTGAGACCGGATCTACCAAGCGGATTCGGAGGATGGCAGGCAATCGACTCAACTCCTCAGGAAACCAGCGAAGGTAAAAGTGACGTGAACTCATATAGCACACCTTTTTTCAAGACGCTTTCCTGTGTTCCTAGTCTCATGCATAGGACCTTCCTTTTGAAACAGTTGTCCTTCAGATATATTCACTCTTACAACTATAATTTATCTCACCACGCATTTGTGGTCAATCTTGTTTAGATCAGCTAGGTAGCAATGCAGACAGGGCGTTTGTGAGATGCTTCAAGAAAGTCATGGGAATGTTTCTTCTTATTAAAAGCATTAATTAATTGTGAGTTTAGGTGTTTACTGCACTGGTCCAGCCTCTGTGGAAGCCATCAAGAACGGTCTCGTACAGTTGCCCTACGACGGAACATTCATCTTCGCTGAAGTCAACGCAGACCGAGTCCACTGCATTCTGACGAAAGACGGAACATGGAAAAACACCTTTCAGGAAAACTAGTAATCACTCATTCACTCACTTGTCTCACTTAACTCACTCACTCACTCACTCGCTTAGCTCACCTACTTAACTCATTCACTTAAGTCACTCACTCGCTTAACTCACTCATTCATGTACTCACTCACTTATGTACTCACTCATGTACTCACTAATTCACTCACTTAATAACTCATCCACCCATCCACCAACCAACCCATCCATCCACCCACCCACTCACTCACTTAACTCACCCACCTACCCACTCACCCAGCTCACTCATTCAATTCACGAACTGATTCACTCACATACCACCCAGCCACCCACGCACCCACCAACTCCCTTTTTCATTCATTCCTCCGTGGTTCTTTTATTCTTTCACTCGTTCGTCTGTTCGCCTTTTACATGTATTTATTTGTCGATGGACCTTTAAACCCTTGAAGGCAATTATTGAACTCGAGTTGAAGTGCGGAATGTATGTCGTTAATGTTTTTTAAAATTAATGCTTGTGACTGATTCTTCTTATTTACTATCATCTTGTTGCCAGCATAGGAAAGAATATCAGCACAAAGGGTCCTGATGGAGACGAACGACTTGACGTCACAAATCAATACAAGTTTGCCGAAGGTATGACTTCCACTCTTACACAACGCCCATAGCTTTTCTTGTCATTGCATTAGACATAGGCTCATAAATATATGGTTGCTCGGTAGTGTAGTACTGTTGTTAGCATGCTGTGTCATTCGATAGATCAGAGGTTCATATTAACGACAGAGCATAAATTTTGTTAGGGTTTTACTTCGCATGCCATAATCTACCCAAAGCCTAAAACTCCCCACCCATCCCAACCATCAGATTTCCGTCCAATCTCGGTCCTTCCAGTACTATCTAGACTCGTTGAACGCATTGTTGTTCACGCTTATATCTATCCCAGCTTTGAACATCTGCCTAAACACATATCCCTTCATGATCAGTATGCCTTCAAGCCCACCGGTTCTACCACCGCTGCAATCATTTCCATCATACAGCATGCCACTGACCTTCTTAAAACCAACGACCATGTTGTAATAATATCAATGGACTTTTCTAAAGCTTTTGACTCTATCAGTCACTCTGCAATAACCCAATTACTAGCATCCCTCTCCCTTCCGGACTACATCTACAACTGGATAATCAACTACCTACACGGAAGAAAGCATTACACCATCTACAAAGGTCAAAAATCCAGAGTAATTTCAATCAACGCCAGTGTCATCCAAGGCTCAGTATTCGGCCCAACTGGTTTCATTGTTGGCATATCTGACCTCCATCCCATCCATCCTCAAAATCGTCTCTCCAAATACGCTGACGACTCTTACCTCTTCATCGGATCAAACTCCCTTCACACCGCAGATACAGAACTTCAACATATCCACAACTGGTCAGAGGAAAAGAACCTAAAAATAAACTCTTCCAAAACCCGTGAAATGGCAGTGATCAAGCATAACCAATCTTCACTCTCCAACAAACCCTCAATCACCGGTATTCCTCGCTCTACCTCAATAAAAGCCCTAGGCGTCACCATCGATGAGAAACTTTCTGTCACGGAACACATCAACAAAGTCGTCAAAAGTGGCTCTGCTTCAATCTTCGCCCTTAAAACACTCAAAAATCATGGTGCATCTGAAGATTCTCTACAACTGATCACCCGCGCCACCATCATAGCCAGAACAATGTATGCTTCTCCTGCCTGGTGGGGTCTGGCGAGCGAAAAGGACAAATCCCGCATTGAACATCTGAACAACAGATTAAAACGCTCTGGTTTTATTCAGTCAGATTCTCCGTCTATGAATGTTCTTGCTTATAACGCAGACACTTCACTCTTTAAGGCCGTCCTCTTAAATGAGAATCATTCTCTCAGATGCATGTTTCCTAATCAACATTTTACGCCCTATTTTCTTAGGGTCAGACCACATAACTTTAACCTTCCTGACAAGGACTCACGAAATTTTATATCTCGTATGTTATTCCTGAACTCTTACTAAGCTATTATTAATTCCTACTATTAATATCTAGATGTATTTTATTTTCTATGTACACCTACAGCGTTATGTCTGTTGTTAACACATTAAACGAATATATGATGATGATGCCACTTAATAAATGTCATCTGTTTAATGCTACTTTTACCGATTTGTGGTGACGTGTTGGTTATTCTACCCTGATCCTATATAAAATGGCCCATCTTAATAATAATAATAATAATAATAATAATAATAATAATAATAATAATAATAATAATAATAATAATAATAATAATAATAAATAATAATAATAATAATAATAATAATAATAATAATAATAATAATAATAATAATAATTGTGGACCGCACTCAACGACCCACTCAGCCGGGCACGACTTGGAGCAGTAACATCCGCACACGCCGGGGACTGGATGGCTACCGTGCCCATGTGGCCTGGGCCTGAGTAACGAGGCCGTCAGGGTGGCGATAGGCTTACGCTTGGGAATAGATCTCAGCGCGCCACACAAGTGTCAATGTGGCGAGATGGCGGATCAGGGAGGACACCACGGTCTTGTCTGCAAACAATCTGGAGGGGCGAGCCAGCAGACACTTTGCATTGAACGACATCATATGGAGAGCCCTCCAGAGATCAGACACACGAAGCACCAAAGAACCGCCTGGCCTGTTCCGCTGCGATGGCAAACGTCCTGACGGAGCGACGTTGATCCCGTGGGCAAGAGGCAAATACATCGCCTGGGACGCCACCAGTATCCACACATGCGCCGCATCGTACATTCATCTGACATCGACAACACCCGGGGCAGCGGCCGAATTGGCCAAAACACGGAAAATGCAAATACGCAGACCTCCCCGCAACCCATAACTTTGTCCCCATTGCATTTGAAACGCTGGGTCCCATCAACAGATCAGGCCTGGAGTTCTTCACAGAGCTAGGTCGGCGCTCGACCGCGGTATCGGGAGACCCACTCGAGACCACACATCTTTTCCAGCGCCTATCAATATGCACGCAACGATATAACGCTGTTGCATTTCGAGGCACATTCGCACAGTTGACCGAGGACGAGGGAGGACCGCTAACTTCAGAACAAAAACAACTCTTCGGATAGTTTATAAAGCCTGAGGGATCATATATACCTCGGGCGAAAAAAAAATAATAATAAATTTATAATAATAATAATGTCTCTTACGTTTCTTGCTGTAGGGTCGCAGCAAGAGAGAACAGCTGTATGGAGAGCCGTTGCAACGAGCTCGAGTCGTAAAACACTGTACAAAGTAGAAGCAGAGGTAGGTGGCGCTAGTGTTTCTAGTATACACTCACTGTAACGTCTTGTGAGTACCTCACAAAGCCAGTGCATGGAGTATTGTCTCAGAACGGTACATGGTATAGTCGCTAGTTGAGCGCTTGAGCCTTGAAACGCGTATATATAGTGTACGGGTTGAGCCTCCTCCCATGAGCCCAGAATCGAGACAGCTGGTTAAACCGTGTAAACTGCAATGCTCCGGAGAGTAGCTTGCCAAAGATGAAGAAGACGATATTTTTGAAGTTAGAAAGAACGTAGTGGATCCGTTCACGCCCAATGGAGGCGCCAGGATTTCAGGTTTGGGGGGCTAAAGCTCCAAGCCCTTCCCTTTTGTCCCCTCCTCCCTGTGATTTGCTGTGATTTCCCACTTTTTGGGGGGCTGAGCCGCGGTTAGGTGGGGCTAAGCCCCCCTATCCCCCTCTGGCGCCGCCACTGTTCACGCCTCGGACGTTAGCGGAACCCAAGGGCTAAATTCACGGTTGTCACGCTATTGGCTAAAGCATGTCACTTACCTTGTAATCTTGAAATGGCGGCCATCTTGAGGGTCGGTAAGGGTCAGGGTTAGGGTTAGTGCCATCATTAGAAAAACTTTCCGCCACATTAGTAATATTTAATAACGTCGGACGTTAGCTCATCCTCGACAAGATAAATCACGCCCGTCAGCATTGCGTAGCGGGCGTTATTCAAGGAGTACCATGTATTATAGGCTCACGCATCGACGACGTATATTGGGTGGACAAGCATAGCACAGCTAAAGTTGTACTGCGAAGTGAAGCCTGCGCCTACTGAACTGTCTGCCATGCATGACGTCAGGAAGAGCTCATTAACATAATAGGTTCTGCGTCCAACCAATCAACGACCTCATAATAAATAACTCATCCAATAAACGTCACGTCGATGGTGAGACGTCACGCATGGCAAACGGCTATAGGCTTCAGCCTGAATCTCTTATGCTGTGTCCACCTAATTTACGTCGATGGGCTTGTAGGATATCGACTTCAGTCTGATCCACAAAGACGACGTCTTGATCGGTGAATCATTTGACGTCATCCTGAAGATCCACAGCAAGAACACCGACAAAAAACGAACAGTGAGAACTACGCTGACGTCCACTCTCGTCCACTACACTGGAGTTGCAGTCACTACCATCAAGTCCTATTCAAAGACTGTCGCTCTCAGACCAAACGAAGGTTAGCAGCCACAGTATCTCTTAGTGGTCTGCGCTACCGAGTACTGGTGTTCAACTGTGAGATCGCACATTCTTTAAATCAAATCAAATCAAATTTTATTCGGTGACTACTGACCAATCAAGAACAGTAGCACTCAATGAAATAGAAAGTATGGTCACGCAGGGGAATCTGAATGGGTCTTACACGCCCACTAAGTAGGCCTAGGGCTCATAAGGTAGCAGTGCAGCCTCATAAGGAAAGCCAATATACTTAACTAGTCTAAACTAAGCAAATTAAAGAACAAAAGTTTTACTGACTCTGCAACACGCATTTAAGATTAACAGTCAATTTAAGTGAATAGCTATGACACAATTTCGGTCCACATTAAATCACATCTAGAAGTTGTGGGTGTGGTGGGTCAGTATCTGCTGTTGGATCAAGCATATTCTTGGGAACCCTGGGTGGCAAAAGTACCTTATGCTCAAGTCTAAAAGGCATTTAGTTCTTAGTGTACGTTTCTTATATAGAGCCTTTTACTACAATTAGACTGACCGAATCGATGACTGTACGGAGTTTTCCTGTTTGTGTCTCCTGTAACCATCACTTCATAAGTCATTCACGCCGTAATCGTAATCGTAAAGTCCAAACCCTAAAGCGCCACTCGAAAGCCAAGCACAGGGCACCAGCCGTGTTTTGATATCTTGTCGTTATTCACAGGCTACGAACATATGTAACGAATACATAGAGGTAAATTGATTTAAATATCTGGGTATATTTCACAACCGGAGGCAAATTAGATAAATTTCCGTCTTCCCCTTTGGGCGGCTTACACAAAGAATAAAATTATAATGTATAATTTTTAAATACATCATAGGGCATAAGTTAGTTAAAAAAATTATTTATGTTATATTATTTAGATGATTAGTATGAGAAAAAAAATTATAAAGTCAAATTTTAACCCGAAATTGCATTGTCCTTTCTAATGGTGCGTCAATTCAACTAAAAACGCACGTTACGTTAGGGTAACAGCTCCAGCGCTGAACTGATGTTTTCCTGTTTTTAGATCATTAACTTACATATATTCATTGCTCCATATGGTTTTCATTAACTTATTAACGAACTAAATAATTAAAAAATAAATAAAACCCTCTGTCTTCAAATATTGCTTACAACTCCGTTACGAATGGGTTTCTGCCATCTGTGGAATAAATTGAAAACTCAATTTTTTTGAATTGACATCTTCGATAGCAGGGAACATTTCTGCATTGATTTTACCAAAAAGAAATCAATATGATGTTTGCTTCTGTTGACAATTTGCGGAAATTTATCCGGTAATGTTATAGTATAAAAAAGATTTACAACTCCGTGACGGTAATTATTGCATTTTGCGTGTATATATTTTTTTTTCTTTCAAAAATAATATTGAAACTGATAGCCTGGCCACTATAAACTAACTATTTTTTATATCTTAACTCGCCCTGTAAGCGTGGAGACCTAATTATGAATATTTTACAACTCCGTTACTACAACTCCGTTACTTTATTTTTCTATTAAAATGAATTTATTTAATGGTACATGTAGATAATTTATCGTCATAATAATTTATTTTGCTGTGTAATAATTTAATACACACTTAATACTAATTAATCACTAATTATAAATGGTGGCAGTATCTTATAATGTGTATTTAGTACGTAACGGAGTTGTAAATATTTAGGAATCAAAGTTGTATGTGTTTCATAGTAAAAAAACTAAAATGAAAAATTAGGCCAAATCTGTCAAATTTAAGCGCTGCTCAATATTAAGTATGCTTCAGCACTGCTAGTAAAATATTTGTGTAAGAAATTTTTAAATTTTGCATGACTTTATTTTTTCCCTAATTCTATTTCTGAATTTGCCTCCGGTTGTGAAATATACCCATCTAACCAACTCGGCTATATTGAGTACACTGACGGTGGAAAGATGAGACGATGAGGGAGAGGATTGGCCGCCCGCCCTCATCAGCCGAGGCTGAGAAAATGAAGCCGCTAACACTTCATACCCATGGCTGCCTCAGCGCTTCTGGGACTGCTCTTCTTCTAATCCAAATAGACACGGTTTCTATAGCGACCGTATGTTCGATATAGCGACAGTGCTTGTCCTGAAATGCAACAACGATCAGCATAGAAGACTTGGACGTTTCACTAGGTGGCGCTAGGCGCTGAAGTGTCCAAGCGTTACATTACATTACGTTGTGATGTGTGTTGATGACAGAGGAGGAAATAAAGATGACGGTGCTGGTGAGAGATTACGTGGACAGAGTGACGGATATGTGTCACATGAAGATCGCTTCCATGTCTCAGGTGGAAGAGACGAAACAATTTCACTGCGATTCAGACGATTTCCGTCTCTCCAAGCCAACCATCCAAATCAAGGTAGGAAAAACTTGCTAAACACTTAGCCTACTGTTAATATATCACCCATCACCGTTCCACACTCTCGACGCAGCTTGGTCCAGAGACTCTGAACATGATGTCATCTGTCAATCATTTGTGAATCACCTGTCTATCAGTTTCGCATTTCTGGGTGACTTTTCGCGTGTAAAAAATGTTCGTAATGATAGTAATAATAATAATGATGATGATGATGACGATGATGATGGTGGTGGTGGTGGTGGTGGTGGATGGATGGATGGATGGTGATGATGGTGATGATGATGATGATGATGATGATGATGATGATGATGATGATGATGATGATGATGATGATGATGATGATGATGATGATGATGATGATGATGATGATGATTTAAAGATGATGGTGATGATGATGATGATGATGAAATGATGCTATATAATGAATAGGATGGTGATGATGATGATGATGTCTATGATTACGATGATAAAGGCTGATGCCTGGGAGCGCCTGAGAGACATGTGTCACATGAAGATTGTATTTATGATGCTAATAATGACGATAATGAAATATTGATCATTAGTTCAAAGATGTTGATGAAGAGGTGATGATGATGATGGTGATGATGATGGTGATGGTGATGATGATGATGATGATGATGATGATTATGATGATGATGATGATGATGATGATGATGATGATGATGATGATGATGATGATGATGATGATGATGATGATGATGATGATGATGATGATGATGATGATGAAGAGATGGTGATGATGATGATGGATGATGATGATGATGATGATGATGATGATGATGATGATGAATTGCAGGTGCCAGCTGAGATGAAGCTGGGTGAAGAATATGAGATCGAAGCCTCGTTTACGAATCCTCTGCCAAAGACGTTGACGCAATGTGAATTCAGTTTCGAGGCACCAAGTCTCAAAAGACCGATTAAAACGTCTCAGGCGTAAGTTCCTTTACAGACCTACTCATATAGTTATATAGTTGTTCGGTCTCGGACTGCCACAGCACAGCATCGTGCCTATGCCTCTGTTGGTCCTTTGCTGTGGAATGACCTTCCTGCTTAAACTCGTGCTGTGATGTTATCTGGGGCACTACTGTTTCTGCTCGTTCTCTTAAGACTTTTCTTTTTCGAGGGGCCCTTCGCAATGGAAGCGCCTCTGATTAGGTTGTACTGTGAGAGGCGCTTTATAAGTCCGTAAATAGAATAGAATAGAATAGAAGTAGAATAGAGTAGAATAGAATAGAATAGAATAGAATAGAATAGAATAGAATAGAATAGAATAGAATAGAATAGAATAGAATATACTCTTCCTAACCAAAGCGTCGTGAATAGGCGTAAGCAATCTTGCCTAGGCCCATCATATATAGTTCAGGCACCACACTCAGTCTACTTTTATTGCCGACATTGAAATTACTACGTACACAGAAATCCATAAATTGTTATGTCGGAAATCTTTGGCGTCAGTTTCAGCTTACAACAAGCAGAAGCATTACAAAATGCTGCTGTGAAACACAAGTCTGCCGCTTTTTCGCTAACTATCTTACGTATTTAGTACCACGGGTCCGTCCAAAAATGACGTCACGCACCTAGGGGGAGGGGTCGGAAATTTGTGACGATGTGTGACATGGGGGTGGGGGTCTGAGTAGTGTGACGTCACACCCGGTCTATGTTATTAAATTTAACAATTAACAACAATTTAATTTTAATAATTACAGCACTAATTTTGACGATAATATTTTCAGTATTTTTTAATTATTTTAATGTATACGGGCACCATTATTAATAATTTTCTAATTATTTCAATATTTGGTTACCGTTAGATTTGAAAATATTCATGCTTTCGCTATTTGTTCCATGAAGGAGCATTTTGCTTAGCCATGGAAATTTGGTTTTAGGGGGGGGGGGGTCAGAGCTTTGTGACGTCATTTTCAGAGGGGTCTTACTTTTTGTGACGAAGTGTGACGAGGGGGAGAGAAAGTTAAAAATCGGCCAAAATAGCGTGACGTCATTTATGGACGGCCCCGAAAACGAATCATAAACACAGTCTGGATATGAATAATCTCGACATTCGAAACTGACGATCAGCGCGATAGAGTGTTTACAGGATTCGGAATACATCATACGTGCATGAGAGCTAGACGCGCTCATACCGGTCCAAAAGTTGTTCAATCAAGCGTAAACTCGTATTCATAAATACATGCTTACATACATACATACATACATACATACATACATACATACATACATACATACATACATACATACATACATACATACATACATACATACATACATACATACATACATACATACATACATACATACATACATACATACATACATACATACATACATACATACATGCAACATACATACATACATACATACATACATACGTACATGCATACATACATACATACATACTTTCTTACACATAAATATCTTTGTTCCTTGAATCTAGGTCTAAGGATTAAACGTATATGAATAAAAAATACATTCCATAAATAAACAATAAATGATTATAAGCCATGTGGTCATTTTTCTTGTAGCGCCTTTCTTCCTCATAGCGTCGTCAAGTCCAGCATAAAGTTGACTCCACAGAAGGAGGGAGAGAAAGAGATCATCGTTGGCTTCTGGTCAAAGCAGCTTTCCGACGTCACCGGAAGTGTGAAGGTCAAGGTCACGAAAAGCGGGAATCATGTTGCATCCAACTGACGATGAGGCTCCAATCTCGTTATCTTCGAAACGGCTCAAACTGATTTCGTGATATCCTCCCGATGCGTTACAATGCTAGAGATGAAACTGCATTCTATTTTTCTACCTATCCGAAGTCTATCCCGCTGCATAATCAACGCTATACTCCGGCTCGTATAATATTTCGCTCACTAAAACTCTGCTTTTACAATCGTCTATGTGAGTTGAAACTGAGTTTTTTAGTGAATAAAATCGAGTGAATGTCAGAAGCTTTGTCCTGTGAAGCTAGCTAGGTCTTACGATAAATCTGTTGCTCTGATTATTTTGGTGACATAAATCATAACCTACAGACTGCCGTGGCATTATCATCATCGCCATCGTCATCGTCGTCATCGTCATCATAATCAATAATAATAATAATAATAATAATAATAATAATAATAATAATAATAATAATAATAATAAGGCGGCCAATAATAATAATAATAATAATAATAATAATAATAATAATAATAATAATAATAATAATAATAATAATAATAACAGAGAGACAACTTTTCTCTTTCAGCGCTTATCTATGGCTATTCAGCGCTTCAATGCAGTTGCTTTTTCTAGCACTTTTCTAACAAACCAACCATCTGTGAAGACTAGCCGTTCCAGAACAACACGCTCCCCCAATTTTTGCAATACCTGGGGATTATATGTACCTCGGGAAAATAATAATAATAATAACAATAATAATTAATAATAATAATAACAATAAAATCTGAAAGTTTTATCTTCGCTGAAGTCCACGCAGATCGCTCATTTATTTGATTAATTAATTAATTCATGCATCCACTCGTTTACTCATTTTATTCATTTATTCATTCTTTTATTTATTCATTCACTCGTTTACTCATTTGATTGATTTATTAATTCATCCATTCATTCTCATTTTATTATTTTATTTATTCATTCATTCATTCATTTATTTTATTTATTCATTCATTCATTCATTCATTCACTCGTTCAGTCATTTAATTCATTCATTCTTTCTTTCGTTCGTTCGCTCGCTCAATTGTTAGCTCATCTTTTTTTACATGTGTGTGCTTTACGAGGGAAAGAGCTTCGAAATTCAGAGTTTCCAGAGGGATTCAGCCATTCTCATATTCTAACTCTCAAGCTTCTATAAAAGTCGTGAGTTTGAGGCGAAACAAGTAAAATATAACTGCAGTTTCATTATGCCTTTCTTACATAGTTCAGGAGCGCACTCTGAAGCCAGGAAGGTTATTGAAACGTTTATCGTCTGTTGTGTTCCTTGTTTAAGTATGATGCCACTTCTAACCTTTACAGGTCCTTGTCTACAGAAACGACATCAACGATTCCAAAAAGAGAATGATATTCGATGGAAGCTTCGTTCGACTGAACAAACTTGATTTCTGATCCACAATATACTGTAGACAGCCATTTCCACTGATGTCCGACTTAGATAGGCCCTAAGTTTAACCAAAACTTTGTTTCGCGTTGTGTGCAATGCTATAGTCTATCTGACAAATGTTCGAGTTTGACATCGCCTTCCTACGCTTATGGGGCATTTAAAGTTGCCTTTTAAATTTTGGGTAAATCCATGCAAGCGACACAGCTTATAATAATAATAATAATAATAATAATAATAATAATAATAATAATAATAATATCTCTTTTCTTTATTGAAGCGCTTGACAAACGCACTGCGCTGTACATTTACATGTTATGCAATTAAATCTTAACTACTAACAGAACAGACAGCTACGCTACAGCTACAGCTACAGCTACGCTCAACAGGCAACAAAGCAAACTTAAACATCTCGGTTAATTCACCATGCCTGAAGATGTCAAAACTTCTCTTATCCTCTGCTTTGGTAGAAATAGATTCCGTCATGTTATGCAATTAAATCTTAACTACTAACAGAACAGACAGCTACGCTACACTACGCTCAACAGGCAACAAAGCAAACTTAAACATCTCGGTTGATGAGAAAACTTGATGAGAAAACAGTGACTAAATATATAACTAGTAGAAATTCTTTATATTATTGTGCGATTAACGAAATGTTTCTCTTCGGATTATAAAGGTTTCTTTCTATAACTGCTTATAATCTCGGTCTTCCCAAAACTGTTTTGCGTGCTTTGTAGGGTTCGTTTTCAAAGATTTGTCGAATCTGGTCATAACAACGTAATTTCATAATATCGCACAATAAAGACCGGCGAATCAGGGCCATATTATCCATTGGGCCCAGTAAGCACTGTGCCTAGGGTCTACGAACCTCTCAGGGGTCTACGATAGTCTGAAAATGAGATATTGAAATAAATAAGTTTAACTGAATTTTACGCGAAAATGAAAATAGGAAATTTAAAATTCTAATCATTTTTGTAATTGTAGGGCCTACTAAACAGTTTAACTTTAAGATATTAACTTAAAGTTAAGTTAAGCTGTGCAACAGTCTACATTATGTGAATTTTACAGCTCTTTGCATTAGTAAAATCACATAGCGTCTTCAAATGTCATTTCCGCATTAACCCGTTTTCAATTGAAAGTATAGTGCAAGGAAAGATAGTCATTCTTGTCCCATCGTTGATGTTGACCGCAGATAATTTTGCATAGCTGGAGTTTCGACAAAGAACGAATGCAGGAGTGCCTACGACGATGGCCCTGCGGCGAATATTGACCCATCCAAAAGCCATGATTGTTGGTTATCTAACTGATCGCCAAAACCTCACCTCTTATTATAATTATCCCTCCACAGGTTTTTTTACTCAAAACTGAAAACACTGCGCTTTCACTTGATCCTGGTTCATCCTCTTCCTCTTGAGTGGAATTTTTACCACTCCTGCCAATTGATTTTGTTTTGTCTGAATGCCTGTGAAAGTGTGAATAAGCTGGTTCTCGCAACTTAGCTTATGTAGGCGCTGAAGAATATTACAATTGCGATAACGATAACGGACCGAGACTACATGTAAAGATGCCAGAAAGGGGCGTGGTAGCGTTACTGAGTTTTCGTTTTCAGACCTATAGCAGTGCTCATCAACAGGTTATTATAGCAAAGACTTTAACAAAGAACTAACGAAGATCGTTTATATATATATATATAATATATATATATATACACGAATTCGATCTCCGTTAATTGTGTTCCACATTGGCAGTTGAATTAAACCAATACAAGGTCTCCATTTGCTTTTGCATTTTACTTCGAAGCTATCGATCCATTGGACAACGTTATAACATTATTTTACGCTGTAATGAACCATTCGCTTTATATATACACTTACTACTTCAAGTAGTAAGTATATTATAGAGCTCCTGTTCTTTTGGCCTTGAAACGATTATAAGGCTCCCATTGGCGGAGACGGATAAGAAAAGAATTGGCAACTTTAGATCAGTAATCCAGGTTGATATGTTGAACGCATGTTCATCTTTTGCAATGCGTTATTCCGAACTGCATAGCGATTCCTCGTTCAGTACTGTAATGGCGCTATTATAGCTACTCGACATTAGATGCAGAACCGTTTTCTTACTTTCGCAGGCTATATAATTCGCAATTCATGAGACAGTTTGCTGTAATCGCTGACGTCATTGATGAGCAGATACATCTCCATTGGCTAACCCAAGGTTGACAAATTGTTGTCTCTGTTTCTACCTAACCCGGGTATACCACAAGGCAAGCCAGTGCTTCGAGCTCCTATAGTGAAGACTTTAAACTATAGAACTTCGGGCAGAAATTGTCAGGCTGTCACGTGGTCGGTGTGGGCTTCTTTCACCTCGGAGGGTTTGGTTCGTCGTGACTGGTGGTTGACAATATTATTTTTCGTTCATTCTTCATTGTTTCATTGTGCGTTACCGCTTTGTCATTTTTTATAATTAATATGCTATTGTGAACAACTCTTCTCCTTCTTGTAAGTTTATAGCTATTTTGCCCGAAGCTATTTAATTACTACTCACTAATTAGTGTGGTAACAAGTGGTGGAGAGAACTCTTTCCTTTCCTTAGTGGGCTATACCTAAGCTAATTTCGATTAATTTTTTCACCAATGCCACCATCCTTAACGCTTTATAAATTTATAAATACAATACAATACAGTGTGTGAAAATATACACCAAAGCGTTCCTCCGGCACTTCATTTCCGACGAGTATAAGCGACGAGTGCCCCTCTCAACTCTACAACCACCGATACAGCCGCCACACGTCGACTCCGTTCGATCCATAACCTGCGCTGGAGGACGCAGTGTCGTAACGAAGAGGGGCAGAGGGGCCAACCGCCCCCGGGCACAGCACCAGGGGGGGCGCAAAATGAGCTTTCAGTGGTACACAGTACTATGACAAAAATGATTAAAAGCCAACAAGAAAATTAAAAGGGGGCGCAGTCATCAATCCTCTGGAAACCGGACTCGGGCCTCCCTCAGACTACTCTTTTGGACAACCCCTCTGACTAGACGCAGCGCTCGTGAATAAGCTGGTGCCCTGCGCTTGACTTTCGAGTGGCGCTTTAGAAGTTTGGAGAGTACGATTACGATTACGCCCCCGGGCGCTGAAACCCTTCGTTACGCCACTGGGAGGACGTGCTTCGTTCGCGTCTTTTCAACCAATCCGCAGTTCATCCACTCCTCGGGACGGGCAGTCACAGAAATTTCGTCATTGAGACGTTAACGTAAATCCCATTGCATTGTTTCTGGTCTTACGTCTAAATCCTCCTTCTTCTACCTTATCATTCTATCATCTAACGCGCGCACAGACAATTATATGCAACCGCTTTAAGCTTTATTCACTTACTATTCCCATGCACTTTTCTTGAATGGTTCATTGTAACTGTTGTAATGCCTGACTTTTTTCCCGTTTGTTTTTTAGGCCTTTGATTTGTACTTGTCTTTTAGGCTTCAAGATTGCTGCCTAGTTGTTTTTCCATTGTGTTTCCGTTACGTTGTTGCCTTAGTTGATTCATTCGTTCATTACTTATCTCTGCCATACTGCACAGTTAATTCGTTTAATTTTTCACAAAATCTAGTCATTTATATCTAGACTTTCACCTCAGCAATACATGAATCTACGGATAATATCGACGATGTTGTCACTGACTCTACTTGAGTACATCCAGACTCTATACCAGTACACGACTATTTTACTCATGAGATCTAGTACGTTTTCACAGATATATTTGTCTTTTACTTCTTCTCTCATTCTGATTCTCTCAATCTATGTCTTCTCTTTGTTCTCTCCCTCCCTCCTTCACTCCCTCCTCTCTCCCTCTGTCTTTCTCTGTCTCTGCTCTCTACGAATACACGAATCTTTTCATTAAATTGAGACAAATTATTGATTGCATTAAATTGACCAAATACTCACAGATCCTAGTCACGTACATCTACACTCTTCACAAATAAGCCTATCAAATAATGCAATCAATAATTTTTGACAGAATCTAGTCATTGTTTTATAGTGCTAACTGTTTAAGACATTGAATACAAATGCACAGAGAGACACGTTGATTGATATTTAATGATACCTCGAACTAACGTGCATATTGCATGTCTAGCTGTAGAAACTAGGCTATCACCGTCATACTTGATGGATACGTTATACAGGTATGGCAGTGTAGACTGTCGTATATAAGCTGGAAACGTAGGCGTTAATCCTGATATTTAACGCATTAGTTCGTGAATATTTTGCCATTGTGCAGTTAATTGAAAGTTAAGTTTAGATACTTATGCAAAGAAATTGTTTTATAGTGCTTTACCTAAATCTGAAATCCTACTGTAAAGCAACTTATTTGTAGGGCAACTACAGATTTTTGCCAATTTCTGCTTTCTCTTTACGTGGCTCTAATTGTCTGTTAAACGAAAGATGGTCAGTGTGCTGTGACTGTCACCCCTAAGGAATGAAATGTGGAATATTTCATTCCTATCACTGTCGTGGTGGACTCTGCATGGAAACACCGAGGATCGGTCATGAAGACATGGCCGAACAGAGTAGAGGGCGTTGAGATCGCGGTCGCAGAGGAAGATCATGTTGAGAGAGTTTGTTACCAGAATTCTGTCGCTGACATCGGTAAACTTTCCAACTATGTCCATTTTAAGGCTGGACAGATAATCGCGTTTCATCACCCCTCTCATCATGTCGAACTCAGTTAGTCTTATCCTATTTTGTGCTTTCATGGTCACGAGCACAATGTCACCATTCGCTCGGTTCATCATGGTTTGAATGAATCCGATACGATTCGGGCATCATTACCTCATGCTGCAAAGAACCATTCTCATCATAGACGGCAATCACGTTACGGCCTTGATCGATTCCTCTTGAAGCGACTGCTAATCTCCCGTTTCCACATCCGGATAGAGTCGGTAGGGCGAGCATCAGATCTGTTAGGAACTTTGTTGATGTGTAATGTTGTTCGTCATCTCTCGCAATTCGGACGACTGACTGGCAATGTGATTCCTTAGTACCAACATACACACAGCTTGACAGAGGGCAAGATGCTATACCCCACGCATTTAAAATTTCTGGTAGCGGGATGACATCTTTCACATCTTTCACGTTGTTCCGGTCGAAAACATTAACAACAAAGTCGTTCTGATCATCTAAACAGAGCATAAATATTTCATCCTTCAGTATAGTGACTCCACGTACGATGAACTCGATCGGAGACTGATGCAAAATTTCCAAACGAAACGTCTCCTGAGCTAAAAAACGTTACCCAAACTAAATGACACGTAATCAATCAATCAATCAATCAATCAATCAATCAATCAATCAATCAATCAATCAATCAATCAGACCGTCAGTCAATCAATCAATCCAATCTAATCCAATCAATCAATCAGTATAAACTAGATATTGCGTCTTTTCAAGATACCTACTGATAAGAAAGGTTTTAACGATAAGTAAAAGGCTGAGGAATTTGTCCGTCGTAGCAGACGTAGCTACATTGAAAGCCTGTTCCAAGTGGTCGAACCAGCGAAGGAGAAAGCCCGGTGTTAGAAAAATGCTCTAAATTATTATTAGAGAATTGTCAAAAATTAAATGGAAAGGGCAACAGCTTATACACCAGCGCTGAACCTAATACACCTACGCTAGAAAGCTGAAGTAGCTGACAAATTTACTCATCGTGTTCTCAGGGTTAGCTTATTAGTGTAACACGCACGGACCGGTATCCATCGAAAATGTCGCGAAGAAAATGTCGCGGTAAAAATGTCGCATGACAAAATGTATCGGATAACAATGTCGTTGATATAAAATGTCGCGGATAAAAATGTCGCGGATAAAAATGTAAAAATGTCGCGGATAAAAATGTCGTTGATATTTTCCCCGCGACATTTTCACCATACTGGGAACCGTATGACAGTAGCCTATAACACTAAACTATGAAGAACGAAATTCGAAGACAATTTTTAACTTTGACCGTTTAATACTAAAGATTTTCCGGATTTGGAAGAGGTATTTCTTTTTCCCGACGTTCTCGACGAATCGTTTGCTTGAGTCCGTTGACTGAAGGAAGTTGAGCAGCAACAGCCGCCGTTACTACAGCTGCTGTACTTGCGACGATCTGATGACCGGCTTCCTGAGTCGTTGCCGCGCGTAGTTTTATGTCTTCGACAGTCTTTCGAGCTGCTATTTTGGCTGCATCTGGAACATGATTATGGTGTCCAATATTCTTCACAAGAACACCGTCGATCGTATGACAACGCGCTAAGCATCTGGAATCGCTGTATTGCGAACACTTCCAAATAAGCTTACCGTTGACTCCTTTCCTCTCTCGTACAAAAGAAAACCCGTCCAGCACAAGCATTTCGCGTCCTTTCTGAGTTTTAATAAATTCCATTTCTACTGAGAGCGATAATAAATCTAGGCTACTGTTAAATCAAAACTCTGCAACTGCACCGGATTCGCAGCATGACAAACTGACAACTTTCTGATTTTGTTGGTTGCCTTATATACAAACTCAGACACATACACAATATTCGAAATTGTTGGACATCAAACGGTTTTGAAGTTTTACACAGTGCTGGCTGAATCGAGCATAATCAACATGCGGAATAGGCCTATATTGGACATCAAAAGATTTTGAGGTTTCTTACATTGCTGGCTCACATGAGCATAGGCTAAACAAGATGCGAAATTGTGGTACATCAAATGATTTAGATTTCGAGGTCTCAAGAATCGCTGAATTCGATTCAAGGCAAGACAAACAAGACGCGAAATATGTTTGACATCAAAAGATTTCGACTTCGAGGTATCACGCTTCGCTAATTTTGAGGTCAAAGACATTGCTGGCTCAATAGAGCAGATAGTAAACAAGACGCGACGAAATTGTGAACGGCGACATTTTTATCCGCGACATTTTTATCCGCGACACTATGTATCAACGACATTTTTAACCGCGACATTTTTATCCGCGACATTTGTATCCGCGACATTATATATCAACGACATTTATATCCGCGACATTTTGTCCGCGACATTTTTAACGCGACATTTTCTTCGCGACATTTTCGATGGGAACCGCACGGACCAATTGCTATTTCAGGCCCTCGTCTATCATTCGCATGTTTAGTTTTTCAATGAAGACTCAAGTTATTTATCACATGAACAAACCAGTGCCGTCTAGAATTCTGTGAAGCTCATTTCGGAAGAAGTTGGTCGCACAGATGCTGTTCCATTGCGAGCAGACAGTTCGAAGTCGGTCTATCACAAGATCAGCCTTTTCTTTCCACACACTTTTGGCCATCTTCATGCTCTTCACTTCCATAGTTACTGCTTGAATGAGGATACACTCAATTAACTCCATCGGTAGATCTTGCAGCTACAAGTATATGTCAACATATTTCACATAACTTTACTCACTTCTTTAGACCATCTCTTAATAAATTCAATCAAATGAAAATATCACTCAGCCGATTCGTAACATCTGACGATCGCTTATTTCTTCTAACAGGTTTTAATGAATATCTGGTTTTATGCCAATTTCACCCGACGTCCAAATGTTTATAGCACAGAGAAACAAGAAATGGGGCTAGGTGAGCAATCACCTGAATGGCTTTTAATTACTGGATTCTCGTTCGCAGACCTATACCAGCGCTCCTCAACAGGTTATCATGACAAAGAAATTAACGAAAGAATTTAACGTTTACAACTTTACACGAAGATAGTGTTTGCCTCGTAATTCTTCAGTTTTCAGCTTTATTTAACTACCTAATTTTATGTAAATAACATAAATGTTTAAGTAAGTGATGCATAGAAGTGTATATTTTACTGAAACACCATTGCCATCGGGTTAACAAGAGGCACCAGAGACAAAAGCAAGATTCGATACGACCATTATACACGATGTAGCAACAACTGTCTCCATCGTCAATATTCTTTAGAGTGGTTCTATTTCTCTGTGAAGCGAAAGATGGTTAAAGTTCTCTAGTTATCACTCGCAGAATAAGAAATACGCAATATCTAATTCATTTCCCTATTTTAGTACACTCTAGATGGAAAAATGAACTCTTTATCATGCGGCTGTAGACAAGCAAAATCAAGTAGATTAAGTTCAGAGTTTATGAGCTCCATTGTGTCGCACCACTCAGTTATCAAAATTTTCCATAAATATCTACAAAATTCACAACAGTCTCTAACTTAAGTCCTGATTGAAATTGGCGCACTATGCTCCCTGTTATCGTATCGATCTCCGTTAATTGCGTTAAATTTTGGTCGTTGAAAGAAACCAACACAAGGTTCCATTTGGTTTTTGCATCACACATTGAAACAAACTGAATCCATTGGACAACATTATTTCATACTGCAAGAAACCATCCGCTTCAGATATGCTTACTACTTGATGATCCTGTTCTAGAGGCCTTGAAACAATTATCAGGCTTATATTGGCGGAGACGGATAAGATAGGAATTGACATCAGTAATCTATGCTGATATGTTGAACGGATGTTCTTCATCTTTTGCAATAAGTAAGACCGAATTGCGATGCGATTCCTCGTTCAATACTATAGTGGCGCTATAAATTTACTTCACATTAGGCACTCTAGGATTATGTGGTAAATGATTCCTGGTTGGGCGGACCCGTTCAAGTATAGGTACGCTCACAGGTTAATACATGATTCATGAGACAGTTTGCTGTAATCGCTGACGTCGTTAATGAGTAGATACATTTCCATTGGCTAATACAAGGATGTCTATGTTTCTACCAACTCGGCGATACCACAGGGAGAGCCACGTGATCTACGGGCTCATAAGGAATGCATTACTATAGAACTTCGAGCAGAAATTGGGCACTCAGTGTGTGGTGACAATACCATCACAGTATATGCATTATATATATATATATATATATATATATATATATATATATATATATATAGGCTACGGATGTAGAATTCCTGGCAGCGGGACTACATCTTTCATCTCTACTATGTTTTTGCATTCGTAAACATTACTAACATAGTCTCGACCATTTAATTTCTATAGCTTAAATATTTCATCCTTCATTTTAGTAACTTCAAAGGCGACAAACTGTATCAGAAACCGCTGCAAAATTTTCAAGTGAATTATCGCCTGACTAAAAGAAATTACTCAAAATAAATGACATACATGTATTACAGATGCTCTATAAAGGTCACAAAGATTTACCAAAGATAAATGAAAAAGAACTCTGAACCTAATTTAACGAGGCTAAAATAAGCTGATGTGACCGACACCATTCTCATGGATTTCTCCCCGGAATCTGACCTGCAACGGACAAAACAACCTGGCTATTGCGGATATTTTATGAATAATAATCAATGCACAAAGTTTAGATCCAACGAAGATTTGAAAATTGCATTTTCATGTCAAGTAGCTTACCGTTGTGTCACTCAATGAGACGAGTTTAGCACGTTTAGCCTGGTTTTCCGGTTGGGACACTGCTACAAGAGAAATAAATGCAATTATATCTAAGCACAATTAATTGTCTTAATTATTACCTTGAATCTAACATCGTTAGGTTATAATATGACTGTGGAGAGATGCAGGTGACGCGGTCCGCATTTCAATTCGAGCCCATCATGCCTTCTCATGCACTGTAACATCCATCCACATGGAACAGCCTTCCACGGCATTTACGCTCCGGTTAGATAAGTCAGATGCAGTGTGTGCAGCTTTTATGCGATTTACTTCACAGTAGCTATATTGTGTTTTGATACATGCATAAATACTCTGCAAGGACCTTGAGCAAGTCCTTCAATTACAGCGCCATCGATGATCTGTCGTATGGTCGTGTGTGCACTAGTGATCTTTGGAAGGAGGACAGCATCAATTTGCAGTAACATCATAAAAATAATAACACAATCATACCGGTATGTGATTATAAATCACTCTGCGCCCATGTTGAGTAGATCTAACGACATGTGTCTTCTCTGCTCAAAGCAGTGTAGTAAATCTCAGTCTGTAACAGCTGTACTCTTTTTCTATTTCCACTTTTGGCAACAATTGCGCAGGCAATTGTTTGTTATCGTTTTGGAGCATTTGCAACCCAGTTTTCTAACTAGGTAGGCCTAGTTATCAATTTCAATTATTACCGTGAATTTAGTATCACAAGGCTATGATGTACGAGCTCTTTACGTGGTCGTGTTTCCGCGTTACTGATCATTCATAGACAAAGAAATACTGAGTTAACGATTGACTACAAAACTCAAGGTTCTAGCATTACCCCGGTACGAAAAAAGGGTGATATAATTGAAGCGGCGATAACATATGAAGCGTACTAATGAAAACTTTTTGCATAAACTTACGATCTGAATCTTCAGTTGTTTCTTCATTGCCGTAGGCTTCAGATGCTTTTCGTTTCTTTGACATGATGTAAATATTAACCCCGGGACTTGAAAAAAAAATTTAAATCATATTGGAGGCCATAAATAAGGTATTGTGAACCGAGTAATTCCTGGAAAAACAGATCAAAGTTGTAATCGAGTAACTGGATAATGGCGTCTTAGAACTATCAATTGTGACGTCACACAATAACTTACGCTTTTGATTCTTTAGAGCTATTATAACGGTCAATCGTTTGGTCCGATCAGAAAGTAGACAGATACTACTGATTCAATTAAGTGGGGAAACCAAGACTATAATTGTATTGTATCGTATTGTATCTAAACATTTATAAAGCGCCTCTCGCAGTATGGACTATTCAGAGGCGCTCTCAGTGTAGAAGCCCCGGGGAAAGAGAAACGTCTTGAGGGAACGATTATTAGATGAGAACTATTAGATGAGGAGCCTCCTCATCTGCTCGTTCACAGACAGTAATTTTGCACGCAGAGGAGGGGGAAGGTCATTCCAAGCAGAAGCCTACAACAGCAAATGATCGACGTTGGGTTAAAGCAGTCCTGGTGCGAGGGACAAAATGATCAAATCGGTCAGTAGAGCGCAACGAACGAAGAGAGTTAGTTAGCAGATAAAGGTGGTATACGCATCGATAGTCCGAAGGTTCGATAGTCCTAAGATTCTGTTGTCCGACATTAATCCGACATAAAATCGTTGCATGAATCCAACTTCTGCTTAAACTGCAATATCTTTTCATCAATCCAACTTTCATTTAAGCAGGGATTATTTCCATCAATCCAACTTCTATTTAAGCGAGAATTCTGGTAATTAGGCTAATCCAACTTCTACTCAAGCAAGAATTATTTTCATTCGTCAATCAACTACATCTTCGGACTATCGAACCTTCGGACTATCGAACCTTCGGACTATCGACCTGTTACCAGATCAGTTTCAAAACACACATAATCTTATATTTGTTTATCCAAAAAGTAAAAAATGTACGCAATAATATAAAATATCGCTAATTATCGGTTCCGTTGTTAAAAATTATGTTATTTCGAGGTGCATTCACATAATGCAGGGGTGCGCAATCTGCGGCCGTCGTAAGAGGGAGATTTGGCGGCCGTGGACGTAATCCAATTGTAATGCAATGGCGGCCGTGTGTATATTAATTCCTAAATATTTTTATTCCATTGTTTTAAAACTGAGGTGGTGTGAATCAGTTAGTCATCTTTGCCTCTGTATTAGTTCATGTATAATATTTATCAACAAGTATTATACTGACACATGCTCACACCACACACACAAACACTCGCTTACTGACACCCTTTGAGAATGCACCATCTGCAGATGTAGTTCAAAGAGACAAGCAGACTAATAATACATATCAAGCAATGGACAGCCAACTATTGCATATATTGTACGAGCAGAGCTGACAGCGAGGTGCAGGAAAAGAGTGGTCAATGAACGTTCAGTGTACAAATACAACTGGACAGATTCCTACTGCGTCCTTTACCTCGTCCTTGATGCCCTGCTGCAAGATTCACTGAACGATTCAATTCTTTAAAGATTGTGCCAAACACTACATAATTGCTCTTATCCAGATGGAATTGTGGAGTTGAAGAGTGACAAACAACTCTAAAGAAGTTCGAGGATAAAACCGATTTACTAGAAGTGTGAAAGTTGGCGGTGGAATAAGATGAACTGTCATGGCAATACTCTGGTCCTCTTCGGAGGTATGGGCGTAAGGGAATATCAGCTAATTATTACTGTTATTAAAAACCGACAATTTCCAATGTTAAAATTATGTTATTTCGAGGTGCATTCACATAGTTCGATTGATATAAGCTTAAATATACCGTCTGCTATTGGGGCATAAATTAAATGCCTCTGAGTCCATTGCTATATTACAAGATATGATATGTGAAGGCCTACTGAAGTTCATGGAGAAGGAATAGACGTCAGCAAACATAGTTGTAGCAGTTAACACAGTAAACGTGAAATCCATCTTGGCGGCCGTCGTGGAATATGGTAACAGTAACGAAAATGCTCACCCCCCTCTCCCCTATGGTAGCCCGATAAGTGTAAACAAAATCCAAACCACCTCGGTAGCCTGACCTCGGTAGCCTGAGGTTAAACAAAGTTCAGCTGTGTATGCCTAGCGTACATGGAAGCTCTATTATGTGAAAAGAAAGTAACGCTCTAATTGTAATTCTATTTTGACTTGTAGTTCGTACATTACAATAATTAATTATTCTTGTCAAGGTCAATGACTTTGCAGGACTTCGGTATTCTAATGAATTGCAGTCTAAACATGACTCAATTGATACATTTCTTCTGATGCCAGAGCATGCTACTTTCACCTTCGCCGAATTCGACAAGTGAACGTTGCCTTAATGAAACTTGCCTTCGTATTCTTATCCAAGCCCTCGTCATCTCTCGATTCGACTTCTGGAACTCTGTCCTATCCGGTCTTCCGTCATCGACACTACAACCCCATCCTCCGTTCTGCACATTGCCGCTCGACTAATAAAAGGTCTTGGTCCCAGAGATGACATCACACAAACTCTGCAACAACTACACTGGGTCCCCATCAATCCCGCTCCCGTATCACCTTCAGAATCTCCCTCCTCATGTATCGTATCCACTCTGGAACCTCTCTCTCATACCTGGCATCCATGGTTACGCCATGTTCTGCCTCCAAGTCTAGAGGACTTCGATCATTGACGCGAGAAGATTTTACTGTACCTCGCTCAAACTGGAAGTTTTGGTAATCGTGCCTTCACGGTCTCAGGACCCAAAGAATTGAACTTCAGTTCGTCAATGCACATCTGTTGCTCAATTAAAATTGAAAGCTCATCTATTCGCATTGCACTATGACTAGGAATGCAGCTCTCGTGCAAGACTTGCTTGGTTAAAGCACTCTTTGAATCTTTAGTTGTATTGTCATCAAATCACCCCACTGGCTAAAACATACCTGAACGAATAGCGTATCAAGTCACTACACACTTCAATCCTCCCAGCCTTCCTATCTCCGTCAATTCTCCAGTTCCTCTTCCGCCTTAACACTTCTCCGCCCTTCCGTCACCTCATCACTAAAATTTGCAAATAGATCCATAGCTGTTCTGGATCAAACTCCCACCGGTATTACGACGATACAGTATAATTTCATCCATCCTACGAACCTACCAAAACCTCACCTCCTTCTATCGCAAGTTTATAAGCCTACGCCATGGCTTTCTACTCAAATCTTTCCCCACCATTAGGCCTAATGAACTCTGTAAAAAAAACAAACCTGCTTAAAAGCATGTTAAATAATCCTGGCTACACCCTCCACGATCCATTGTGCTGGTCATGACCTGCGTCCATAGTCATATTGCCTAACCGTGTTATCCGTAGATTTTATTCCCTCACTAGGCACGATTTCTTGGCTAGGATGTTGTACAGTTAGATATCCGTTTTCTAGTTGACTTCAATTTGTTCTCCTAATTATCGTTTCTTCACCGCAATTATATTTGACTTTATGTGTAAAGCGACCGGAGGTTTTCTTGCGTTTAATAAAGAACTCACTTACTCACTTACTTTTCACAGGTCTTTCACTCAAAACTGAAAACACTGCTTTTTTAACCCCTCCGGCCTATCCTGATTTCTCCTCTTCCTTTTACCTCCCTCGCCGTTTCAATCCTAAACGCCATTCACCTTGACCTGTCTGCCAGCTTGATCCCTTTTGAACTTGACATGGGCTTACGTATTGAATAATGATGCAACAATCAGACTACATTAATTGTGACGTCAGGGCTCAAAACCCGTCGCTTGTCGCTTCCTAGATACTGAGCTAGAAGCTGAAATAGGCAAGAGGGGTCAACAATGTAGAATATTCTTCAATTCAGCTGTTGCCTGTGAATTTGCCATAATTTGCAAAGTATCAATCCGATTCTGATGCTGTTTGAGATTTATTCGACACAGAATATAGCCCTTTATTGCACAGCAAAATTGCAGAAATGGTTGCTGAGGACTTTAATGACATGAATATTCCGAAACTTTTTATTCGATTCTTTCACTCTATACCAATGAAAGAATCAAACGCACATAACTTCAGTTAGAAAAAAGATAATTTCATTCTGTAAAAAGTATTTGAAGCAGATTAATTGCAGAATATGACTGAATCAGAAACCGACATGTGATGAGTTTTGACCCCCGGCGTCACAATTTTATAAACCAATCAGATAGATCTAATTTAAATATATACAGTAATGCACTGTCACACATCGCCAATCAACTAAGGTTGAAACGGTGTCCATACAGTAACGTAGCTGTAATATTTTATCTGTCCGGTTAAAATCATATTTAAAATAACTATTCATAATTGGTCCGATATTTCTATAGTCTCAGATGTTGAGTCATAGAGGCATGCATACCAAAGCTCTTAGAAGCTTATTTTGCAGGGTCAACGTATTTTTTTTAATAAACGGTCAGTCATTATGGCAATGACCCTAGAAAACGTCTGTTAGATTATAAGGGCTTTTCAAAATATTTCCTCATAATAACCCTAGTGAGTCGTTTACATGTCTATCCAGTTCTTTCTCGCTTCTCTTGATTCCGTTCAATTTCTCAATATTAATATCCTGTCTAGACATAGGCGAGGCCTAATGTTATTGAGTGGACTGACCGACTTTGGATCGTCATAATTATGAGCTGTTTAATCTTCTGTTCATCTGCATATGAAATCCTCATTGAAGGAACGTTTACCGTTGTAGGATCGGCAGTCATCTAGCTTTTAATGTTTTTTTCAATGTAATGACGGTCATCATGGTCATTTCTCGTATTTTTTATGTTTTTAATGTATTTCACTGATATTTCTACGGTCATGTTCTCGTATTTTTACTGCTCTGATTTTGTTTTTAATGTTCTGTAACGTTACACCGTAATTTCTACGGTCATACTTCATTTACATTTCGGATAGTATTACACCAGAATTTCTATCATCGCAGGAGGAACCTTGGCTCAAAAAGTCAAGGGTTGGTGGTTCAAATCGGACTTGACATTAGGAAAGCATTCAGCTGGGAACTATTCAGGGATCGTGACTAACCCAGAACAAATCATTATTGAAAGTAATATTCTTTTGTATTTTTACCTCAAACAAGCTCTTCAGAAAAAAATGAAATGGATAAACTATTCCTATTTAACACTTACAAACAAAATGGTAGACTCTCAAGTCATTATGCTGTTTAAAAAACACTGACGTAGGCCTACACGACTTTAAAAGTAAGCAAAAACCGTTCAAAATTTAATTTTCTGTAGATAAACAACAGGAAATACATAAAGTTTCAATTACTGAATACAAATTTTATAATAATAAATCTAGTTTTAAAATACTTAATTTAGAAAAGCAACATTTTAAAGTAAACAATCACTTATATCATATTAAAATCCTAGAAAAACTGCACAAAAACTTAAAAGCAATCCCCCAAGTACAAAACTATAAACTCTCGTCATTATACTGTTTGAAAGAAAACTCTAATGTACACAACATTAAAAATAAAAAACTTTAAAAAACTCAATCTTCTGTAAATAAACTACAGTAAGCACCTTAAAAAATCTCTATTACTGAATGCAATTTAATAATAATCATCACAATATTAATAATGATAGAAACCATTTCAGCACATTGACATCATAACCCAACACTTTCACGACATTTCCGTCCAAGGCACCGGTTCTTGACGAATTCTAGCTGTCCCAGAAACTTTTTCATTCCTGATGCTAAAAAGTACCTCGAGGCAAAATAATATTAATACTCATTATTTTATTTTTAATATTTATTTAAATTATAATTCATAAAACAGAAACACCTTAAAGAGTAAATTACACACACTATGCAAGAATCCAAATCTGTGACTCTACAAAATACTCTTAGGGTAACTTTATTAATGTGACCATTCAAAATCTGCAATATTTTGAAACAGTGTCAATTCCTTTTTATTTTAAAACTGTACTTCTTTTTATTATCCATCTAGTTTAACTTGCGGGAATCTTGCTTGCTTGCTTGCTTGATTGATTGATTGCTTGCTTGCTTGAGTCACAGGCTAAAAAGTCAAATCTTGCGACGACTAGTTCGATCACTTACAATCATTCAATCGTCGTGAAACTTGGCAGACAGACTCGCCCTCGCACACACTTCATTCTATCAAAATTTCAGCTCCCCAAAAAAGGCTAGCTTATAGAATCGGGGACTCAACTTTTCGAATCGGGGAATCCCCTTTTCCGACACGCAGCGTTGTGATTGGCCAGCGTTGCCATTGGCTGCAACAGAAACGGGTGCGGTGCTTGATTAAACGGACGCTATGTTGTAAAATGCTATATATTTGTAGAGGTAACTGCTTAATATGACGGATTATAGGATACTAGATGGATATAGTAAAAAACTTTGTTTTTACTATTGGTTCTTTTTATTATCCATCTAGTTTAACTTGCGGGAATCTTGATTGATTGAGCCACAGGCAAAATAGTCAAATCTTGCGACGACTAGTTCGATCACTTACAATCATTCAATCGTCGTGAAACTTGGCATATAGACTCGCCCTCGCACACACTTCATTCTATCAAAATTTCACCTCCCCAAAAAGGCTAGCTTATAGAATCGGGGACTAAACTTTTCGAATCGGGGAATCCCCTTTTCCGACACGGAGCGTTGTGATTGGCCAGCGTTGCCATTGGATGCAACAGAAACGGGTGCGGTGCTTGATTAAACGGACGCTATGTTGTAAAATGCTATATAATTGTAGAGGTAACTGCTTAATATGACGGATTATAGGATACTAGATGGATATAGTAAAAAACTTTGTTTTTACTATTGGTTCTTTTTATTTCTTTCAACTTTGCGAAAACCTACTGCCTTGGTCAGGGTTTATTCGAAAGAATCATCTGAAAATAACAAAATAGATACCCTGTACATTCATTCACTCATTTCATTTATTCATTCGTTCGTTCACTCATTCGCTCATTTTATTCATTCATTCACTCATTCACTTCTTTTATTCATTCATTCATTCACTCATTCACTCATTTTATTAATTAATTAATTCGTTCGCTCGCTCACTCGTTTGCTCGTCTTAACATGTGTTTGCTGTACGAGAGAAAGAGCTTCGCGTTGCAGTCTCCAGAAACTCTCGATACAAAGGCTTTCAAATGGATTCAATCGATTAAATTCTAATCTGGCCCGAGCTCATGTCCCACACTCGGCGCGTAAATGGCGGTTCGCCTCCCGATGCTGGCTTGTTTCAGAGATTAAATCTCGGGCTAGGACGGTCCGTGCACGGGGGCCTTAAATGGCGCGGCATCCATTCAAACGAGCGAGCGGTGGTGAAGGATCTCACCCGATCAATTCGTTGAAAGTTGAGCAGAGGCAAGGCCATTATGGTCGCTATACATGTAGAAAAAAATACACATCTGTCATATGTGGGAGGAGGTTTAGGTGAATGGTAACATTCCGGCACGAAGAGCAGAAGATCAGCATGGACTCGGGAGCGATTCCCGCTACCCTCCTAAAGGTCCCCTCAGCCTTTCATTCGCAAGGTGGCGTTGGTAAAATGAGCAGTAGGAGAGATGTGCGCCTTGCAAAGCTGCCATACAGTTAAATTCGACTCCTGTAATAACTTATGATCATCCGTTCATACTGTGAATTGTACTCATACAGCGGTGTGTTGATTTGAATTAATAATAAACGCGAATATATATTATTACAATTATCTACCTTTGGGATCAGTTGGCCGGGCGCCGAACAATAACAAGTTTTCCGTATGTCCTAACAGTCTCTCTCTCTTGTCTATATGTCTGTCTGCGTGTCTGTCTGCCTGTCTGTCCGTCTGCCTGTCCGTCTGTCTGTCTGTCTATCTGTCTGTCTGTCTGCCTGTCTGTCTACCTGTCTGTCTGTCTGTACATCTGTCCGTCTGTCTGTCTTGTCTGCCTGTCTGCCTGTCCCTCTGTGTCTCTCTACGTATATATGCATAGTTGAGCCTGTCTTTTCTTAGCTGAATACACGTCGCGCAGATTAAAATCTCATAAACGCGGTTCAAAATGTAATCCTGAAATCGAAATCAATATCCATGCAGAAATAAATTACAGGTGTTTTTTCTGCGATCGAGGCCGTGTTGAAAATGCTATATAGGGTCACTTACATTTGCTGAAGAAACACTGTAAGGAATAAGAACAGAAAATCTGTTTCTGGTCACGCTACCTGCGCAACACCTGGCAATCGACTAGGATGTCTCGATCTCGTCGATAACAAGAAAAATCGATCTTCAATGACTTTCCTGCGACAGGTTTCTGCTCAGATTTTACCCAAGGAACGAAATGGCACGACACTGAGCGGTCGGTATGTGGCGCTTGAATGAATCTCATTGCTGTTGCACATCACTAACACTCCACTTTTGTACGAAAAACATTCTCCAAGCTTGCAGTGGTCGGCGAGCACATAACTGTCTGAGAGTAGAGCACGGTAATTAGGAAGAGGAGTCTGCAGACAGAGACTATATTATCTATTACTAAGGCCACACTGATGCTCGTGTTATCCTGTAGCAACTTCATTACTTCTGACATGTTTCTAAGATTCTGTGCAGATTAGGACATAACTGTCTGAGAGCAGAGCACGGTGCAGTGCCTGCAGACAGAGACTATTATCTGTTGCTGTGGCCACACTGAAGGTCGTGTTAGAATGTAGCAACTTTATTACTTGAGACATGTTTTTAGGATTCGATGCGGTCTAGGACATAACTGTCTGAGAGCAGAGCACGGTACAGTGCCTGCAGAGACTAGTGTCTGTTGCTCTGGCCACACTGAAGGTCGTGTTAGCCTGTCGCAACTTGATTATTTATTACTTGAGACACGTTTTTAGTTTCGATTCTGTCCAGGATATTATAGCTGTCCGAGAGGAAAGGACGGTAATAAGCACGTGGTGCCTGCAGCCAGAGACTGTTATCTATTACTAAGGCCACAATGATGCTCGTATACTAGCCTGTAGCAACTTTATTACTTGAGACATGTTTTAAAGTTTCGATGCAGTCGAACTTAGTGGTCAGAGTTGAGCTCTTCCACGTTGACTTGAAGCTGATGAAGCTGTTCGATGATAATCCGTAGACTGATGACAATGGCATTGAGATGGACAATGGAATGCGGAGGCGGGAAAAGGGCAGCAGCAAGATGGATGCTCTCTGCTGTCTTCCTCTTCTGCGTCATATCTTCTGTACTGCTCTGGATCCGATTGATGAACAAACAAAAGAAATCTGTGGTAAGACATGGTATCCATAGGGCAATCGTAATCGTAATCTCCAAACTTCTAAAGCGCCACTCGAAAGCCAAGCGCAGAGCACCGTCTTATTCACGAGCACCGCGCCTAGTCAGAAGGGTTGTCCGAGAGAGTAGTCCGAAGGAGTTCCGAGTTCCGTTTCCAGGGGATCAGAGGGGCAGAGCAGACGATAAGGCGGGTGTCCTTTAGGTCGAGGATTGGAAGGTAGATTAGTTGAGTCTGGGTTAAAGTTCTTGAAAAGGAGAGACTTTAGTTTCGAGTGGAAAGTCTTGGGGGGTGATGGATAGAGGAGTCTGGGGCAGATGATGGTGGGTGATTGGCGATGATGGTGGAGGAATCGAAAAAGTGTGGAATCAGAAGGCAGATCGTTCCAGAGACGTGGTGCAGTGTTGGATATGGCTCGGTTGTAGAATTTGAGATGAGTAGTGACCGGAGGTCGAGATAGAGTGAGAACGGAGGATGATCGAGTGGAGCGGGCAATGGCTTATGTTTGATTTAGTTGAGCTAGAGATTTTTGTGTTTTCGCAGAGATCGAGACATTCCAGTCGATTGGCAGGAGTGGCTCGGGTAGCGTCATCAGAGACAAAATAATATTTAAACTCTTCTTCCTTAGGCTCATAGAGCTGGCGATGGACAGTGACGAGTAGAGGAGATGCTTTGCCCGATGTGCAGACTACGCGGGAAGGCCTAAACTAATTCATTCATTCAATCTGAGAATGTATATAGCGCCTTTTCAAGAGACCTATTCAGAAGCGCTCTCTGCGCTACCCTATTTTGATGCTAAGTGTCATTACAAACGAAAATATTACATCAGTTAGCAAAACAGTGCACAGTAAGCTAGAAGAGTCACCAGTGGCGGGCCCGCGCACACACGTGGAACCAACCAATGGATTCTCGTTGACAGCTGAAGATGGCATGGATGTTCTGAGTGCTAAGTAAGTATGGATATACAACAGATTGCAAATCGTGATCCTAAACTCCAAATTTCTAAAGCGCTACTCTTAAGCTAAGCACAGGGAGGGCCCCAGTTTATTCACGAGCGCTGTGTCGTTTCAGAGGGGTTGTTCAGAGATATCAAAATGGAGATGTGAGTCCGGTTGCTAGAGAGACCAGAAAGAGGAGACAGTTCAGTGAAGATCCTGTTCCGATTGACAGTGAGACAAGAGTGAAGCAACTATAACACGACGATTGAATTGATACTTTGTGTGCGTGCGTGTATGTATGTGTGCGTGCGTGTATGTATGTGTGCGTGTATGTATGTGTGCGTGCGTGTATGTATGTGTGCGTGTATGTGTGTATGTGTGCGTGCGTGTGTATGTGTGTTAATAGGCGTGTGTGTAGGTGTATAGCTGTGTAGGTGTGCTTGTGTATAGGTGTGAGTGTGTATGCGTGTGAGTGTGTATGCGTGTGTGTGTATGTGCGTGGGCGTGCGTGTGCATGTATGTAGGTGTGCGTAGGTGAGCCTTTGTACGTGTGTGTATAGGCGTGTGTGTGTGTGTGTGTGTGTGTAGATGTAGGTGTATAGCTGTGTATGTGTCTTCGTGTGTGTGTGCATGCGTGTGTGACACGGTGGTATAGAGGTAACAGGCTTGGTCACGGATCATGTGGTTGCTGGTTGAAATCCGTGCAAAACGACCCTCGCCAAGTTGTTTGCCCACATGTGTCTCTATCACGAAGCAGTATAATAATTAAGGTAGCAGCGTAAGCTGGGAAGTAAACGGGAAGACCTGCGTTGCACTGGCTCCCACGTCCAGGACATTGGGATTTGTCCACTGCCGGTGTCCCGTGACAGCAGTGCATATTTTAACTGTATAACTGCTGGGACAAAATGTACCAGCAGTTTAGGGATTTGCCCCAGTAGTTTTAATATTTGTCCCAGTAGTTTTAAGATTTGTCCCAGTAGTTTTAAGATTTGTCCCAGTAGTTTTGGTGATTGTCCTAGGTAATACACTACTTTCAATGTTAGTTTCTAATAACACTGAAAGTAAAATAGCAGACTTTGTCCCAGTAGTCCAATTCCGTTAAAATATGCACTGCGTGACAGAGTATCCCTCTAAAAGCCTTCCCTCGGAGACTCTATTTCAAAACAGATTCTCCCATCCGGCGGATCTGTTTCAGAATAAATAGGCTACACCATCACACGACAGTCACATTAATCAACAACTCGTGACGTGGTCGCTTTATTAATAGGCGCCACTACAGTTAATCTCACCACTGACAGACTTTGTCAATATTTTCTTTAGGCCTGAATGATTCTTCACATCATCTGGTAGTTGCAAGGCCGATAATTATAATGAGTTGTCTGTTGATGAAGTTATCACGCTTGCAATTCAGCCATTAATAGCAGGAGTCATTTTTCAAAATGTTTACAACCAAAACAAATAGTTGGCAAATTATTTCCAACGTCTTTATTATGAAAGGCAAATGCCGTGATTGTTATTATTATTTTGCCCGAGGTCACAATGAAGTCCTTGCATTTTAGCCTATTCCTGGACTTGCAATCAAGCATAAATGGAGCAGTCCTAACCATGGGTGTATTCAGAGGGCTGTTTTATGGTTTCAAACCCCCCAAATAAGTCTCCTAAAAATATTTTATAATTATGTCTTACATGCGAAATAAAAAAAAACTTAACTTTTGCGACCATCTCCAATGAAACCACCACCACCCTAAATCTGAAAACCCCATCCGAAATTTTTCCTGGCTATACGCCCCTGATCATAACATAGTGAAACAAACAAAATGGTGATTCCACTAATTATTGACATCAACAATTGTTCGGGACCCTCAGAATGTTTGACATTAACAACTGTTTATACCTCAGATCCCTCAGGAATGAAACACATTTCCAGAGAATACAAGAAACATTATGGGACGGCTAGAACTCCTCAAGAGCAAGGTGCCTTGCAAGGCAATGGCGTTAAGAAGTTGGAATATGATGGCAATGCGCTGAAAAAGATAGCTGATTTCTCTCGTGTTATTGGTTGTTGCAAAAGTAGTAGCATCAGCAGCAGTAGGCCTAGTAGGAAGAGGAAGAGGAGGGATCAAGAAACATTGAAATAATAACGTTTAGGGGCCTTGTACTTGTATATATAACTTGCATATAGTACATGCAAGTCTAATAGTACTCGTATGCAGTACTTGTATATAGAACTTGTACATAGTACGTGTATGTAGTTTAATAGTACTCGTATACAGTACTTGTATATATATAATACTTATATATATATATATATATATATATATATATATATATATATATATATAGAATAGCAGGTCATTCAAACCTACACTTGCTCAGCGCCATCGATCGATTCTCTGTCATTAGATCATCATCGTCATCATCGGATCCATGGCCGAGGCCCGTTGGAGTCCAATGCTTGCATTGGATTTCATACGTATTTTTTCTTTACGAACGCAGTATCTGCACCCATCCGTTCGACCTTCGCACTTCTCCCTTAAAGAGAGTTCCAGGCTTAGGGCTGGCTCTGGTATCCACTATCTTGTGGTATCAAAGGCGGCGATGCCGCCCACGTTTGCCAGCTTTTTCAGGGTTCCTGCTGAGCCTGTCCACCTCGCGTAGCGCCCTAGGTGGTACTTCAGTCAAGACCTTCACCACTGATGGCATAGCCTCAGCAGGCACTCTCCTACTGACTGTTGCCACCCCTCCCCACGTTGAGGTGTGAGTCAGACTTTGAGGGGAGGGGTAGATATTGGCGCTTAATTAGTGCATAAACAATAGGCCTATTATGCTTGCTACATGCATGGAATGACTTCTTTCCTAAATTGGAATGTGTTCCTAGATAAACACGGACCATGGACGTGTAAGTGTCCTGATGTTTTCCTACTATCGTTCCGGGTCATCATTCCTCGGCTCCATGTTCAACTTCAACCACGATGCTTTCTACTGGTTTGAACCATTGGCTGCCCCAACCATGAAATGGGGGTGGGTCGAGGACAAGATACCCCCGAGAAACTTCTATCACTACGACAACGGGACTGAAAAGTAAGCGTTGAATTCGACATTTATAATGAGTGCCTGTATAATTATGATATCGTAATGATAGCTAATTCCGCAACAGATTGCTGTTGTATTCGGGTATCGTAACAAAAATGCAACATCATATTTATATGGCGACTCCTTAGACACTTCCCAAAAGCGATAACAACTAGGCATCATTCGCCCACTTAAAGTCAGGAAGTTCTGATGCGAATAGTTTAAAAATTGTGAGGTGACTTTAGCACTTGTATATAGTGCCTGTATATAGTAGGCCTACTCGATTACAGTACTTGTATATAGCCCGGTGACCTGGAATGGGCTTCCGGTGGCACTGCGTCTGACCTCAATAGGACACTCTGCTCAGTTCTTCTCTAGCCTTAAGACTGTCCTGTTTGACTGAGGTTGGGCTGGGAGCGCTCCTGAGTAGACTGTCTTGAAGGGGCGCTATATAAAACTACTGTAATAATAATAATAATAATAATAATAATAATAATAATAATAATAATAATAATAATAATAATAATAATAATAATAATAATAATAATAATAATAATAATAATAATAATAATAATAATAATAATAATAATAATAAATAATAATAATAATAATAATAATAATAATAATAATAATAATAATAATAATAATAATAATAATAATAATAATAATAATAATAATAATAATAATAATAATAATAATAATAATAATAATAATAATAATAATAATAGTAATACTAATAATTATAATAATTATAATAATAATAATAATAATTATAATTATAATAGACCTAATAATACCAAGTTTTCGTTTGTTTCTGTAACGAGGTCAATTCCCTTGGACGCCCTGCATGAGACGCTGTCATCTCCGCTGAGCCTAATCTTCGACTGCAACCTAACCGCTCTGCATCCTTACTTCTTCACGTCTCCCATCTCCAACTGGCTGGCCAAGCTGCCCGCCTTCGTAGACTACAACCGCTGCCTCGCTCGTCCGCGCGATCCGAGCAAAAACCGAGCCAACTTCGGCAAGTCCCGCTCTGTAATGGACTTCCGGAAATGCCTTCCAATTCTTGTCAACCGTTGTCGACGCAGTAGTATCGTCGCCGTCAAAACCATTCGGCTGAAGATGGAACTCGCCGAGGAGCTGATGCAGAGAGATCCGACGCTTCGCATAGTCTACATGGTCCGTGATCCACGCGGGATGCTCAACTCCTGGTGGACGAGCACAAGAATCGCTAGAGCAATCCATACTCGTCGCTATCGCCGCCGAGATCTGGAGGCAGACGCGAAGCTCATGTGCAAGAGGATGCTCAGCGACTGGCGAGTGTTTGCGCGTCTTCGAGATCAGTATCCAGATCGCTGTCTCCAGTTTCGCTACGAGGACCTGGCAGCGTCTCCAGAGGATGTCGTCCAGATGGTCTACCGTTTCCTCGGCTTCCAGGAGGCTCCGATCGACGTTCTGGAGAAAATGACGAAGCTGGCATCCGCCAACAAATCGGATGGTGTCTTCGGTGTTCGTCGGACGAATTCGTCGGCCACTTCTCAGATCTGGAAGAAGCGAATGGCACCCAGCAGACAAAGGATCATCAGACACAATTGTCACGAGCTCCTACAAGCAGTGGGATACCTATAACTTACCTTCTGCCATAACCGCAGAAGAGTCCAGCCTTTCCACGGGCATTAGGTGGGACCCATCGGAGCTCTATGGGGGTCCAATAATTATGGTAACGTAAATGTAATCGTACACGTTTTAACATAGCGACAGTATGGCCTCCACAATGTTCAGTTTCCAATGAATTTATCGGGTGACATCCTTCACAACCGCTTCCCGTTAGAATGGGTGCCACGACAGTTAAAGTCTCCGTGTACGGACCGTGCTAGAGCGACCGTATGGCTTGGACCCTGGCCATTTTTTCAATGAATTGATCGGGTGAGATCCTTCAGCACCGCTGGGTTTCATGTGCATTGGGGGTGGTGCCAGTCCCAAGCCTGGATAAAGGAGGAGGGCGACGGCAACGACCCTGGCAGCCATAAGATGTCGTTAAACAATTGAAACTACTGTATGCTGGCAGGGTACTTCCGTACTTTGTGGCCAATGTAATCAACGGTATCCATACCGAAGATCTATACCCGGAAAACCATGTTTATCAAGTCAATGGCGGGTTCTAGGGCAATAACCTCCCTAGACAATAACTCCCGGTCAATAACCCCTAGGAAAATAACCCCAGGGCCAATAACTCCATTACCAATAACCTCTGAGGAGAATATCCCTCCTCAGTCAAAAACCCGGATAATAACCCCCAATATTCACTTTAAATATGGATATAATTATATTGACCTCTTGCTTCCAGGGCGGGCCAGTGTTGTGCCACTTGGTAGCAAAGTTCTGGAAGCTCTCTAAGGACAGTTTGTGCCCCACCAAGGAAGTAACTTTGCTCCACATAGGCCTAGTGGTATTTACCAATCCCTCACTCCCTTTCCCTTTCCTCTTTCCTACCCTTCTCTCCCCCTCCATCAGCCTCTTTCCCTTATAAACAAATTTGTTTGCCCGTCTCCTTAAAGTCACCCTCAGATGTCAAACTACCTGCTTAGCCTGACCTCAGGAACTGACGAACTGCTTCAAACCAAAATAAAGCTGTCGTATCGCAAAAAAAAATCAGGCCAGGCCCGAAAAAGTGGTGGCGACTGTCACTACCACTTTTATACATGTATATGTATGTGGTGGTGATCTGCCACTCAGACATCACCATCACACGACAAAGTTACGCCTATGAGCGCCTCTGTGTAGACATCTTGGAGGGGCGCTATAACAAGTGACCTTAATAAATAAAAAATATGACCCAGTGAACGTAGCATCGACCTATATTGGTCTCAATATAGGTCGATAGAACGTAGCGATCGGGATATCTAAGATCTTTGTCCATATTATACACACAGAAAGCGAGAGGTACCGAGTTCGAGCCCCGTAGGGTAGACATGCTTTGTAGGCTGCTATTAGCGCCGTGTATTGCAGGCTGTCTGCTCTGTTAGTAGTTAAGATTTATGTCTTCTGTCATTTGTGTTCTTGTGAATTGTTTCAATTGCATAATTGTACACTGTAACCGGTTGCGGTTTGTCAACCGAATTGTTTGAATAAACGAAAATATATATATATATTGAGCGAAATCCAAAAAACTAGCCTAAATAGGCTACATATAGGCTGGCACATTAACAGGATTTGATTTTTAAAGGAAAGAGTAAATCGTCATCGTAAACGTGAAATTTCTAAAGCGCTGCCCTAAAAAAGCATAAAATTAAATGCCAATATGTTCCCAACTTCAAGTCTACGTTGAGGCATGGTGACCAGATCTAGTCACACTGGGGCGGACAGGGCGGAAGCAAATCCTCCACCTCTCCCTCCCTAATTCTATTGTGGCTCTAAGGAGTCGATCTACCGGAATGCCTTCTCATTCTGGTCGAAAGATGTCGTCACAATAGCATCGTCGTCGTCAAGACACAGGAGTTACTCGTTTGACCAATGTCAGGGCTTCTCATTTGAAAAGAAGGCGATTTGAAAATCGATCGCGGTGGATTGAGTAGGCGATTGACGCGTGGTCGACCTCGGAACCTTTTGTGTACAGCGTATATTGTGTAGGCCCTATCATATTCGTATAGCTTCATATTATATGGTTGTCCGTTAACTGCTAGAGTATAAGCAAAGCACTTATTAATCGTCGATGAGCCTACTCTGGTCGTGGATGCAGTGTTTCATCGATCCTATCCTGAACTTTCACAAGTAATGTAAATTAGATACCGTAAATAAAAATAATGATCTGGCTCAGTGGCTCCAGGTTCCTTTTGGAGCTAACTCATCGAGCGCGATCGATTTACCGATCGACCAGACCTTTGCTAGGCGATCGACCAAGAAGATCGATCGATCGATCGCCTCAAATGAGAAACTCTGTTGACCACCAGTTGGATTTCGACGGATAGCCATTCTCGACAACGACTTCGCAGACGCTGAGAAATTTCGAAGATTTACATTTCCACTATATTCGACTTCTTTTTACGCCCTATTAAAGACTTTCCTCTATGATCAGGCCTGGCTCGGGAGCGCTTCTGAGTAGAGCCCCTTGAAGAGGCGCCATATAAATTTTATGATTGATTGATTGATTGATTGATTGATTGATTGATTGATTGAATAGACAACTATTTTTATTCTTCAGGTCTGCAGTTTTAAATAACGGTCAGATTAATTGTTCTAATCTAATACTTTAATCTAATCTGATTTCTATAGCGCCGTTATCATAATGCCTAAACATCTGTCAAGTGAAATCGAATTAAAAATCAGAATCCATTGAAGACGAGTCAGAAGAGTTGATGTGCGCCTCGATGGCTACCGCGCGTAGAGTGTTATTCTGCGTTCAAAAGTAGGCCTATTTTCTTCTTGATTAATAAAACTCCCTGTTGAAAGAATTTTGCTGATTTTCGTGATTAAAGTTCTTTCTCCGCCCTCTCCTGTCAACGGACATCACAAAGGTTGAGGATGATTAAAAAGTCGGTAAATAGGCCTAAATATCTTGGCGTTCAGTCAAGCGAGATGTGTTATATGCCGGTCGTGGGCCTGAACGCCGCTACACCATCGATCAAATGTATGCTGTACGTTGCACGCTGGCCGCGCGACTCTCTCTCTCTCTCTCTCTCTCTCTCTCTCTCTCTCTCTTCTTCAACCGTCCTCGATACGAGGGTTGGTCGCATTGTAGACGATTCTTCTCCATCCTCTCCTGTCCTCGGTTTCTCGCAGCAACCTTTCCGTTGATAATTCCAACCATTCGCCCACATTGTCCATCCATCTCTTCCTTGGTTTCCCTCTTGCTCTTGCTCCCGGTAGGCTACCGTTCCTTGCATAATTTCTTTCTCTAGACATTCACCTTGTTTCCTCATTTTATGCCCAAAGTAAGACATCTTTCTTCTGTTGATTGATTCCAGTAAATTCCTTTCCACTCCCGCCGTCTCTAACACCCATTCATTTGTTTTTTTCTCTATCCATGATATACCCAGTATTTTTCGTATGCCGCGCGACACAGGTGGTCTGTATGCCCGGCTCAAGGCCATGAAAATCCTACGTACCAGAGGCTCAAGAGGAGGAACAAGGAAACACCGTCCCTTACGAGTGCTAATCTCCCACAACCGCTTGGTCTGCCGACGTGGTCCGAGGGCCCGCGGGGATCTGGTCCCAGTTGCGACTCGACCGACGAACGACCTTGGGGTGCCCCAGCGGCGGATAGCTACCAATCTGCCTGGTCTTTATATCATAAACTCCCGTTCCATCGCCAAACCGCGTGCTCTCGATCAGCTGCGTGCGGAGGAGCTCAGCAGCTGCAGTCTGGGACTGGCCATAGTTTTTGGAGACTCACCTCAAGTCCCACCGTCAGGGACCAACCATAAGAATCGACGGATTCCGCCTCTTTCGGCGAGACCGAGATCCTCGTAGACGAAAACTACAGCGCCCCAGAGGTCGAGATAGATGGAGATACCAGGACCCTTGAGCTGCTTTGGGTCAGGGTGGAGGTGACGGGTGAAACTGTGTTCGTCTGGGCGCTGTATCACCCACCCACGCCTATCTACGATGTTGATTTGTTGCTATCGAGACTAGAGCGGACGGTTGAGGCTCTTGCCCAGATGGACCCCGGCGCATCGGTCATCCTTTGGGGGCGACTTCAACGGGGTAGAGGAGCGTGACGTCGTCGAGGTCACTGGCCTCATCCCGATGGTCCACCAATCAACTCGAGGACAGACTCCTCGTTTCCGAACCGTGCGTCGCGGCGGTCAAAATAGTTGCCTTCGCTGTCAGGACGGACCACAGGGCTTTAGTAGCCACCTCTCTGGAACCGGTGGTTAGCCGCAACAAGCGGTCGACCCGAGTCACCTTCAGGAGGAGGTCCCCCAAAAGCATGCCACTCAGCTCCGTGGCAGGAGGAGGTCCCCCAAAAGCATGCCACCCAGCTCCGTGGCATACCGGGGTCGACTTCTCTGCCATGTATTCCGCAGCTAATCCCCAGAGTAGGGGGCGTGGGGGCAAGTTGGTTGTGGGGGCAAGATGGTTTTTATGCTATAAAAGTATAATGCGTGGCAGGGAAACAGTCTAACAGGAAGTTTATCGATGAGCAAGCCAAGTCTGTTCTTTTGTTAAATGGCGGCTACGTGATACGGTGCTTTCTTTCCCGTTTATCGTTGAAAAATAAGTTTCTCTATTTACCTCTAAAAATATTTCACTGTTATAAAATATCGCATATCTTAATCAACATGAATGCAAAAAATTGACAAATGGGTTGTTTTGTTAAGCATTTATTGTGAGTTATTACTGATATTACTTTTTTCTCCAAAGTCACGCTGTAAAAATCATAGTCACAAGATTTTGTAGTGTGGACCTGTTGGGGCAAGATGGTGGGGGCAAGATGGCGGATGCAACCAACTTGCCCCACCGGTCAACCAACTTGCCCCGCAATTAGAATAATTATTGTTGTGCCTAGTTTTTTTCATTAAACTGGTGTGTATTGAAACCTGTTCATTTTACGTTGGATCATGAACTGGAGATAACTTGGTTATCGGCAATCATCGGTGAAATTAAAGCGGGCAGCAAGCGTCCAAGTTAAGCTAATCAGGCTTACAATATTCAACGCTTCGTCGCTATCTCAAGCGAACAAAATGATCAATTCCCATTTCATGGTGGAAGATTTCGACAAGTGTTCCCAGATGTTCTTGAAGAACTGTGTGAATACGCAATCGAAATGAGTGCAAGGGAATTTGGCATGACCCGGCAACAAATTTGCGCCTTTGCCTATGAACTGGTCATTGCGTTTTTTTAACATTGCCGTAAATAATTTTAATTTTTGTGTGTGACATCTTTATTAAGACTAAATGTTTTTAAATTGAATCAAACCATAATGCATTCATTTCGCATTATTAAAGATAAGATTTATGTGTATTTCTATATTGCCACCAATGCCAACCATCTTGCCCCAAGCAGACAACCAACTTGCCCCAGCATAGGGGCAAGTTGGTTGACTTTTAGAAAATTTTTGAGATCATTTTTTGCAAACTTACAAAATATTAGGATGCCTGATTTTGTGCTAGAATGTAGCTATTAGTAATAGATACGCTGTGGACAAAAACTAATTGTGTTGGCATCATCGTAGACGATCATTTGTAAAAAAACTGATTTATCTGCCAACTTGCCCCCACGTCCCCTACATGGGATGAGTTCTACAAGGAAGCCAAGGATCGACTGGACAATGTGTATCCTCTCCGCACAGTCGCACACGCATCCTCCGACCCACATTTCATCACTCCCGCAATCAAGGTCCTCTTGCGGAAAAAGAACCACCACATGAGAGCGGGAAAGATCAAGGAAGCCTCTGCCTGGTCTGCCAGGCCACAGAACGTGTTACAAAGAGGCATCTGCTGAACATTGACCCACGGGCAGGTTTGTCGGAATTATGGCGACGGGTCGGCGAGATCAACAACGGGCGGACAGAGGCCCACCCAGGGATCGGCTTGGAGGCAGCTGATTTGAATAAGCATTTTGCCGCAACCTCAACTGATGGAGCTTACGAAACTCCATCCCGCAAAGCGATGGCGGCAGCTCAGCAACTCTACACCACTGAGTAACAGGTCTTCCATCTCCTGGATCGCTTGCATCACACGACGGACGTCTGCGACGGTCTTCCTGCATGGTTCCTGAGGCTGTTTACTCTGAGGTGCTCTCATACATGGCCCTCTGGATTTAACAGGCCGTACACAAGCCATTGGGAGCAGCCTGTGACGTCACGAGTGCCGGCCGAAGCGTCGCCATTTGCATTGCGAGGTTGATTCGAATCGAGTATGTGTTGATTTTGACTTGAAATCGTCGTTAAATCTCGCATTTACGCTATTACTTGTTTGGATTTGATTCGCCGGAAGATACTGAGGTATGTATTACACTAACGAAGACGTAAAAGTTATAAATCGGAAGGTTAACGAAATCGGAAATGGCCTTTTTTTAAAGGAATGTTTAGAACTGCACAATCCCTTCTAAACCCTGGTAAATGTTTCCAAGCAGACGACAGGGAACGTTTTAAACTATTTTTTATGCACAAAAATGCTTTTACAGCTGCACTAATTCATTTAGAAATGCCCTTTTTGTGTAGAACTGCAGTACTGCACACTAAAAAGCCCTGGGTTACTAACTACAAGAATGAGTAGGGCATATTAAAGTTGACCCTCTGTACAACCTAGACTCCTCGGCCGTCTGCATGAGTTACCGCTGTTGCAATGGCTAAATAATTTGTCAGTGTATGTAGAATAGATGAATATACGAACGTGTATCTGAGCGGTATATGAAGCGTATGCGTCTCATGTGGCAATATGTACGGTAATCTATCGTTTTACAGTCCCAAATTATTCGCCCATTTTAATTCTTGCTTAAATATAAGTTGTATTGATGAAAATAATTCTTGCTTAAATAGAAATTGGATTGTGAAACAATGAAACTATATGTACATAATAAGGGACGCAAAACGATAGATTACCATATGTACACTGTGCAATAAGCTTACCTATGAACGTTATGAACGGGATTTTTAAGTTTTAACAGTGCAAGTTAATAAGTACTGATGTGCTGTGTTGTGGATTATTCGATTTTGAATGATTTCCTTACAGACTTCAAGAATGCCGCAGAAATGCTGTGTCCCGAACTGCCGTGGAAACTACCACAAAACGAAAGAACACGCAGAGGAGAAAGTCAGTGAAATTTATGTAGAGCCTAAGGCATCGTATAAAGGCGGATGCATTACAGGTAAGGCCTCAAACAGCCCTTTGGAAGAGGCAACAACAGTGTTTATCTAATGAAACTTTGTTTGCTTTTAAACATACAGTTGGGACTTTTGTTGATCTGATTAGTTATCTGCTTGTTGATATTAAAGTGCATTATGTTTTGACTGGCAAATTTCAAACAGACTGTTTGGAATTCCGTTTTAGTCAGTATCGGCAGTTATCAGAGGCAAATTTTCACGTGTCTGTTCAGGAAATAAAGGAGTCTGAAAAAAAGTTGAAAATAGTTAGTATTCTTCACGTTGTATCTGCTTCACGTGGCGATATTACAGTAAAAGATTTCAATGTGCAGGCAGCTGATAATGTTGAAAATACTATTGATGTAAAAGATGACATTGTCCAGGAACTGGTGGCTAGTTGTATGGCGTGTGATGACGTTGAAATTACAGAGTCTGAGTCCCAGTCCTTACTTTTTATTGCTGGATATGTGGGATACAAACTTGGACAGAAAATTGCATGTGAATTATGTAAATATGAGCTTGTTTATGACAACACTTTGGGGAAGCAGAAGGCAAAAAGAAATTAAAAACACTAACTCATTGAGAATTATAATGTCTGTGATTTTACTATGTGTCATGTAAATTAAAAGTTGAGTAATTACTGTATTTTGTCACATACTGAAGCTTTTGAAAGCTGCATGTCAAATTTATTTCCCACTCACCCTATTTGGCTCACTCCAACCCTTTATTTAAGAAACTCTGTATTCTAAAAATGTACGACATGTCCTACATGTCTATTGTAATCCTTATGTTCAAGTTTGGAAATAGTACCTTACCTTGCATATTTAAAATATTGTAATGCTTATGTTCAAGTTTGGAAATAGTACCTTACCTTCCATATTTAAAAATTATTTTATATCAGATTCATTAGCTTAATACTTCATGGGTAAAGTAAATATGTTGTCCCCATGCCTGCACTACTTGTCATTTTAATAGCTTCAGAATTCTTAGTCCTTGATTGTGAAACTCTTTTTCGGATGATATTAAGAGGGAATATAGTCTCTATACTTTCAAGAAAAAACTAAAAAAGTATTGTTATTAAAATATTCTAATGTTGATGTGTAGCTTTTGGTCAATATACCTGTACCTGCATTTAATATGCTCACATTACTTATCAGTCTTCTACGTGTATTAATTTTATTACTAAGTCATTATTGATATTGGTGGTATTGTGATGATGTACTGCTGTTATTGTTATTGTTGTTATTATTACTACTATTATTGAAGTCATAATTAAGTATCAAATACGTTTATGAACAATATTCAAGAAAGAGGGGTCAAGCTTAGTATAAGCTATTAGCTTTTCTTGGTTCCCGTTGCACTGTACTTGTTGTTTCATGATTTTAACCTAAAACCTGTTCTGTGCAATAAACAATAAACATATATTACATTTTACTCCTGCATGCTGCTTGTCCTAGTCCTGAAGTCCAAATTGGGCATTGCTCCTAAATATCTTAGGGATCACATTCTCTGCTCTCTCTCTTCAGTTTCGAAGACGTATGTACACCAGAGTGTGGATATGCAATTGGTTTAATAAAGAATATACTTACTTACTTACTAACTAACTATGGAATGCCCTTCCCTCCTCTCTACGTGCTACCGTTCTTTCTGGGTCTCTTCCTACAGCATTCTCCCTCCTCAAAACCGTCTTCTTCTCTAGGGGTTCTCACACTGGCAGCGCTGCTGAATGGCCACTGCTGTGAGCGGCGCTATATAAATTAACCAATACAATACAATATAATATTTCGCGGATTGGTTTATTACGTTAATTAATTATTTAGACTGTACAAATACGGGGTATCTGAACGCAAACCAAGCAGCAACAGCTACATGCATTAGGCCGGCATCTGTGACGTCACGGTTGCTTGTGTACGGCCTGTCAATATCTAGAAGGCCATGTCTCATACCTATTCAATCTCTCACTTGCAGCCTCACATGGGGCTTAGGGTAATGGTAACACTCTTATAGATAATGCCAACTCTCTTATAGATAATGCCAACTATTGTAAACAAAATAATGATCTATTTTCCTAAACTGTTCTCTAACCAATCACCGGGATAGGGCGTTTAGCCCACGAGATATCTTGAACAAGATAGCAATCGCAACTGCCTCTAGCTGTATATATCTGGTACATAGGTGACCCTAATTTAGCGGGATACTCATCCCTTCAGGGCCTCCTTGTTACCCTTCAAATGAAAACTGTATAACTGTAAATGCACTGTTCAAAGGTTAACAATAAATGATGATTGATTGATTGATTGATTGAACACTCTGGCGCGTAGAGGCTACTGATCCTGGATCGCTTCCCGTTCCCCTCCCTAAGGTCGACTTAGCCTTTTAATTCGCTTGGTGGCGTTGAAAAATGAGCAATAGGACGTGACGGGCGCCTTGCATGGCTGCCAAACAGTTAAATTCGACTCCTGTAATAACTTGTGATCATCCGCTCATACTGTGAATTGTAATCATCCTGCGTTCATGTCAGTATGAATCACAAAACCAAAATTATTAATATCATTTTATGTTGCCTCCCAACCAAAGAAAGCAATAGTCTTTCCAGTCGCAAAGATTGATCAGCCGAGGGCACCTTCGGACTTCAGGCCAATTTTTATCTGACCGGTCCTCTCTAGACAGCTTGAGAGACTCATATTACACGACTACAGGAGGCTGTAAATCTGTTTCAAAATGTGGGTGGAACTGCCCGTTCGGAAGTGTGTTTAGTTCCATTAAGAAGCCCACTACTGAGTTCAGTTACACACAAGGTTAAACGATTAAAGTTATTGGGGACAAATTAGCCGAACTCATTTCTAATCTTATTCCCTACAAAGTTTTAAAGACATTATTATATCTTCTTCATGTCTCTCTGTTCTTAAAACCTATTTTTTCTCTCGATTGCATGCATGTATTGTTTGCCATGTAAAGGGTTTCGGTTTGTCATCCCGATTGATAATAAACGATTTATGAGGAAAAAATCCGATAGTAGCAAATGTAATTGCTGCGAGTACCAGTGAATTAATTAGGGTCAGGATTAATCGTTTTAATTGCTACGAGTACCAGTTAATTAATGAGCAACAGGAATAACAGTTTTAATTTGTGTGAATGCCAACAATTTATTTCTTCAAAAAGCACTGGCGAACGCAACAAGCACATACAGTCAACGTCAACTTCAATTCATTGAAAATGACCACAAAATACTGAAGTCTCCTAAACAAAACATTACCAGAAATTTATACCACCTTTAACACACAAAATCGAATATTAGCCTAAGAAACGCGTTGAAAACTAAAAACGGACAGACAGACAGAGACAGCGAGAGAGACAGACAGAGACAGTCAGAGAGAGAACGGGAGACAGACAGAGCAAGAAAGGGAGAGATAGAGAGACAGAGAGACAGAGTGAGATAGACAGACAGACAGAGCGAGAAAGAGACAGTTAACAGACAGGAGAGAGACAGAGCGCGTCCGTGACTTCATAAAGTCCGTGACTACATTGGCTAATGTGTTACGTCTAAAACCTCCGGCCAGAAAGGTCCGTACACGGGAATACTAAATTGCGTGGCGCCCATTCAAACGGGCACCGATGGTAAAGAATCTCAAACTATAAATTCATTGAAGAACGAGGAGAGTTGAGGCCAAAAGCCTTCCAGCACGCCCACATACGACCAATATTCCCATATGGATCCTATCTAATGATCAAGGAAATGCTGGCATGGGCGGCCTCTATTTATTACAAAACGTGTGCATTTAAATTTATTTAAAGTTATGATAGTCTACATACTTACTCAGCTGAGTGGACGACTTGTTAGTCACAACCCTGGTTAGTAGACATTAAAAGAAAACAATGTCCTGACACTAATGTGCCATCGGTTGATGCCTTGTGCATTAGACACCAGTGCAATAGAAGTAACTAAACACAATCAACCCTGTAATGCCGAGTGTACCAAAAGTGACTGGGAAACTAATGCAGTTCATTGTTAAAGGATTAAACAAGTGTTAAACCGTATTATTATTATGCATTTATTAACTAACTAACGACCAAAAATCAATCGATGGCGCTGAGCAATTGTGAGTTAAGGACTTGCTCAAGGTCCCTACACAGTAACCGTCTCAGTGGAGGAGGATTGAACCCGTACTCTCCGCGTTACAAAGCGAGCGCTCTAAGTTCTAACCAATTGGTCATCATGTCCCACAAAGCCTTTACGATTGATAGTAAAGCCAAAAACACCGGCAAAGCGCAAATATATACAATGACTTAATCAGCAATCAATCTTCACATCAACAACAACTTAACGAAACCCTAATCTAAACACGTTCATATCACTCTTAATAAACACACATTCATATCAATCTTAATTCTCTACATCAAACTTCATAAAGCAGAAGAACTCAAAGTGAAACGTCAGCTGCTACGCAATCAAAAATCTTAAATACAGGACTACATGAACAAAATTTACAAACGAGAAGAGTATTTCGAGCGCTTCTGACGAGACTGTACTGCACGGAAGAGTCTCTTCAGAGGGCGAAAGAATCTCCAGATGAAAAAGAGGGTCACACAGAAGGGTAGGACAAAGAGAAGTTGTACATCAGCATGATCTGCAACATACTAGAGATCATGACAAGGGAGGAGGTCACTGTAACAGCGAGGTCACTACGACGGTGAGGTCACCATAACAGTGAGGTCACCATAACAGTGAGATCACCATAACAGTGAGGTCACCATAGCAGTGAGGTCACCAAAACAGCAAGACAAATACACATGAACATTCACAAAGAAAAATAAACTGTTGACTCAGTAGGATTAACTCATTCAGCAATTTTTTCATTTGCCAGTTCAGATCTGTTCTCACTTACAACACGTGCACAAAGCCGATCCAGAATACAAAGCACAAGAACAGAAAGCTACTGATTTAAAGGAGGATTGTTTCCAAGACGAATTTCCGACACACGAGATAGCCTAACGACCTCGCATCAAAGTGCAGATGCAAGGAACCTGTAAATCTCCACAGGCAGCAAAAACATAGTGATCGGCAAGGTGTGTGGCTCAGACTTCAATATATACAGTACAAATAACTGTTAGATCACAGAATTGTGCCATGATGTCGGGAGCACCTCCATGCAGTTTACCTTGAAGACATGCTCAGGGACTGAACTGTCAGGAGTTGGGAGGGTTCAAACCTCCCAATTCATTTTTCAACCCCTCCAAATTCGACAATTCGAACCCTGGAGTGCTATATAAACTGGCAAATACAATAACAGTTAAACAGCAAAATCCGAATAAATATGCATAATTTCATCGCAGCTTGCATCTAAGTTATTTCCCAAAAATTACCTTTATGTTAAGTTAAACTCCCATTTCCTCTTTCAGCGGTTCAATGTATCTTATTTGCTTAATTAATTAAAACTATTGCTTTGCTTTCTCTCAGATTTCATTCATGCCACTTCTGTGTTTGTTAAGTCATAATTTCTTGCTAGAGCTATAACTCTTCTGAAAATAAAACTCAAGTGCTTTCAATAAGTATTCTTCACTGTTCATTTTTTTACACAGCCAAGGATCGAATACACCCAAATAACTACAATTTAGCACATGTAACGGTTTCAGGTAGGTAAAAAATTTCAGGTCAGAACATCTGGACATGTAAGAATTTTTCAACCCCCCTCCCACCCCAACCAGTTCAAATTTGACAATTCAAACCCTGGACGTGCTATATAAACTGGCAAATACAATCACAGTAAAACAGCAAAATCTGAATAAATATGCCTAATTTCATTGCAGCGTGCATCTAAGTTTCTAAGCCATTGTTTGCTGAGCATTAACAGAAAACGCAGAAGAAGGAAAAGCAATTCTAACCATAATAGCATCAACAGAACAGTGACAGATTAACTTCTAACAAGAAAAACAACGACAGTAGCAACAATGACAACAGTAACAACAGTCCAGACAATGAAACAAACAACACTAGAAACAATCGCACTTCCAACAGCAGTAACAATACAACGTGCATGGCAATAGCTGACCGCCATTGCCCGCGTTCTTACGATTATTGCCATTGAGCGGACGACACTTTAGTCCAGAATCTCAAGTTAGACCAGGTGCAAGTAGCTTTACAGGAAATAAGTTCTTTCAAAGATCAGGAGTGGCAGAACAAATACGTGTCTGCCTGTTCACATTCGAATCGTCACCGACCACAACTTCCATCCTTAAACGGTGTAGCGGTGTTTAGCCATGGAGCCGGTCTTTATCATCGTGTCGGTATGAGCCTAGAATCAACAAATTTATCAACGGCTCAACAAAAAGGAAGAACCTGCAAATCTCCGCCGGCATCAGAGCAGTGATCGCCAATGTTTGTGTTTGTGGCTTAATTGGGAATATGTGCGCGTAAGAAGTTAAATTTTTATTCTGTAGACATTGGCAGATAGATGCCTACTGTTTCCAAGTTCACCACTGCAATCAAGATTGTTACAAGTCTTCTTCTTTGGGGTTCTCTGCCCCTTTAGGTGTGTACTTCCAATGTCAGCATTAACAGAACTTTGTACTTCTAATGTTGCCATTCTTCTTGTTGTCCAGCCACCTCCTTTAGCTTACAGCAATGCTGTAGCCCGCCTTCATCACCCAGTCCATTAACATCACTCTTGGTCTTCCTCTTAACTTTTTCTTCCATTCTTCCCTCGATTGTAGTTCCTATGAGAAAATCTACCCTCATTATATGACCCACCCAATTTCTCTGACATTATGAGCACCACGTGATAAATTTATCAGGGCCAGGATTAACTGTTTCAATCACTTCAAAACTTGCCCCTTTTTCCTACAGTGTCACCTGAACTAATCATTGATTGATAATGTATTAATGCCTTTACTGAAAGAGATTTCTGCTTCAACCGCCACTGGTGACTCTTTCAGCTTACTGTGCATCGTTTTGCCAACACCATATAGGGTAGCGCAGAGACAGCCTCTCCTCAGTTGATATCAATTACATTATGCTAAAGTCACTAAACAAGTCATCACACTACATAAGATGTAACAACGACTGCAGGTTTGATTAGCAAACAAGACGTGACAAATTAACTAAAGTTTGAGAAATAAACAAGGGTGCACGAGTAATAGTCTAGTGGATGGCATCCTGGACTGTCACACTGTAAGATCAGAGGTTCAAATCCCAAACAAGGCAGAAATTTTTTTCAAGATTTTGCTCCATCAAACAGACTTCTGCCTTGGCGAAATTCAAACCCCAAACTCTCAGCTGACAGTTCAGCGTGCTAACCACTATACTATCACGCACCAAAAGTAAAACACTGTGAAAATAAAATCCGGGATATCTGACGTACCTGATACTCTAGAACAATATCGGATGGTATACTTAATCGCCCTTTCAGCATTCGCCTAGAAAGAAATGTTGTAACAGGCAAACTTAGAGAAAAGTAAGTAAGTAAGTAAGTATATTCTTTAATAAAACCAATTGCATACCCGCACTTTGGTGTACATACATCTTAACAACAATCAACAGTTAATGTCAATACGAGTACAACATTCTAACAATAAACGTCTTTCGCTGTAAATTATCATCACAATCCATTAAAGTATCATCACAATCATTAATCCATCCATTCATCAACCTCTTTGTCCACTCGTTCATCCATTCACTCATTCATCAGGTTTTCATGTCAAGCATTTCAATTCAAACTCCAAACACAGCAATCAAGATCCAGAACCTTAGCAGTCATGCATAAAGTTATCTCTGTATTTGAACGTCTTCTTCTGTATGTTATCTGTCCTTGGACAGGTTCAAATGTCAAATGCACCACTGCTCCTGATGTTGGGCTTCCTCCTCCAGTTTACTATAACCAGTTTACTTCCACCAAAAAAGCTCTAACAATATACCCTGCGACCGCGATCGCATGACCATTGTGTAACTCTTGCAGATAATTTACAGCGAAAGACGTTTATTGTTAGAATGTTGTACTCGTATTGACATTAACTGTTGATTGTTGTTAAGATGCATGTACACCAGAGTGCGGATATGCAATTGGTTTTAATAAAGAATATACTTACTTACTTACATCCACCATCATCCAGTTCTGCAGCTTCTAGGTCTTCCTGTCATTCTCTTTCCCTCAATTCTTTTTTCCATCATAGTTCTCGGTAGGGAATCCCCATCTCAGTATGTGACCAATCCAATTCCTCTGTCCTTCTCTATGATAGTAGACATAAGAGATCTCTCCTCTTCCACCTCATACAGCACCTCCTTGTCTGTTATGTGCTTCGTGCACTTCATCTTTTCCATCCTGCACCAGAAGCGGTATACGGAAGATTGGTCATAGGATGATTCGTCATAGATTTATTAGCGGCATATGACCTATAGTCCTACGACCAATCGTCCTACGACCAATCGTCCTACGACCAATCGTCCTACGACCAATCGTCCTACGACCAATCGTCCTACGACCAATCGTCCTACGACCAATCGTCCTACGACCAATCGTCCTACGACCAATCGTCCTACGACCAATCGTCCTACGACCAATCGTCCTACGACCAATCGTCCTATGACCAATCGTCCTAGAACCCCAGAAGCACATCTCCAAAACCTCCAACCTTCTGATTCTGACTCGTACAACATCACATCACTTGGCTGCGAGACTTTTTAATAATTGGGAGCATTGAGCATCATAAAAATCAACAATTCAACAGTACGGAGTACATACAACAGACAGAATCTGAAGCTCTAGTAAACACAAATGAATAGGGCTGCCTTAATTAATAAACGAATATTATCATTTACGCACTTTTATAAAATAAACGATTATCATAATTATTATCTGCACTTTTATAAAGTGCATAATATTAAGAACCCCTCATAGGCGGAAAGGAATGGGCATATAGGCTAATACAGTACCTCTGATATGTTTTGTTCTTTGACTGGTGCTATAAAAATGTTCAATTACAATTAACTGCTTACCCTATCTGAACATTGGCTTCGGCGTTTGAAGCGTCTTTTGTCCACACACCGAGTTTGTCTCCCTTTGTTCGGAGGTTGACGACGGCGCCACAGATCTCATCACTCAGTTCATCAAACGCTTCACCAATAAGGCACAGTAGCTGAGAAACAATGGAAAACCCAAAGTGACTAACCAGAAACAAAAGAAATCTGATTTGAATAAAGAGCAGTGCCCATGGGCTATCCTGATAGGCAGCCATGGGTATGAAACATTAGCGACTTAATTTTTCTTTGCTTTGGCAAATGAGGGCAGCTGACTACGGTAATTACATCAAATCAAGCTGGTCGGTGATTGTTGCACTCGGCCACCTGTGGTCTGTGGAGGGAGTTATGCAAGTGCCACACTCCAGCACTTTAACTTTCTAATTGTTTTAATGATATATTCATGAAGATCAAAAAATACGATAAGAAATTATGTCTATTAATGATTTTTCCATTTTCCATGACTTTCCATGACCTAGCGAATTTTAAATTCCATGACTTTTCAGGACTTTTCTTGGAAAACACAAGTTTTTCCAAGTTTTCCAGGCCTTAAATACTTCAAAGTCAAATTTCCATGACTTTCCAGGTTTCCAGGACCCGTGGCAACCCAGCAACTTATACCGTTTATGGTGATAGATACACGTGTGCATAAACAACCTGTCAAAGGTCATTACGTGGAATCAAACTCACAACCATACAATTCGTCACCAAGTGCATTACCGACAGATCACTGTGTCAAGCCGAACACTGACAGCTCTTATGTCACAAGTCTTCTTCCTCTAACGGACCCATACACATTCCCTTCATTGAAACATATACGACCAATTACACACATCCTATCCCTGTCCTCGATCACTGCAACTCACTGTTTCAAGCCAGAAGCGATCGAGTTCAGCGCCTCGTTTGCGTCGATCGAGGTTGATGAGCCAGCGGCCGCCGAGTTTGTTGTGGTCATCCTCCCACATCGGTCGAACTCCCTCCTTCAATCGACCAAACAGAACAAAACCACTCTCAGAACACAAGGCTACTAAGTACTACTGATAACGCTGACATGATAAGCAGAGTGTATAATTCACTGCCGAGCTATGCAGTACGGGAAAAGGCTTCTTAGCGCTGTAACTTCTCAACTATAACTTACTGCTGTAACTTCTCAACTGAGTCTCTCGCTAGAATAAGTGATTTTAGTTGTAGAAAAGAAGTATGTGTTATCTGCAGGGTAAAGTAAGATAGAGTGAGGTAACAGAAGGAAATGCTAAGTAAGTTAACATAAGGAAGGAAAGGCAAGGCACCTTACCTCAATTTATCAATCAATCAATCAATCAATAAGCCGTTTATTGATTCAACAGCACAAATAATTAACAATCAGTCATTTTAAAAAGTTAATCTGCTGATGCCGTCAACAGGACAGCCCTAAAGGATAAAATAATCCGCTATTGCAGGGCTGCCCCTTTTCCACATTACATTTACTGATGGCAAGACGATTTTTATGATCATATGATTACAGAAAAATCAACTTAAATAACAATGTTAGGGCAAAATCATAGCCAAACAACTAAATAACAAAACATTGCAGTACAAGATCATTTAAAACAAACATTGTATAACTTTATTTATAATTAATTTATTTATATAAAAAAGCCTGATCACTAACTTTGAATACAGAATAATCGCACCCTGGAGCGAGTTTACTGGCTGGCTGAACGTAGTTGTATAACCTAAACAGAACAATCATCAAAAGAAACAATTTTATTAATTTTATTATTTCATCGGTGCAACTTCAAAAATACTCACCCTCACCGTGGCAGTAACGGTGCAACGTTAGGGTGTGCTTCCTCAACAAGCCACTGGAAGATATAGAACTGGCTGCTGTTCTCAGCGAATGAGTTAGGTCAATAATTAATATACACCCGGCATGGTTAACTTCTTTTAACAGAGGGCTTCCCTAAGGGCCATAAGCCAGTCGTTGCAGATTCATTCGCCCCAGAAAATGAGACAATATTAATTTTATTCAAACTAAATATTGCAGACTAACTGTTAATGTAAATAAGATAACTTTTATGATGAAAACCTAATTATCCTAATACCTACAGTCCTATACTACAATAAAAAAAACAGAAATTAATAGGTTTTAAGTTTATTTAATTTATAAAAATACATAAAATGGATAAAAAGTTCCCAAGTGCCAGGTACAATGCTAATATAAAAGACATGTCACAGGTCGGTTCAAAGGTTCCCATGGGCCAGACCCAGACCACGCTTTGATCTACACCTTTTCCTTTTCTGCCCTTTGCCAATTGTAAACTCCAAACTTCTAAAGCGCCACATGCAACATGGTTTTAAGTGTTTGATGATCAAACATAACATCTGTTAAATCTGGGGGACAAGCAAGGAGCGTCTTTCTGCTGGTGGCGGATATTTCACCAAACAGAAATTCTAGAACAAGAGATTTTCAGAACAGAAAAGCTGGACTAGACTATAATGACATTGAACCCTAAGTCATCAGGTTTGACAGAGATGGGTGGATCCACACTGGTGCCCATGAGAAAAGCCAGCAACTAATGCATCTGTCTCCTTTTCAATTTTTCTGAGGTACACTGCAAATGCTTTTGAACATTAAGTATCGTGTTAAATTAACAACGTGATATGGAAAGACACCAGAACAGTTTTAAAAATCTCAAGTCTTGGTTTGAGATTAGATCTGGCTGAAATAGAAGTACATGTAGGCATAGGCGTAGCTACATTGAGGCACGAGGAGGCAGTTGCCTCCCCTTGCTTATTTATATACTGGAACTTCCATTGACTAATGACCCCAATGAGTCAGTGACCACGATTTTGCCAATGGTCTGTGAAGTTGCGTCCTCTTGATTTCAAGTCTCGCTACGTCCCTGCATTTAGGTCACTCAAAGGCAGAGATATTTCCACTAAGCGGTAAGCTACAAAACCCTCCAAACTATGATGCATTGCATCATTTTACAACCTCTGATGAGTCTCTCTTGAAGAGGCAGTTTTGTGAGGCACTATACTAGGCATCTTGAAACATACAATACAAACCCAAGACTACAATTACAATACCAAAATTATGATCTGAACATTAGTGTCTACACTGGCACATGACTCAGCAGCCCATGGAGATATGCAGGTGCCACATTGTCACACTTCAACTCGAGCCCATCGTGCCTCCTCATGTGTTGGACCATCCTCCTGGAACAGCTTGCCACTGCACTCATGCACTGCTGTCTTTGACTTTGTGCAGCATACATTAGCTGTCTTAAAACACACTTGTTTAGATCTGTTAGTCATAGGTACAGCAGTTTTGCGAGGTAGTTACAAATGCACCATATCAAGTGTCCTAGAATATATACATTGTGTTGTATCTATCAATTTATATAGCGCCTCTCACAGTGCACACCAATCAGAGGCGCTCCCAGTGCGAAAAAAGAGGTCTTGAGACAACGAAGAGGCACTTGGCCCACCAGTTAATAAACAGGAAGCTGTTTCCATAGTGCAGGGCCAATGAAGGCAAAGGCTCGTATTTTTAGCCATAGCAGTTCTCGCTAGATACATACATGCATACATACAAACCAGTACGATAATTGTGTGTGTATGTGCGTGTATGTAGATACATACATACACACACAATTATTGTAATGGTTCAAAGGTAACACACAGGCACAAAGAACAGAAGGACACAGGTTCAAAGGACATGGGTTCGATACCCGCTAGCCCCATAAAGTGGGGCTAGCGGGTTTCTAACAGGATGCGATACAGTTATACACATTGACTCATGTTTAATTTGTTATCACATATACCGGTATATCAGGCTTAAATTAATCCTCCCAGCGGAGGGGTCAGCCACTCAGATCCAGACTTGTATACGAGACATAAAACTCGAGACCGAGACCGAGACCGAGACAGTGGGGTCCGAGACCGAGACCGAGACAGTGGGGTCCGAGACCGAGACCGAGACGAGACACCAGGTCGAGACAGTTCGAGACAGTTCAAAACGAGTGAAATGCACATTGGACCCAAGTCCCAAACAATTTTTCTCAACTTTTGAAGTCTAATACAAGTGTCAAGTCACTGAAATCAGCCGATCACCTGAATTGTGTAAACTATAAAGAAATTAAATATTTCAGCCATTCTGAAATCTTCTAAATTATTTTAAAATTTAAACCAACAAAATTCCATATAGGCCTATTAGCGATTTAGCGGCATAGCCTAAGTCACATCACTCACCTTGAGAAACTAGATGTTGTTCCAAGCGTTTCGCTTATGTTAGCTTTACACAAACGACGAACGGCATGCCATTTTTTGTTTTCATTGATTTCAAACTGCGTGAATGCAAATTTCACGATTTTCAGGTTCTTTTTGAGACATTTTAAGATATTCGGAGATTTTGGACTGAAAGTGCAAACTTACGACTGCTTTTTCAATACTCTTAAATCTTAATACCAGAAACACCGCTTTTTAAAACATCCTGTCTGTTTGGCACTTCCGATTAACTAGTTATCCGTTCGGCACAAGACAATTTTATAGCGCAATACTGTACGAAGTTCGAACAAAATACAGTTTGTACGAGAACTTTGGAGACCGCTTCACAAGAGAACAAGACTTTCGCCGAGACAGTTTCCAAAAAGACAAGACTTTTGCTTCGAGACAGTTTCAAAAAGTCAGAGAAATGATCTCGAGACCGAGACCGTGGGGTCCGAGACCGAGACCGAGACATAAAAAAACCTGTCTCGAGGCGTCTCGAGACCGAGACAGTGTCTCGAGACAATACAACTCTGCTCAGATCCTTCTTCTCAACTTGTTATCATGTGCTCCTACTATTTCATGTAATCATACTGTGGTTTGTCAGTTTTCATTGAATAAACGAATATTATTACACACATACATACATACATACACGCAAACATACATACATACATACATACACGCAAACATACATACATAAATACATTTCACACACATACATACACACATACATGCATTTCATACATGCATAAATGTATGCATACATGCATACATACAGGCGTGAAGAGCAGTAGGAAGCGGGATCAATTCCTGAAACCCTCCCAAAGGTCCACTCAGCCCATAATTCGCAAGATGGTGCGTTGGTAAAATGAGATGAAGGACGTGATGGGCGCCTTGCATGGCTGCCGTATACAGTTAAATTCGACTCCTGTAATAACTTGTGATCATCCGTTCACACTGAATTGTAATCATACTGCGTTTGTCGGTTTGAATTAATAAAGAATATGATTATTATTATTATTATTACATACATACATACACAAATACATACATACAGGCATATATGCATACAAAAAACACACATTTCATATAGGGAACAACGGAAATCGCTTCGGCCATTTGCCCCGGCCGGATATCAGGTTTTTCGGAACTATTCGCCTCGGCAAATAATACCCACGCAAATACCTGCAATTGTGATATGATGAATGATGATAGTATTAATATTTATTATTTAATAATTATTAGTTATTACCAGGTAGTACATGTACCATTACTTCAGTTTATTTCTCTAGTCCACTTCTAGAGCTTGAACATTCTATCTGTTTAGTTAAATTAATTTTATTTCCATTTTTATTTGAGTTTTGTAACTTTTGTTTCGACTTGAAGCTTTCAATTTTTTTATTGACAAAAAGTCACAAAATACACTAATAGAGACTTACAGTCGCTGTCGTATTAATTTTGTATATATATATATCTAATTGGTTCATTATTACAGGTAAAAAAATAATGTTTATGCTGATCTTTTTTTATTACATGTAAAAAACGGTACTCGGTTCGTACCCGGATCCACAAACATACATACAAATACAGGCATATTGCATACAAAAATGTCTACCCGGTTGTTCACACATTTCATACATACATACATATAATTCTTTAACTTGTTCTGCCTGATAGAAAAACCTTAGGCAACTTACGCCCAGAAGTCCTCGACTGTGCTGAACGTGGTGATGATCTTTTGATTGGCTGACCAGTCGTGTCTTTTGTCGTTCTTGTAATACCAGAGCGCCCAGATGCTGTGCAGTGGGTGCTTCATGTCCCGATCAGAGTCCACAGTCGACCGACCGCACGCCACGCCGTCATCATCCATATCCGGCTGATCCAACCGAGTCACAACCTACAAAAGCACAACATTGTCTCCCAGGGTTTCACAGATCGTTTACATTCCGCGTCAGTTCTCTGCCGCTACACGTCAGTTCTCTGCCACTACACTACGGGTGTACAACCTTTTTTAATGGCAGGCCAGTGACAATATCTTCCAGCAACTGGCGAGAGTGCCGAAGGTGCCTGAGCAAAATAAGGGTTGGAATTTGGAAGGGGGCTCGGTGAACCCATCCCCATAAAATTTTTCCAAAACTAAATCTTAAATGGTGCAGTTTTTAGTAAACAAATAGTTAAGTCAGGCTTTAAAATCTTAATTTTGATTTTCATGATCAGTCACAAACATCACATAAATCTCATTAAGCCTTAAAAGAAATTACAAATTTAAACTTTTATTCTCAAATTGTGTAGTCTTTGGGTAAGGCTCTGCAAGCCAGAAAAACATCGTTTGCGGGCCTGAAATGGCCCATGGGTCGGCTCTTTGACACACCTGCACTACATGTTAGTTGTCTGCCACTAAACATTAGTTCTCTGCCACTAAACGTCAGTTCTGTACCACTACATGTTTAGTTGTCTGCCACTACATGTTAGTCTTCTGTCACTACCTGTTCAGTTCTCTGTCACTACACGCTTAGTTCTCTGCTATTACACATTTAGTTATCTGTCACTACACGTTTAGTTCTCTGCCACTACACGTTCAGTTCTCCGCCAATACACGTTAGTTCTCCGCCACAACACATCAGTTCTCTGCCACTACACGTTAGTACTCTGCCAAGCCTTCAGCCAAAAACCCAGCATTACATGCAATTGCATACAAGGTGCACTGCATATCCTTGAAATTCGATTACCACTGGATCCCAAATCTCAATAAATATGACTACATCAGTTTCCGCCTATATTGCTTGGTAGCGCTAGTCCCAAGCCTGGAGAAAGGAGGAGGGCAACGTTAACGATCCTGGCAGCTACAATATGCTGTTAAACAAAAGAAACTACTACTCCCTGAATTTACAAAACAAAATTATTCATGCAAATATAAGCTTTTGGGTAAATTTCCAAATATTATATCTGTTAGTTGCTCAGTCCATACTAGTTTTTGGAATTAAGAATGCTTTTTTATAAAACTTTTTGTGAATTGGGTCAATTCTGCATTTACATCACATTCGGAAAATTGGGTTTCAACGATTCAAGTAGACCCTATTGCAAACTGGTGTATTGAATCTTCCTGGAATTCCCTCATAACTGTTGTAAGTCCACCAGGGTTTCTCTAGTTTGCTTGGCTGTTTAGCATAATGCAACAAAAACAATTCAAACATATTACAACCTTTTCTTAAATGTTGCATTCATTCATTTCGAACGCTTGGCCGAAAACAATTTTCGGGAATTAGGTTTATTTTCGCACGTTCACTTTCGGGAAATCGGTTTTCGGGGATTCTGGGAGACCTCTCCGGTGGTATGTCCTATGATAACAAATGTCACCTTACAATTGGACTACCCAACACTAGGTTACCTTCTTAGGCTCAATAACTGTTTCGTTGACAGTGTGTCGCTTCGGCAAATTTATAGTATCGTGGGCTGAAGCATTATACAGTATCTTTCGGCATGCTGCGCGGACGCCGGACGGTACCAGGTTTTCAACTGACGACACTAACCCTAACCCTGACCCTAACCTATCCTCAGGACGCCTAACCTGACCCTAACCGACACTTATGACGCCAGTAAACTTACGCACTATATCCTTCAGCCCCCGATACTATAAGTTTGCCAACATCTGTCTCCGTCGACCCACATGCAACCTTTACCACAGTCAGTTACCGGATGCCGGCAAACGTTCATTAATCGCGGCGCAAAACCTCGCCAATAGTGCATTAAATCTTCAAATCAGAAGGATCAATTAACAGAAAATAAACGACAACGATAAATTAAAAGATTTGTCCAAAAACCATTAATATTACCACAGAATCCGAAGCCATTATATTCAGCTCTACTCCAGAATATCCTACTACAGTAATCCTACAACGGTCAACACCAATAGGAAACGACGATACATCCACCAGTTCGACCAATCAGATTATGTCTTATAAAGGTCGCACTGGGTAGTCGATCTCGGGGGCTGCGTTCTCGGTTATTTCTGAAATCGAGTAATCGTAATCGTAATCGTAAACTCGGAACTTATATAGCGCGCACAAGAGCCAGCTTATTCACAGGCGCTCAATCAAAACAAAATCGATAGGCAGAGGGTCAAAATCCAGAGAGTCAGGCAGGCAGACAGGCAGGCGGCTAAGGTGGATGGTGTTTTGTGTTCAGACGGCGAGGTAGGTTAAACTACCCCCTTCTTTATTAAACCAATTGCATATCCGCACTCTGGTCTTAATTGTTATTAAGACGTAATGGGGTGCAGTATGATCTGAGATAGTGGGGAGCAGAGCCAGCAAGACAGTTATGCAATAGTCATAAATAGGACCTAAGTAGGCCCTAGCAATGGGCTATAAATTATAGGCCCCTACTGGATTCCCTTGATTGGTCGCCGCCAAAGTAACGAGTAGGGGAGATCGGTACCGAAATAACCATGTACTGAAATAACCAACGAATGTATGCCTCCATCTGCCTCCGTATTTGACCATGATAATCTTGATGCTTGTTCTTTGTTGATATACTATATGTGTAACTAATTTCGACACAGAAACATGATGGAAGTAATATTTTATAGCACTTAATTTTTTTTCGTAGTCAAAAGTAATTTTTTGGGCTTCGAAATTTATCAAGTTTTCGGAGGATAGTTTAGTGGTAGGTTGCTGTAAATTAGCATTTATAATAATGAATAGTCCCTCTAATAATAGGGATCCTGAGTGGCCGAGTGGGTTGGTGTGCTCGCCGCGCCGGCGCCCCGGGTTCGCTTCCCGGTCGGGTCGGATTATCAGAGATTAATTTCTCGGATCTTTACTGCGGGTAGCTCGGTCGCATTATAAACGTGGAGTACAATACAACACACAATACAACACATCACAATACAACTGGGGCGCGGTGGTTTAGGGTATGTTCGGTGCCTTGCAGCTGGAGGGTTGCGGGTTCGGATCCACCTCAAAGTCGCCGCGTAGGGACCCTGGGCAAGTCCTTCACTCGCAATTGCTCATGCGCTCCTCGGCGTGAAACTCCGATTCAGCGTTCGCGTGTAGTCGGGAGCGCCTCTGAATGGGAAATCTGGTTGGGGCGCTATAACAAGTGTTCAAATACAATACAATACAATACATAACGATACCGCAATCTCGCACATGGTATCGTGTCTTGACATTTGAGTAAAAATGGCGCTTATCGTACTGAAATAACCAGGTTTTGTGGTACCGAAATAACCGGTTATTTCGGTACAGTTGGTTATTTCAGTACAACTTAAACTTAATCTTAAACTTAAACTCATGTAAATTTAAGTTTGCCTTGTAATGTCATTATGTAAATTAATATTACATAAATATGACAGGCTATTGCAATTAAATCTGGTTGAAAGCATACATGCCAAACAATATTTTTGAGTGGATTCTCTTCTGCTAGTTTGTGTCTGTTCGAGCTCGATATGTGGAAAGATGAGGATTTCTTTATAATTATTATTAAATTTTTTGTCTGTTAGTTCAATTATGTTAGGTCTATGACTCTATGTAGCTTTGAACCAACTGGCCTACAAAAATGATAGTGATAATTAAGCAAATAACGTAGGCCTAACTGATAAACTGCTGTGAATCATATCGTGTTATAATAGCCTACTTCTAAATGGTTTCCATATTGTGTGCTAATATTATTTATTTAATATTTAATATTATTTAATATTATTATCCAGTGCTGTAACGAAGGGGGCAGAGGGACAACCGCCCCCGGGCGCACCACAAGGAGGCGCAAACTTAGATTTCAGTGGTACACAGTAGCTAACATGAAGAACATTGTTATGCATCTTTATTTCAATGTTTTTGTTCTAGTTTAGATCTTATGAAATAACTGAAATAGTTTAAGAGTGGATTTTGTAACTTGGATGTACAAAAGTAACCACTAACCAGTTGTTATTTTGGTACAACCCTGGTTATTTCAGTACCCGATGAGGTACTGAAATAACCAGAAAAAATTTCACGGTGGGTATCAAATTTTCAATTTTTTCATGTTCTGTGGGAATGTTATAAACATTATCTATTGTGTATATGGTTGGTACATATATATTGTATTAGCACTTTACCTCGAATTCTTGTTTGATATTGACACAATGCAAATATAGCACTTTTCCAAAAAAGTAAAAAATCTGGTTATTTTGGTACTGCCCTCCCCTAATCAAAGTTAGACCCCCATTTGGCCCTCCCTCTCCTCTGCGGACCTCCTCAACGGACAACCCCACTAGATGTAGGTGTGGAATTCTATAGATCGATGAATCATCATTCATCTCTGGAGCATGTGAAGGTCCAAAACCGAAGTTCAGTAGCAGTCGTCATCATCATCATCATCATCATCATCATCATCATCATCATCATCATCATCATCATCGTAATCATCATCATTATCATTATCATCATCATCATATCATCGATCGCCATCTAAGGTCGTCATCATCATCATCATCATTATCATCATCATCATCATCATAATATGACGACGATGATATTATCATCGTCGTCGTCGTCATCATCATCATCATTATCATCATCACAATAATCATTAATATTATTATTATAATAATAATATAATAGTATTATTATTCTTTCTATGTCCATAGGTACTAGCTATGAAACCGCAGGCTCTGAAAATATTACTATAATCATTACTATTATAATTACTATGATTATAGCTATTTTTTAAATTCTTAGTTTTGGTAAAATTATATTATTTTTGTTATTATTAATGATAAATTATTATTATTATGCATTTATTAAACGCCACTATCTATTAACCATCAATCAATGGCGTGGAGCAATTGTAAGTGAAGGACCAACTAATTGGCTACCATGTCCTGAGAACAGGATGCAGCAGAGGAGAGTTCACAGATGCTGACATAGATAAGGATGTTTTGTTCTTTGGAGCGGATGTCCCAGTGACTGAGAGCATTAGAAGAAAGGGAAGGAGATATATAAATTACAGAGTATGCTAAATAGGATGAAACGTAGAGGCTTCCTCTTATCTACTACCCCTAGCGTTGTAGATATGTCCCAAAGCTGCTGATTCTGGCTTATTTCGGGCTATTTGTGGGAATCATGTCATGTTCTCCGAGGAATTTTCCCGTCTACACAGCAAATCAAATATAACTTACGACCCAGAATTCATAATTTTAATCTCCCAATCAATGATAAATGTAATTACATACCAAGAATCTTGTTTAAAGATACATATTAATTGTATTATAATTACTTGTATCTGTTTTGAATTATTATCTTTAGCCTGACTCTATTAACTAATTGTGTTACTTGTAACCTGTTGCGTTTTGTCAACTGGATTATTTTGAAATTAAACGAATATGATGATGATAATTGGATGCACATGTAAGCAAAAGCACAAGGGACATGATGGTCGGTTAGTTGCTGTCTAATGACACTGTGCCCATAACAAAGATGTTAGTGTCACCCTCCTCCTTTCTCCAGGCTTGAGACTGGCACTGCCCGTGTATCAGCAGTTGGTTGGTTAGTTGCTGTTTAACGACATTGTGTCATAACAAAGCTGTTAGTGTCACCCTCCTCCTTTCTCCAGGCTTGAGACTGGCACTGCCCGAGTATGAGCAGTTGGTTGTTTATAGTTGCTGTTTAAGGACATTGTGTCATAACAAAGATGATTAGCGTCGCCCTCCTCCTTTCTCCAGGCTGGGACTGGCACTGCTAGAGTACGAGCAGTGGAGGAGTTTTTTTTTTATTAATACAAAGGACATGAAAGCCTCAGGCACCTCTTAAAGTTACCTATCACTCAAGCAGACTTTGGGACTAAACAGCTATATCACATTTCTACGGGTATTAGGTGGGACCGATATGGGCTCCATACGGGTTCCATCTGGGATATTGGTCCAACATATTGGCTACATGTGGGCAGATCAGGTTAAGTTTATACAGAACGTATCAGAAGGTCACCTTAGGGTCCATGCTCTTTAATCTTAGGAAACAGTAAAAATTGGCAAGGCAAAGGTCACATGCCCTATTTTGAATCATAATTGTAAACTTCACATTTCTAAAGCACTTCTTTAGAGCTAAGTAATGCAGGGCACCAGTTTATTCAAAAGTACAACGTCATGTCAGAGGGGTTGTCCAAATGAAGTTTGGTTGCTATGGAAACTGGAGAGAGGAGGAGCTGCTAAGGCAGGTTGTGTTGAGGATGAGCAAGACCATCTTATTTAAGGAACTATTTAAGAGTTTGATGTTGCCCCATTGACCAAGTCATCCCTTGCTGGAAGATATTTAAAACCATTAATTATTTCCTCTTTAACTGGCAAAACTACTTTCTGTAATCGGTTGCAGTGTGTCAACCTAGGGATTCAATGTTAAATGAATATACACACACACACGCACGCATGCACGCACACACGAGCGCACACACCAGAAGATGGAGGAATGGATGGATAAGGGTACAGTACAGCTGTATTTGATATTGTCCTCCTTATAAAGTTCAGAAGTGCACATATGACCATATGATAAAACATTGACGGTGCTCAACAATGAAGGGCTTGCCCAAGATCCCTAAACAGTAGTGGAATGGAGACTCGAACTTGTACATTGTGCTTTACATGCTGGGTGCAGAGGCAGTATGGGAATTGTAAAAAATAACTGAGGTTGGGGTTGGGTTAGACGTTGATTTATATGCAGTTTGGGTATGAAATGTGGACTTTACTATGGGAGCCAAAGAATCACTAGGGGGTTGAACCCCCTAACCCCTGGGCAATTCTCACCCTGTGCAGAGGCAGATCTACTATGAAACTAATGAAGCTGAAACCCCATTCCCCAAAGCAACTCAGACTGTAGTGCACAATGCACACATAGCTTAAAACCTAATTGAAGTGTTCCCCAATTTGACTACGGAACGTAAGCTGTATTTGACGATACCTATCAAAAACTGAAGCAGAAAGCAATTTTTCAAAGCTATCCTTTGAAAGAACAATTTTGGGCTTACCATTGCTGAAGAACGCTTAAATTCTTTATGCATATTATCTAGAGAAAATGATATTGCACGGAAGTTCTCATTTGACAAAACTGTACGTGAATATGCCGCTAGAAAAACCAGAGAAAAGAGTATTGTGTAAAATGTGCTTCATGTATGATGTAATATGTATTCTTACAAGTGTCTTCCGTGTCTAGTTGCGGAAGGGCCCCAGAACAGTTCAAGCCTCAGGGCCCTAAAAGTGTAGGTCCGCCTCTGGCTGAGTGTTCTAACCAAGCGACTTCCGTGCAAAAGTTATGCAATCAATGAAATTATAGAGCCCTTGATTACTTTGATTCTACACTTTTCCTCAACGAAAACTAAGAAAGATACATAGGGAAGACACTGAAGAAAATTACAGTGAGCTTAGCTAGATCCAGTGACAAAGCCAAGGGAAAAGAAAAATAAGATTGACTATATTGAAAAACAAACATGGAGAATCTAGAAACTGATTATAATCGATTGTACAAAGACGTCGAAACACCGAAAGTAGTTACTTTCTAACTAACTTTTCAAACATCGATAAAATGGTCAAGGTTTCCAATTAGTCTCTAAACTGATTTTAACACAATAACTGGCTGTCAAACAATTGACCAGTTGCTGACAATTACACGGTGAATGATACCAACACTATCTAGAATAAATTCACAATAATTCTAACTGTAACAGATAGCTACACACTTAATAATTACCAAAACTATACAAGTAATTCTGATACAGTGCGGGCTCGTTTATGCACTCCCGTACACTACATTCCCCACGAATTCGCATTAACGAGCCCACATTGTAGCTGTATCTGAAGATAATAGCAGCTGCGCATAACCAAAACATATGCAAAGTCATCAGCACATCAACCTTCGAAAAGAGACGAATGAAATTAAAACTCTACGTTACAGAATTAAAAAAAACAAATAAGTTATGATCTGTGCAAATTTCGGCGCCTGAGATCCTAACCAAAACAACTTTAGACAAAAAATCTGACGGTTAAAGAACAAAATTTGTTCATGAAGAAAATCGCTTGATGCCAGCAAGCAGACCCAGCTAAAATGTCAACGGTTTACGGAATTTGAGAGATTGTCAATAAATTCCATCACACAAGAACAAAGTCTTTTGTCATTCGAGTATAGAAGATTCTGCACACAGCCTTTCAACATCTGATGCCGTTCATGTCAAAGCTAACAGTACGATACATTGGCCAGTGGCGTAACGAAGGGTTTCAGCGCCCAAGGGCAAGGGTTGATGACTGCGCACCCTATTAATTTTCTTGTTGACTTTTAATCGTTCTTGTCTTAGTACTGTGTACCACTGAAAGCTAATTTTGCGCCCCTCTGGTGCTGCGCCCGGGGGCGGCTGCCCCTCTGCCCCCCTTCATTATGCCACTGACATTGGCTACCCTCTGAACATTCTCAAATCAATTCAGTGCCTAAAATACTGAAATGTTAAGAGCACACTCTGCCTCAAACTGTCCTTGAATTGGTTAGTAAAATTTCAGGTGTTCTAATGAATCGTATGTAGTTGACTTAACCCTTTAACGACGAGCTGCTTATGGTTTCCCATACATTTTAACACGCTCGTCGTTAAAGGGTTAAGCCAATGTTTCAAAATTCATACCTCACTCCAGACAAGTCATCTGCACACTCCACAAACTGTCCTTGAACTGGTGAGTAAAATTTCGTAATGTTTTGATTAAAAATGGAATGAAATTGCATGTAGCTGACTTGAGCTCATCTCTCAAAAATTCATAATACACACTCAATAATGTCAACTGCAAACTCAGAAAACAAGCTATTTAGGCCCCGAATCAATTGCAAGTCATTCGAAAGAACCCTTTCACTTACATGTAACAGATTATGAGCCCTAGCACAAGCTTTGATCTTCTGTCTGAGCAAGAGTCGTAACAGACTGCTTGGAACATCCAATACTCAATCTAACAAGCATCCGACAAACTCCTTGTCTGCACAATAATTCGCAATCGATATGAGCATTTCGAGCACTTGTGAACAAGCTCAGTGCTCATGAATAAGCTGGTGCCAAGGGATTGGTTTTCGAGTGGCGTTTTAGAAGTTTAGAAGTAATGATTAGCAGCATGTCCTGTGGAAGAGTGGAGATTGTCTCGAGATGAAGATTATCCAAGGCACAGTTCCTGGATCAAGAGCTCAAGGAAGACTTATAATGGCATGGACTGATAACTTAAAGTTGTCAACTGGATTATCATTAGTGAAAGAGACAAGAAACAGAAGTGGATGGAAAAATTTTTTCCATGGTGCGGCCAAGCCTTGGATCGAGGACAGTTTACGACGAGACAAGACAATGAGCATTGTTGTAGTTTTAGCTACTACGAGCCTTTGTTTCCATTATAGCTTTGAAGATTGTTTTAATTTAGTTATCATTTAAAGAGATAAAAGGCTGAATGTATTACAAACTTGTTTACACAAAGCTGTAGAATCATCAGAAAGGATGATGGTCCGCGGCTTTGAAGAATCTATCAGCGTAGGAAGAAATGCAGCAACAATAAACCCACAAAAGCACATCTGTACAACCTAACGTGTATCAGTATTCATTTTTTATTTATTAAGAAAATTTATATAGTGCCACTGTTCAGAGGTACTTTCTATGCTAGCCTGGACAACGTTAAACATAGGAACATGACATTTACCAGTTAGCCACAAGTACTCATACGAAAAAAGGATGGCTGGCTGGTCAGGAACAAAATTTGGACCATTTGGATGGTCCAAATATTAACCAAGCCCCATATTGCTTAATTTCACCATACCAGCCAATACTGATTCTAAAGTGTCAAGCACACATCAAACAATAAACGCTTTCTGTGACATATAATCCTCATAGAGGAGAACCCACAATATAGGGAAACTTAACACAAGCACTGTTATTATATTGGCAAAAAGCAAACAACATCCATAGTACATGATACTCAAAAGTGAAAACAGTACCCAATCAAAAACCAATAACTCTTGGTTAATTAGTGCCGACAGAGGCGCATGAAACACAGCCTAGGCTCTAACCAATGTAGCTAACTGGGCCAGTGCCCATGTTCAAGTACTCGAGCTCTCCAACCACTCTACAAAAGACCTCTGCCACAAACCAGGTATTGCACCATCTCATCTCACAGATGCGATTTTGGGCAGGCACTGCAATAAAGCTCTGCACAAAAAATGTCTGGCTAAATTACAATTTGCTCTAATCGCACATAGAATAATATTAGCTCAGTAAGAAAGTGTCCTATTGTCCAACACGGAATGAAAAAAATTCTAATGAACAGCAAACCTCCAAACAATCTTTGATTAATCCAAAAAACAGCGATTGTCCGCATAATCCACAGCTAAATTCTCTCAATGAGTGGAGAGTTTACATCTGAAAAAACCAGCATTTAAACAGAGCTCTACACCAGCGGTTTTCAAATGGTGGTACGCATACCACTAGTGGTACGCCAGGTGTCACTAAGTGGTATGTGAAAATTTTAAAAAATGTGTTTATGCCCATCTTTCTTTGATTAGCTGTTCCATGTCCACCATGCGGTTCTTTTTCTTTAAATTTTACCTCACATTAACACTTTCTAATAGTGATTTTATTTTCCCTTTTTGTTGATATGATTACAATCTTAAAATTATATATTAATTTTTAAATTTGTCCACCTACGACTCTAAATACCCGTTCCAGACCCTGCGAGAGAACTTACCATGCTCCCCCCCCAATAATTAATTGCAAGAGGACTTTGCACTCGCCTGTTGTTTTTCATCTGACCTTAACTGGTGGTATGCCAACATTCAATTTTTTTATCTGGTGGTACAATAAAAATAAAGTTTGAAAACCGCTGCTCCACACGATGGTCAAATTGACACCGCACAGCCCACGACTACAACTGTGTTCAAAGTGACCAACAATTGATGTAATGGTCATAATAATAACAGTGCGATAGAAGTCATTTGGTTAGATAAGTAGTGCCAATTATCAAGATAATGTTTACCATTTGCAGAGACTGTTATCATTCAATAGTAAAACAGTGCTCAGCCCACTTAGTTTCCCAACAACGCTGTCGACCGCTTTTGTCTTTTTGCAGACGAAATTGATTTGCCCATTAAAACAACTGCAACATTTTTTCTCACTAGCAGAATTCATCAACCATACTATTGTCATGTGCAAACTCTTCCGATATTAACAAAACTCTCAAGATTTAAATGAAATAGTTCCTAAAAATGTTTCCATTTTCTTATTATTATTAATAGTATCATTATCATTATTATTATCATTATTATTAGTGCTATTATCATTATTGTTAATATAATTATTACAATAATTACAATTTTTAACATGAGGTAAGTGCAATCCGTCAATAACCAAAAAGTTACACTAGATGCTGTTTATAATAAGAATAATAATAGCAATAATAACCATTATTATCATCATCATCATCATCACCTACATCGAACAGAAAATAATCGAGTACAAAACAGAATTATATCCCTCGTGAGGCAAACATAGATTTACTGTCCCTCCTCAAAAGTTCAACAGGGTCTCGTGAAAAACGACATCCAAAGAGCCCGCTTCCGTATCCGCACCATATCATTAATCCTAATTTAATGTCAGACAGCGGCAGGTTAGCCATACGGCTGCTATGAACGATGCTAATGAAGCGATCAGCGGCTGCCACAGGAACCGAGGTGAAGTTGACGATGGAATGAGACTCGCCTCAGTTGAGGCTGAGCAGGCCGCGCTTTCTCAGCGTCTCCTGCAGCATGTTGAAGACCTGCAGCTGTTCCTCTGGTTTCAGGCAGAGCACCTGCTGGACTAACTTCTGCGGACTGATCGCTCTACAATTATCAGCAATCAGAATGATTAAATGATTACCCCGTAGGCCCATACATTATTACAGTGATGTTGTATTGCTTACAATCATCAGCAATCGAAATGATTAAGTGATTTGCCCAAACATTATTTCAGTGGACTGTATTGCGACGATCATCAGAAATAAGAATGATTAAGTGATTACTCTACACATTATTACACTGACACTGTATTGCTACAATCAACAGCAACCAGATGATTAAGTGATTTGGCCAACATTATAACAGTGGCAATTATCATAAGAGCTGGCTGGAGTGCAGGTGGAGCAGAAATCTTGACACAAATTGTATAACAGGACAGCTACTTAATATTATTACAGTAGTTTTATATAGCGCCCCTTCAAGACAGTCTGCTTAATGCAAAGCGGTGTTTAGTTCCCAAAGCTTACTCGCGTCACATCTCTACATTGGTTAAAGCGGTGTACAGGAACCCCAGTGCTACTAACTTAACATGACCACATTGGTTAACATGTCTTACAGGAACTGCAGTGTAGTACTGCTATTGACTTTTTCAACATTATCCCTTGTTACGTAGTCTTATTTACACATTGTACAGCAAGGCACGGTTCCTGGGTAACTTCCCCCGTTAACTAATGGAGTCCAACACCGTAACTAACTGTACCTGGCACTCGGAAGGGACAAAGCAGCCTAGCTATTGCGGACCTGATTTGATATCGCCCCCGTCAAATCGCTCCCCCATCAAATCGGCCCCTCACAAATCGGTCCCAGTCATATCGGCCCCATACAAAATATCCAATGTTGCAAGTACTTTTAAGCTTAAGCTGACAAACTATGTTGAAATGACTCAAAGCGACTGAAACGAGGTTCACGAGGCCTCAAGCGACGGTTCAGCTGTGCAATGGATTGCGGGGACCATAGTCTAATGCTAAAGGTTGGCGTATTTAATCATATAAATGCTTTCAATGACAACTATCATAGAACCAACTTCTATTTACGCAACGAATTATTTTTCATAAATCCAACTTCCATTTTAACGCCAACATTATTTTCAGCAATTCAACTTCCACTTTAAACTGACCACATAAAATAATTTGGCAACGTAAACAACCGCATTACGGTTTTACCAATCCGAGTTCTGTTTACGCAAATAATTCTTTTCATCAATCCAACTTAAAAGTACTTATATGACCGGGGCCGATATGACGGGGCCGATTTGACAAGGGGCGATTTGACGGGGGCCGATATGACGGGGGCGATTTGACGGGGGCCGATTTGACGGGGCCGATTTGACGGGCTGTTTTGTCGAGGCCATTTGACGGGGGCCGTTTTGTCGGGCCGTTTTGTCGGGCCCAATTGTCGGGGCCGTTTTGTCGGGCCGATTTTGTCCTGGGCCGTTCTGGCGGGTCACCGGTTTTGTACAGTCGCTATACACTGTATCACAAGGCACAGTCCTTAGATGACTTCACTAACATTAATGAGTTCAAACTGTACCTAACTGAACCTCGGCTTGACCTCCCCGCATTCTGACCTGGCACTGGAAGGGACAGAGCAGCCTAGCTATTGCAAACCTGATCTGATATAGTGCCGGTGAATAAGCTGGGCTCCCTGATGCGGCTTTTGTGTGCACATCTTTACAGATCACAATCCTTTAACTTATCTGACTGAATCTATGTCTAAGTCTGCTAAACTGGTGCGTTGGGCTTTAGCACTGCAAACTTTTGATGTAGAGGTTAATTATAAGAAAGGACGATTAAATGTTGTAGCAGATTGTTTATCTAGATTATAAGATTGTTTATTTTACTGTATTATATAGTATTAAGTTTATTGCATAATTTAGTACCTGATGATTTCGCAAATTTTTAAATTTAATTTGCTCAATCCAAAGAAAGAGAAGGAGGTAATGTGAACAAGTGTTTTGCATATATAATGAGCACAGGTGTTCTTTAGGTTGATATATATATAATGTGTATCGATTGTTAAGCGTTTTAGTCTTAGGCCTTAGTTGCGCTGTCGGCTCGTGGGCGCTTGGCCTAAAGTAGCCTAAACATTGGCTGACGGTAGATTCTCATTACACGTGCAGTTAGCGCGCCAAACTTAGAAACTGCTGATGACAGTGAATTTGAACTATACAGTGTAGTACAGTTGTTTTAAGGCAAGAGTTGAGTTGGTTGTTATTAAACTGTGTTTGAAGAAAGAAAGAAACATTCAAAGAACTGTGTCAATTTAATTCTTAAACAGTTAGAAGACGTTGAGCAATTTATATGTAGAGATAAGGAAAGTTCTTGAGGTAGGTCACAACTAAGAAAGAAAAGAGTTGGTGACAGCCCCCATTTCAATAAAAGAAGAAAATGGCCATTACCCAAATACAAGGCAGTAGGTAGTGCATCAGGAAATCAATTAATGACAGGTAGACAGATACCGTATGAGGCCTGCTTCACCAGGTAATTATTAATCGTAAGAGGACACAGAGACAGACAGACAGACAGACAAAGACAGACAGACAGACAGAGAAAGGGATTCAATTGTAAGGGAGAGATAGACAGATAGAAGGTTGTGTGGTCTTTGTCTATCTGTTGCTGATGCTGGTCCTACATAATATTGTATCTGTTGATGCTTCTCAGATGTAAGGGAGTCCTAACGAACTGCGTCAATGCCAACATAGGCTGCAGCTTCCAGAGTACTGGAGCAGCATTGCAGCGCCATCTGGAGGAATGTCTGTACAAGGATAAAGGTAAATTGCAACTGTAATTGTAAGGGAGAGTGTAAAGGTGACTCAACCCTACTTTTCTGTAATGTATTGATTGGGTGGCGTTGTTTTTAAATAGCGACCGTATGGCCTCAATTTTGCTCTCTTTCCCGCAGCGGATCACTCACCGGATCTCCGCCTTGGTTTGGCGCTGCCTCGCGGGTGTGGCCCCTGTTTACTTACAGGAGCTCTGCTGCTCCACCCTGAGTGTCCAGCGCCGTGGTTCTCTCCGCTCCTCTAAGCAGGCTGAGATTCTTGTTCCCCGGTCACGGGCAACTATTATGCAGCGCCGTGCCTTTTCTGTTGCTGGTCCTGCAATCTGGAATGAGCTCCCTGTGGATCTACGCCTAATGCATAGAGCCCTTGCGGCCACATTCTTCTCTAACCTCAAGACTGTTTGTTCTCTTTAGCCGGGGTTGAGTCGGGAGCTGAGTAGATAGTCTTGAAGGGGTGCTATATAAATTTCTGAAATGAATGAATTTCTGAATTAATTGATCGGGTGAGATCCTTTACCACCGCTGCTCGTTTAAATGGGTGCCACGCCATTTAAGATCCTCTGCAAGAGCAGCCGTAAGACCCCGACGCTGCTCTTTATCCGATGAACTGATTGGGGAAAATTTTTTCACCACCGCTGCTCGTTTAAATGGGTTACACGCCATTTAAGATCCCTCTGCTAGAGCCGCCGTAAGACTTCGACCCTGCTATTTTTTCCAATGAATTCATCGGCTGAGATACTTCACCAACCTGTTGCCCTTTTGAACGGGTGCTTCGCCGTTTAAAGCCGCCGTGTAGGCTATGGACCGTGCAGAAACTACACTGAGACAGAATTACACCAACTGCCTAATCCATCCTGCGAATTCGCCAAATCCTCACCTCCTGCTATCTCTCCACAGGACTGGTCTTTTACTCAAACCTGAAAATACTACTCTCTTACAAATCCTGTCCTGATTCCTTCTCTTCCCCTCACCTCCCTCGCCGTTTCAATCAACACCGTCTGACTGTCTGCCTGTTTGACTCCTCTAGACCTTGACCTAAGTAAGTAAGTAAGTAGGTATGTCCTTTATTGAGAAGCACTAGCAAACGCACAGCACTGTTACAGTACATGACAAGATTAATACATTCAAGCAAACCTGGAACCGATTTTGACCCTACCTGCCTATTGATTTATGTTTTGTCTAAGCGCCTGTGAATAAGTTGGGTCCTGATCTACTTTTTGTGCGCTGTAGAAATCTCGAGATTACGATTACTATTTTTATTGAGACCAAGTTCTTAGGTTTCAACGATTTATGCCATGGAAATATTTTACTCGGTGCTGCGCATTTTTTGCAACTAAACGTCGCTTCGACCGTCCAAGGTTTATATTATCTGACTGGCCGATCTTTCTGATTAACCTCTTGTTCACCTGTTGACTGACCTTTTCACCCTTCTGTCAGATGTATATTTCGATCTTCTGTCGGCTGTTTATCTCTCTGTCTCTGTCTCTGTGTCTCTGTCTGTCTCTGTGTCTCTCTCTGTCTGTCTCTCTCTATATCTCTCTGTATCTCTCTCTCTGTCTCTCTCTGTCTCTCTCTCTGTCTCTCTCTGTCTCTCTCTGTCTCTCTCTCTGTCTCTCTCTGTCTCTCTCTGTCTCTCTCTCTGTCTCTCTGTCTCTTTCTCTCTTTCTCTGTCTGTCTTGTCTGTCTGTGTCTGTGTCTCTGTCTGTCTGTCTGCCTGCCTCACTCTCTGTCTCTCTCTCTGTCTCTCTCTCTCTGTCTCTCTGTCGGCTGGTTCTCTCTCTGTGTCTGTGTCTGTGTCTCTGTCTGTCTCTGTGTCTCTCTCTTCTCTCTCTCTCTCTCTCCTGTCCGTTATTATGTCTCTCTTCAGTCGCCTATTTATCTCTACAAATTTAGGAGCCAGATAGAGAGAAAGATAGCGCCTTCGTTAAGTTCTTGTAGGGCGCCATATAAAAGGCCATATACATACATACATACATACATACATAAATACATATATCCTTACAAACATGCATATATACATACATAAATGCATACATAAAAACCAGTATCAGAGACAGAGAGAGACAGAAACAGAGAGACAGAGAGACAGCGATACGAATAAAGACACACCACAAAGGCGGACACGACAGATACATCGAGACAGGGCAGTAAGTGTCCCTTTGGGCGGCAGACCAAGTGCTCGCGGTGCTTCTGGTTAATTATCAGATTGTGTTGCGCCCAATGCAAATTGAACGACGCCGTCTCTACGGACTATTTTCTGTGGCGCAAAAATACACACATTGCTCGGCCGCCCACCCTGTTCCCTCTCCACCGCAGACCCCCCCTAACCCTCGGCCCTTCCCTCACCAGCGAAGCGACGCAGATTCATCGGAGACGGCTTCAAGACGCCCGTTACCATAATCGGATCAGTGACTGCAAAAAAGCCGAACACAGCACCCCGACCATTAGTCCATCCTCGTTGCATTCAACGGACAGCTGCACCGAGGGCAGTACGGTCATGGTTTCCTCGCGATGTGTGTTTTCAAGAACAGACAGACGAGACAGGCAGATATACAGACAGACAGACAGACAGACTGGCAGATATACAGACAGGCAGACAGACAGACAGGCAGACAGACAGGCAGACAGACAGACAGGCAGACAGACAGACAGGCAGACAGGCAGACAGACAGACAGACAGGCAGACAGACAGACAGACAGACAGGCAGACAGACAGACAGGCAGACAGACAGACAGACGGTGTGTTTGTATTATGTGTATCTGCCTGTATGTCTTTCTGTCAGACAAACAGACGGATACACGCACAAATACAAACACACAGACACAGAGAATCAGCAGAGAAACAGACATATTTGTTTATATAGACATAATTGTATGCATGCCAGCGTGTCCATGGACATACATACAAACTATCAGTGATGGGCACACACTACTTAACTAGTAGTTAAAACTACTTCCTAACTACTTTCAAAATAAGTAGTTATAACTACTGTTTAACTACTTTAGATGACAAGTAGTTATAACTAGTTTTGGTAACTACCAGATAAGTAGGTAACTACTTTTCAAACTACTTTTCTAAAGTTATGTTATGGGACACTGATATTCACCAAGTAGTGTGAGAATTTATTATCTGCATTAATTACTGATATTCAACACAAGTAATAAAAAAGGTCACAAACAAATAACAAGTGACAAATCTAAAATTATAATGAATAACTGCACATATCAAATAAACTAACAAAGGACAGGAGCTATCACTTATAAATTTATAATGTCTATGGACAATGTCCGTAAATAGGAAAAAATGTAGTTAATAAAATAGTGTAGTTATTAACTACAAACTACTTGATAAAAATAGTTATAACTATTTTTAAAACTACTTCTTTAAAAGTAGTTATAACTACTAGACAACTACCTTTGTAGTAGTTATAACTACTAGTTAGTAACTACAGTAGTTAAAAGTGCCCATCACTGCAAACTATAGCAGATACGGGGGGCCCGTGGCGCATTGGATAACATCTTGCACAGAGACCGAGAGGTACCGAGTTCGAGCCCCCGTTGGGCGGATATGCTCTGTAGGCTGCTATTAGCGCCGTTGTATTACAGGCTGTCTGTTCTGTTAGTAGTTAAGATTTAAATTGCATAACATGTAAATGTACAGCGCAGTGCATTTGTCAGGCGCTTATTAAAGAAAAGATATTATTATTTATTATGCGTACATACATACATACATACATACATACATACATACATACATACATACATACATACATACATACATACATACATACATACATACATACATACATACATACATACCTATATATGTGAAGGTACGTTTATGCGTATGCCTATGGACACGCTGGCATGCATACAATAAGAGAGAAAAACAGCAAACAGGTCTCCAATTCTAAAATCGCCAGCGAAAACTAGCATTGACCTTCACTGACTTACTTACCTTTATTGGTCCATGCCAATAAAGCTGGTCCAGCTGAATGGAACTCTTTACCAGAACCAATCCGAAGATCACCCTCAAATAATATTTTTAAATCTAAAAAAACTTGAAACTCATCTCTTCTCTACGTACAATGATTTGTAACTACATTATAACGCGTCCTTTGAGTAAGACTGTTTTATTAAGGCGCGTTATAAATACAAGTTGTATTGTATTGTATTGTATTGTATTGTATTGTATTGTATGCCACACCCGTTGGGATTCAGTGTGTATTCTTGTCACGTCATTCGGTCATGTCCCAGCTCTTTCCCATTGTGCTTCGAAGGCAAATCGGAAAGACAGCGCCTGTCTAGATGAGTAGAAATCGAGAAAGATCGGTTTTGAGAAGTGCATGGAATTCTCTTGGAAAATGCCAATGAGAATTTGTTTCAATGGGTCTACGTGATATAGCCTGAATGTGTGTTTTTCTGTTTTTCTTCTTTCGTTTTTCTTTGTTTATCTCATTTTTCTCTTTATTTCTCTATGTCTCCGCATCTTGTTGTTGTTGTTGTTGCTATTATTGTTGTTGTTATTATTATTATTATTATTATTATTATTATTATTATTATTATTATTATTATTATTATTATTATTATTATTATTATTATTATTATTATTATTATTATTATTATTATTATTATTATTATTATTATTATTATTATTATTATTATTATTATTATTGTTGTTGTTGTTGTTGTTATTATTATTATTATTATTATTATTATTATTATTATTATTATTATTATTATTATTATTATTATTATTATTATTATTATTATTATTATTATTATTATTATTATTATTATTATTATTATTATTATTATGTATTTATTAAGTGTCACATATGACGACCTCAAGCATCAATCGAAGGAAGTACTTACTAAAGGTCCATTAACAGTATCCGACATAGAGGTGTCTCGAACCTTCATCCTCTGCGTTACAAGGCGAGCGCTCTAACCAATCGGCTACCGTATCTCTCCCTGTCAGAATGGACGGTCCTCTTCGAGATTCAGTAGTCTTTCGATTTTGATGTTAGTGCGCCGGAGGCTGGTGCAACCGAATCTTATCCGACTCCGTGCAGTTTAGCCGTTGTTAGCAGCGCGTTGTCATGGAGAATTCGCTGCTATTGGATTTCGCGTCTGTCGCCTGTCAGTAATGGTAACCTATTTTCTGACTGGGATGCTTGGCACCTCCTGGAGGCTTACCTCTGACCCTCCGCTTCATCAGAGTGTCAACTACGGACGATGGATAGCTGTGACATGTGGTAACGGACAGACTCAAAGATAGACAAACAGACAGACAGACAGACAGACAGACAGACAGACAGATAGATAGACAGACAGGCACACATGCAGACAGACAGACAGATAGACAGACAGAAAGATAGACAGACATATGGAGAGACAGAGAGACAAACATGCAGACAGACAGACACGGGAAACAGACAGACAGACAGATAGACAGAAAGACAGACAGACAGACAGACAGATGGAGAGATAGACATATGGAGAGACAGAGAGACACACATGCAGACAGACAGACACGGGAAGCAGACAGACAGACAGATAGACAGAAAGACAGACAGACAGACAGATGGAGACATGACAGAGAGACACACATACAACAGGAAAACGGCAAGACAGACAGAAAGACAGACAGACAGACAGATAGATAGACAGACAGACAGAGAAACGGACAAACAGGCAGGTAGTAAGACAGACGGACAGACAGAAAGGCACACAGAAGGACAGACAGACAGAACGATAGATAGACAGACGGACACACATACATACAGACAGACAGACAGACAAGGAAACGCACAGACAGACAGACAATTAGGCATACATAGGTTGCCAGACAGATAGATAGTTTTGTGGTTTTGTTGGCGTCTGCTCGTATGATTGGTGGCGTCCGTAGGTTTGGCCACATCTCTTCCTTACATGTGGGATGTCCTGCACTGGCTCCCGGTCCAGCAGAGCATCCATTATAGAGTCTGATCTATTGTCTGGCA